>CM044006.1:85271633-85871633 GCA_024085815.1 Flaveria linearis
TGTTTAGATAATCCCGAGCTTCTTCCAAGTGTTGTATGCACCTCCCGAGCCTCCAAATAGTCTTCAAAACTTGATTCCCGAGAGAATTCTGCAGAGTGTCCCTTCCACCAAAAGCTTGCAAAATGAAGAGCTTGGACCTCTATTTATAGGCTTCTCGGAGTGTTTAAGCACGGCCCCGTGACAAAAAGACACGGCCCCGTGTTAGTACAATGCTTACGAAAGTTGGTCGATTCGTACGTGCAGGAGCTGTCGGGGCACGGCCCCGTGACAAAATAGGCACGGCCCCGAGAAAGGGGGTATCACGGCCCCGTGGTCATATAGGGCACGGCCCCGTGATCACTTTTGGGGGACAGTACTTTTGTCCTGTCAGATGTCCAATCACGGGGGTGTGCCAAATTAGCACGGGGGCGTGTTTCAGGCAAGGCATGGGGGCGTGCTTAATGAGGCATGGCCCCCTGCTTGGAGCTTTAAGCTTGGATTTCTTCAATTTCTTGTCCATTATGCTCCTTTTGTCCATCTTGCCCTTCACAACACCTGAAAACACAATTAAAAGATTTTAAGTACGTAATCACCATATTTCGGGAGGAATCAAGAAATAAATGATGTGCTTTTGATAGTGTTTATATGTGTAATTTGGAGCACATCACATACACACATACATACACACATACATACACACATACATACACACATACATACATACATACATACATACAAAATATAAGGTGTATATATGTTGATGTGTTCCCGATAAGATTGTTTAGGGTATCATTAAAACGTCACGGTTTGTTCACGTACGCATGTTTGTATGTACGTTTACGAAGTGTATTTGTTCTTATTGTATATATATGTTGATGTGTGTGCATATTCATGAAAAAAATATCGGATTCGATGTACGTAAATGATCATAAACGGTTAATGTGTGGGTTTAGGGAACCCCAAAAGGTCACGGTTAGACCAAACCGTGACCTCTTATACATACAAGGTGTCACGGTTAGGACACCACGTGACACTTTGTGTCAACAAACTGTGACAGCTTCATTCACAACGCCACATGTGAACAAAGGTGTCACGGTTTGGGCAAACCGTGACGTTTTGGTCCAATTCAGTTTAAAAGTAATTGTTTTCTAAACCTTTCAGCGAACCATTCCCGTCCCGATCGGTTAAGACGGTAGGGCAATAGGGGAGTGGTGTGGGCTCGAAACCCACTACCACCGGTTTAGTGAGGTGCTTTTTATAAATTTTTTTATTTTGAAAATTTTAAAAAATTTGGCAAAAGGTCACGGTTTACCCTAACCGTGACCTTTTGCCTGATTTTTTAAAATATTTTCTGAGTAAATATTTTTTATAAAAAATAGCGAACCATGCGCCCGAACAGTGGACATTCGCCCGGCAAGAGGTCACGGTTAGCCCTAACCGTGACGGTTGAGAAACCCGAACTGTCACGTATTGGTCAAACCGTGACACTTTGTTTACAAAACCACTGATGAGCAATCCTTCAGGTGTTTAATTAACTACTGATGAGCAATACCCCAAAAGGTCATGGTTAGCCCTAACCGTGACGGTTGAGGAACCCTAACTGTCACGTATTGGTCAAACCGTGACACTTTGTTTACAAAACTACTGATAAGCAATCCTTCAGCTGTTTATATTATTATTATTATTATTATTATTATTATTATTATTATTATTATTATTATTATTACTATTATTCTTATTACTATTATTATTATTTATTATTATTATAATAATAATAATAATAATAATATAATAATAATTATTATTATTATTATTATTATTAATAATAATAATTATTATTATTATTATTAATAATAATAATAATATTATTATTATTATTATTATTATTATTATTATTATTATTATTATTATTATTATAATAATAATAATAATAATAATAATAATAATATTATTATTATTATTATTATTATTATTATTATTATTATTATTTATTATTATTATTATTATTACTACTACTAATATTATTAATATACTATTATTATTATTATTACTATTATTATCATCATCATCATCATCATCATCATCATCATCATCATCATCATCATCATCATCATCATCATCAAATAAAGGGATGTTCATTAATATGATGAAGTATCGGATAATGATATCTTACAGGAGATATTGGTGCCTCTATGACGATCCATTATTCTAACGTAATTATTTAAACGACCCTCATACATATTTTGTCATTCTAGTGCTTCTTGATATGCATATCTCGGCCAATGATAGCTCACACTGGGCATCGGGTAATCCCCTTCCAATTGTCTGGCTGCCAAATGAAGAAATAAGATGCACAATACAGTTGAATCGGCCCACCCCCAAAAACCGATGCGGTGTCCCCATTAGTCTGTACAAATGATGATTGATTATCGATTACTAGTTTCACCGTCATATCATTTATATCTTTTCGTGAATATATAATATAACTATTGTTCTTATGATCTGTATTATTTCGTTAGATATTTGAAGAAGCTAAAAAATTCTGCTATGAAATTGGTCTGAAAGTTGTTGTTGCATATGGTGGTGCACCGATTTATCCTCAGGTTTATATACTTTTAAAATCATTAACAAACACTATTTTATGGTTTTAATAATTAACAAACGTGCGATTCAGTTCATCTTTTTTTTTTTAATCTGCTTAATTAGTCTTTGTAATCTGTTATCTTTAATCTTGATTCAGAACGCGTTGACTTTAATCTTTGTGGAGACAAAACGCAGCGCAGATTCTTTGGAAAACTGGTTATGCAGGGTCGGTTTCCTTCTTCCACCATGCACAACTATCCCTTCTTCTTCCTCAACTGCAATAAGAAACTCCCAAACCTAATAAAATCAAAACACCACCCCCAAATTCAATAGCAATGCATGACGTATAATCGGTACGCCTAATAGGCTAATAGTAAACTCAATTCAAATAGTATGCACTCCTCAAACACCAAAAAAACCCCAAATTTAATAGCAACACAGAATGTATAATTGGCATGAATATCAGTAGACTTGATAATGTAATACCTTATCACTAAGAACATCAGCTTTGTTATGACGGATGTACTTGTAAAGCCCGAGGCGAACTGCAACCCGAGCGAGTTTTTCACCACTAACATTGCGCGCACGGAGTTCAGAGAGTTTACCAGCGTCGATATCGGGGTAAGTCAAGAAGAAAAAGCTTGAGAATGCGAGCCCAAGAGCAGAATCACCGAGGTCATGACATTCAAATCTGGAAGCTTCGGCTTTTGATAATGATCTCCCGAACCCGACATTGTTTTCGAATTAACGCGTTTTTAGAATGACGAAGGCTGAAAAATCTCGAGTGTGGATTATGAAATTGCGAATTTTTAGTTTGGAAATGGATATGCCGATTGTTCGAAGGTGAAATGTATATAAGGTGAAATTCTGGGGCACAAACCGTCACGGTTTGGCCTCCACGTGACGGTTTGTGCCGGGAATCCCGGCCTTTTGTCAAAATCACGTTTACGTCGTACCTTAAACTGAGACCGTGTACCCTAGAGGTCACGGTTTGGCCTCCACGTGACGGTTTGGTGACCGCTTTTCAACTTTAACAGCCCATTTTGTCATTTTGTCGTTTTGTTGTCAGGAGGTCACGAGGACTACCACCCCGAACCGTGACAGCAAGACCATGCGGTCACGGGGACAAACACCCCAAACCGTGACAGCAAGCCCATGCGGTCACGGTTAGGTGCCAAAATGTGACCGCAAGACCTAACCGTGACCGTTTGAACCGGCCCACCCCCAAAACGCATGCGGTGTCCCCATTAGGACCCTTCTATTATTATCTTTATAATTATTTTAAAACTTTTTTTCTAATTAAATAAAATGATAATTAATAAACACAAAATTTCATTAAAAAATGTAAGTAATTGTTTGAAGTCTTACTTAGCATCTGTGATGAAAATAAGAAATTCATGTTAGGTTAAAAAAAATTCTCACATAAGTTGAGTTTTCTTATAAGATGGTCTCGGGTTTTGTACTCAAGTAATAAAAATAATCGGATGGGACTGTGACCCGTGAGTGATGCTTTTAGCCATTCAAAAGAGTAAACACGTCCATAGTTTTGGCTCCCACTTAGATATCTGAAAACTCACTTCATCACCTCCTAATGTTGCTGTTAGCCAAATACCTACTAACAACACTGGCTGCATAGACTATATCAAGCTAGGTACAAACCATCAGATTTTTTTTTGAAAAGTACAAACCATCAGATACATTATACTTCCAACCACATTAACATAAGGTATGTTTTTCCATTATTTTTTCTCGACTGTTAAGATACAGTCATCGTTTACCACTTTAAAGTGTTGTGTTATTGTGGCAACCTACTTTAGCATAATCCATAGCAAAGTTTTTTAACACCAACAACTTAGATACAAGACTACTTTACTTTCACTTCTATATCCAGTTATTTCAATCCCCAAAATCTTTCAAGCACTCCTAGCTCTTTCATGTCAATTTCGCTCATCAACAACTACGTTGTCGCCACTATCTCCTATGAATCACCACATACCAACGAGTTGTCATCCACATAACAAAAGATAGATTAAACTCTCTTTTGCATTTTCTCTGTGGTCAACATAAGAGTAATAGCTAATCTTGTTGAAACTATTTCTCACCATATATTCATCAAATCAAGTATGCTATTACCTAGGAGATTGTCTCAGACCATATAAGAACCTTTTTAACAAATATACCATATCCTTTTGCCCCGTCACTTTAAATCCAACTAGTTGTTTCATATAGATATCCTCTTCTAGTGTACCATGAAGGAATGTAGTCTTCACATTAAGCGGTTCAAGCTCCATATCATTTGAAACAACCAGCATATAGAATGATCCTTATACATGTGTGTTTCACAACTAGTATAGAAACTCAGTACAGTCTATACCAGCTATTTGAGTACATCGTTTTGCAACAATTCTAGCTTTAACTCTTAGCAATTAAACTTATTAATACCTTGCTTATTCTTGAAAATTCATTTACAATCAATAATTTTACCTAGTTTCAAATTCCATCTCTTCTTTCATGACATTAATCCAAGATCTTTTGTATACTAAATTGATAACCTCTCTAACACAACTATATATTGAATACAAAAGCTAAGACATCTTCTATAATTTTAAACCTCACTAGTGGTACTATGTTTCTCCTTGGTCTATCTCCTGCCAAGTTTATGAAGTTGACTCGCTTATTGTCTCTCCTATTGGTTTGGATCAGTGTTGTTGAGACCGGATCGGACCGGCCGGTCCGACCGATTCGACCGCGAATCAGTGGCTGGTCCGGTCCGGTCGAGTGTGATTCGTTTTTGGAGCTTTGAACCGGCCGGTCCGAACCGAACCGGCGGTTGGACCGGCGAACCGGGCCGGTTCCGACCGGTTTTCTGATTTTTTTTTTTTGATTTTAGTGGGTAAAAACGGGGTGTTAAACCATAAATTAGTACGTAGGATATACAAATATAGTTAAGTTTTATATAAACTATAAAATATATATATAAATCATATATAAATTACTTATATTTAATTACATATATAAATATAATTAAACTATAGTTAAATCCGGTCCATCCGACCGGTCCGACCGTTCCGACCACCAAACCAGTAAGATGTCCGGTTCGACGTCCGATCCGGTTCTGAAAACATTGGTTTGGATGACTGACCATGTGTATCATGAGTACTTTATGGTAGCTTCACCTCAATATGAACATCTTGTCCATTTGAATGGTCATCAGAAATTACTTCCTTCTATTTGTTAACCACATCTCTATACCCATATATATAATTTTTAGATAATTATTAAAATGAGATGTAATGAGTTTTTTTTATGTTTTTTTTTCTTATATTTTAGAGCTAAGAAATATAATAGGACACCAATGTAAATGCTTTAAAACATCTGTTTTTGTGTTTTTGACAGTCAATTACTTCTATATTATCAAATATATAAAACTTATATGTTTTCAAAGATTCAAATAACAAATTTTAGCAGTTTACAGGAAATGCCTAAATTTGCAAAAATCCATTTGTTTTATCAGTACACCTTTAGTTTCACACACTATCTTTTTTTATATGTGTTTGTATATTTATAATGAGATAAAGAGAAAGAGCACATATTAATAATTAATATTCGGATGTATCTATAAGAAACCTCGTATGCAAACATCTCCAAATTTTTGTTCAATAATTTTAACGTTGAAAATAATTGACCACTTAGTGTCAAGTTTCAATCATGTCCAACAACGGTAGCATTCCAATCATATTACTAACGACTATTAGTTGGATGGTATTTACACAAATATTTAACTTTTAACGGTATTACCGTATTAGTTACAACATTTCTTTTATTTTTATGTCAATTTATATATATCTTTTACAAATAATTACCACTTTATACTTACACTGCTATGTTAAATGTCTTTAAATTCGTACGTCTCAAAATACGTTTAAAAACGATAATATTATTTTTTTTTGAAAGATATATATTTTTCACTCTGTGAGATTTTCTTAAAATGCTTGTAAAACATATTTCTAAATATATCAAAATAATAATCAAACACAAGTTTGAAAACTTAGGGAGCAGGGGGCGTTCGCGGGTACCCTCTCGGGTAGGCGGATACCTGTTCGGGTCCTCCGCCGCCACCCTTACTGGTACTTGATGCCGGTTTATAGTCGCCGAGGTGAAGCCGAAGATGCAACGGCTATATAACTGTTATGGTACCGTTGGGAGGGAGGCGAGGTCAAGTAAAAATAAATAAATTTACCCTATAAATATTCACACACATACACACTATTATTTACACAAACACACAAATATTTACACAAACACACAAATATTTACACAAACAAACACAAACACAAACACAAACACAAACACAAAATATTGTCATGGATCCCCGAAGGTCAAAAGTTTGTAGTATCAAAAAATCATGAGGTGGTGGTTTGAGTACGAGAGGTTATACATCACAACCTTATATACCACAACCATCACCACCACAATATGGATACCCACCAGAAGGGTATAATGACTTCTCGTTCGATGATCCACTGATGTTTGATCCATTTACATACTCAACCCAAAACGTACTGGATGATGGAGTAGAAGAAGAATAATTTGTTACAATTATTTGAATTATTATAATTTTGTTTTTAATAAAAGTTAAATTTTTTTGAATTATTTTAATATGAAAATAAAAGTTTCAGATTAGTGCAGGGTTGTATTTTCAGTATTTTACGTGTTTCAGGATAGTCTCAAAGTACTTATGATCTGACAATGTGTAATTGATGAATTTTAAAAGGGTCCTAATAAATAGACACCCAGTTTCTTAAATCGACACCCCCCTATACGCCGCGTATGGGTCCATACGCGGCCCATGCCCGGCGTATAGGGTACGACCATTAATGCGATATTAATGACTGACAACCGACGTCACATCAGTTCACCTATACGTGGCGTATAGGCCCATACGCCACGTATAGGACGGTGTCGATTCAAAAAAGAATATAAGCTATACGCCGCGTATGGGCCCATACGCGGCGTATAGATCCTCGGTCCACTATATCTTTCAAATTTTCTCATTTTTTACACACACTTCAAAAAAAACACTCTCGTATAGCACTATACTACACGTATTGATCTTCGATTTTTCAGCAGCTCGGCATTGTCGATCCACTGCAGCAGCACGGGCAGCCGCATGATCAGCCACCACCCGACGAGCAGCCACATGATCAGCCGCCTCCTCAGCCACATCAGCCGCCTCCTCAGCCTCAGATCCCGCGACATATTTATAGAGAGGTGAGGCTGCCTGCACGTGTGGAGACATTGTTGCAGGATATGTCTAGGAGCTTACGGCAGCAGAGTCGACGGCTCGATCGCGTTGAGGATATGATGGAGTGGCAGGTTCAGTCAGAGATGGCGCGGCGTTCTGGTACTGATCCTCCGCTGTTGCCACCGCCTCGAGATTACCCTGACTCCCCGTAGTTTTGTATTGTAATTTTTATTTTGTTATGTAATTTAAAAACTTTGTAAATATATTATCAGTTTATGTTTATCTTTTATGTTTATTATCAGTTTATGTTTATCTTTGTAAATATATACAGACATACAGACATACATACATACATACATACATACATACAGACATACATACAGACATACATACATACATACATACATACATACATACATACAGACATACATACATACATACATACATACATACATACATACATACATACATACATACATACATACATACATACATACATACATACATACATACAGACAGACATACATACATACATACATACATACATACAGACATACAGACATACATACATACATACATACATACATACATACATACATACATACATACATACATACAGACATACATACATACATACATACATACATACATACATACATACATACATACAGACATACAGACATACAGACATACATACATACATACAGACATACATACATACATACATACATACATACATACATACATACATACATACATACATACATACATACAGACATACATACAGACATACATACATACATACATACATACATACATACAGACATACATACAGACATACATACATACATACAGACATACATACAGACATACATACATACATACATACAGACATACATACATACAGACATACATACAGACATACATACATACATACATACAGACATACATACATACAGACATACACACATACATACATACATACATACATACATACATACATACATACATACATACATACAGACATACATACAGACATACATACATACATACATACATACAGACATACATACATACATACAGACAGACATACATACATACATACATACATACACAAATACATACATACACACATACATACAGACATACACACATACATACATACATACATACATACATAAATAATTTTAATTCAAATTATATATATATAAAACTCAAAAAATTAAAAAAACATATACATATATAAACTATACGCCGCGTATAGACCCACACGCGGCGTATAGCTCCTCCACTACAGTGCTCTTGCGACCACGTATAGTGCTAATGCGACCAATTATTTTGTACTATACGTGGCGTATGGCTCCATACATACAGACATACATACATACATACATACCATGTACGAATATACGCAGCGTATAGGTACCATACGTGGAAGACATGGCAAGCCTATACGTAGCGTATAGGCCCATACGCTGCGTATAGGAGCCTATACGTAGCGTATGGACCCATACGCCACGTATAAATTATTTCGATATGACATGACCCAAGATTCGTTTTCACCTATATAACAACGATTTCGATAACACATTCGATATGCTTTCGATTCCTGTAAATCCCAAACGTATTTCTCTCTCAAAATATCACACTTTTTATTCGTTCGGTATGTCGTTTTGGGACGGTAACTATTTGTTTGGTGAATATTCAAATGAATATTCAAATGAATATTCGTTCGTGGTGGATAGTAATCAAGATGATGCGTACGTTCAATCTGCTTACGAGACAGGACTGCCAGATTTAAACCAATCGTATGTTCCCGATGATGAAGTTGAGTTTTGCCGAGAGTCAACTTACGACACGCAACAAAATAATATACTCTCGAGTGATGAAAAACAAACGACAAAAGTATCGTTTGAAACATCTCAAAATTTTTTATCTCTCGATGAGCTAGTCTGTTGGGCTGTTAATAGAGGACGTGATAATGGTTACGTTATTATTACACGAAGATCAAAGAAAAAAGAAGGTCAGGTCGTAAAGGTATGGCTTATCTGTGATCGTGCGGGCGAACACAAAAGTAAAGCAACAGTTAGACGATCTGGTAGCAAAAAATCGGATGTCCTTTTAAATTAGTTGGGATATACGACAACAAACGTCGTTCGTGGAAATTAGAGGTGCGAAGTGACGAACATAACCATGATTCTGCTCAACATATGGAGGGGCATCCTTTTGTAAGAAGGTTTTCTCAAAACGAATACAATTTGGTGGAGCAGCTTACTGATCAGAACATGGAGCCTCGTAGCATCTTATCAGCTATTAAAAAGCAAAATCCTAATAACGCTTCAATAACCTGAGACGTATACAACGCTCAATATAAGATAAGAAGTGAAAGAAAAGTCGGTGAAACACCAATGCAAGTCTTAGAAAACCTTTTATCTATTAAAAGGTACGTTTATTACACCCGAGGTTTTTTTTTCAATAGACTTAATTAAAATGAAGCCTAACTTGTATTTGTATCCTCACTTAACAACATCAATTTTCCTTCCTTTTTCTATTAAAAGGTATGTTTATTACACCCGAGAAGATCCCGATACTAATGTCGTAGAAGATATATTTTTTTGTCATCCTAAATCATACGACACTTGGCGTGCATTTCCGCACGTGCTGATGATAGACGCTACATATAAAACAAACATGTACAAGCTTCCGTTTGTTCAGATTGTTGGTGTGACCTTCACACAAGACATTTTGTGTTGCTCATGCGTTTATTAGCAAAGAACGGGAAGATAATTTTGAATGGGTGCTTAATAGATTGAAAGATACGTTAAGCAAGTGTATGGAGCCGCGCGTCATAATAACAGACAGAGATCTCGCTTTAATGAACGCATGTGTTAAAGTGTTTCCGAATGCTTCAAAGTGTTTATGCAGGTGGCATATTGATGAAAATATCGCGAAACACTGTAAAGCAAGTTTTACAAAAGATGACTGGAGAAAGTTTAAATATGCATGGGCACGTTTGTGTGAGTCTCCCACGGCGGAGATTTACGAGTATAACTATAACCTTCTTTACGAACGATTAGTTGAAGCGAATCGAGAAAGTAAGTTTTTATTATATTTTAGTTATGTTTTATTATATTTTCAATATATAATTTAATTATGTTTTATTATATTTTCAGAGGTATTGTCATATATAAACAGAAACTGGTTAGAGAGTTACAAAGAAATGTTTGTATCAGCCTGGACTAACTTGAACCGCAATTTTGGCCAACGCACAACAAATAGGGTGGAGAGTCAACATGCAAATTTAAAAAGATATCTTAAATCAACAAATAGCTCACTGGATAGACTTGTGGAGTTTGTAGATCAATTGGTGAACGCACAAGAGTTAAATTTAAAAGAAAGCTTTGAGACAAGCAAAATTAAAACCATGAATCATCATAAACTTCCGCTATTTGATTACTTAAGAGGCAAGGTTTCACACATAGCTCTTGATTTATTAGTTGCCGAAAACACTAAATTGCATGTGATGCGCTCTGCAAATGCAACATGTGGTTGTCATCTTTTCACTAGTTGTGGCTTGCCTTGTGCTTGTCGGCTGGAATAATATGAACATTCTGGTAATAGTCGCTCCATCATTATCATTTTTCTATTAAAGTGACAAATTATGTATTAATTTATACTTTATAATGCAGGCACTAAAATTCCATTAGATGCAATTGACGTATTTTGGACGAAGCTTGATAACATTAAGCCATCATATACGGTGGATGAAAAAGTTGATGTTGAAGAAGAAATGGAACGGGTGAAACAACAAATAATGACACAACCCGCAGCTGTAAAATTTAGTTTGGTGGAAAAAATAAAAAAAATTGTGTATCCATGGAAAAATAACAAAAAAACGCCTGTTGTTCAAATAATGACCCATACGCGCCGTATAGGGTATAAAACGTTAAATCAACAATGTACCCTATACGCCGCGTATGGACCCATACGCGGCGTATAGGGTACAGTACGCGGCGTATAGGGTACAGGGATGTTGATTTAAAATTAAGGGGTGTCTAAATAAAGGGACCCTTTTAAAATAGTCCGGAGTACGTTAGGATAGTGCCCCTCCTTCCTTATATATCTTCTTTTATTATCTAACACCGACATAAGTTTCTTTTTTCCTTAATGAAAAAGAAAATATGGGGTTGGACTTTAGAGATGAAACTTTTTCAAGAGTAATAGTAAGTATATGAGGAAATTACAAAAGAGACCCCAAGTGTCATGATGTGTCACGTGAGGCAGAGGGAAGTCAGAAAGGTGGCGCACACAATATCCAAGAAATTCACAAGACAGGCTGGGCCAGGCATCGACCCCAATGCTCCACATTAATAACTTTACTTCCTACTCTTTCTTCTTTTTATTATTATTATTATTTATTGTTATTATTTCTTTTTCTCCTTCAAAACATTATATAACCTTTTTCCCCTGGAAAAGAAAAATCTTAATGTCAAAATAATAATTTCAATTGATTGTTTAGCTTTACAATCTAAAACCGAAAATAATTAAGGTTTAAATCTGATAGTTTTACGTAGTTTAAAAAAGGGCAAATATCATAAAACTAATATATTTTTAGTTTATTGTTATAAAAGTCCCTTTATAATTTTTTGCATATAAAAGCCCAACATACTTTTAGTTTTTCCGCATAAAAAACCCCTCAACTCGTTTAATTTATTGTGTTTAATTTATGGAAGCAACTATATTAAGGGATTTTTATGTGAAAAATAAAAAGTACGTTTTTTATATGTGCAAATATTATTGAGTGATTTTATAAAACAAAACATAAAGTATGATGGTGATTACGTGCAGAAAATTGTAGAGGGACTTTTGAAAAAAAAAAGTAAAAATATGATATTTTCTATGGTATTTACCCTTACAAGTATAAGTAAACTAGTGAGAGTTTTTGTTAAAAAATAATATCAAATAATGTTGTTATATAGCTAGAGCATCTCCAACAATAAAGATATTCAACACCCAGAAAAAAAAAGGCATCTCAATTTCTTGTGGGAATAGAAAAATTATTGGTTGAGAGGGAATAAAGATATCAAATTTCTTTCAAAATAATTTTTGGTTTTAACCAATATAATACTAGTGAACCTAAAAGAAGTATAACAACCTAGCACAAATTATTTATTCTTCGAGCCCACTTTATAGGTTATATTCATAGATGTTCTGATCAAGAACTCATATTTTATCCATTTGTTTCTTTTGAAATGGAAAGAATATTCAAATGAATTGACTTTAGTTTGTTTGTTTCCTAGAAAACTCACAACTAACACTAATATGATGTGGTGTGAACCTTTAGGAGTAATTTATCAAAGCTAGCTATATCTAAGCTTATAACATACACTTCATATGATCTCATCAAGATATATAACCACCTACATATAAGATAGATTAGGTTAGAGTCCAGCCATTCTTCGATTTGGGTATGGTAAAAAATAACTAGAACATAGTCACTTGGGTTGTAATCAAATACTAGAAGTTTTTTTATTTTTATTTTAAATACAGATTGTGCATGATAAGATCTAGTTAATTACATAATGTAGCTAAAGATGTTATCTTTTCTTTGGATTAAAAATAAGAGGAGTGGTGTTATTGAGTGATGGTCTGCGTGATGTAATTTATTTTTTAAATAGTTGTATTTTTCTTCCAGCGTCTTGCTAGCTTCTAATATGGCGGTCGTTAAAAAAATATAGCTAAAAAGTAAGGCAGACTTTAAGTTAAAAAAACATAAACGGTCAAAAGTATTTTGAAGGAAAATCTAGTATTGTCATTGTTAGTGACGACGTGGACGTTGTCACCATGTACGTTGAACAATGCCTTTAAAGCAGAAATGATTTTTTAGTTACCTTTAGTGACATCCTGAAGGCCCTGCACAGACAGTCTTCAGCAACAATTACCATCATTTTCATATTTTTAGAGTTTGTATTTATTATTCTGACCTTTTATTTTTCTTCTTTTCCAACAATAACAACATATATGTTAAGCGTTCTATCATGAGCCTCAAATATAACATCTTTGACAAGTAGACGGAAACTTTATCCATTTGATGTTACGTAATCATTTAATTTATATTAAAACATTTAAAATGAGAAGCCTTCAAAACGTCATAACGTCACCTTGTCATCCCAGTCAAGGTTTTTCCTCGTCCTACAACAAAAAGAATGGCCCTAGAAACGTCCATCTCTCAAGTAATCTATTACTGGACATTTTCCGGCTAAATCATATCCGCTTTATGTTAGTCGCTTAGCCGCACCTCCTCTCTCTTGCATTGAACTAAAAAATCCCTAAATATCTGAAATTTGGATGCTTCAACCTTTGATCATATGCCTCCACCAAACTCTTTATTAATTTGTGCTCAAATATTGTTATTCAATAGTTGTTTCGATAAATTTGTGATATTCTGTCTCCCTTTCCAACTCAATTGATGGATATATCGGGTACATATTGAAACAAAGTATATAATTGTGAATGGTATTTGTGTAAATAATCTAGAAAAGAGTATGAAAAAGGGAAATAATAATAATAATAATAGTTATTGTAATAATAGTACAAAACCTGAGCATGATTTGTTTGGAATAATTCCCTACCAATAGTACTCATCCAACAACCATTCACCCTATCAATACTACCAATATTTGGTCACAAAGAAAAGAAACACTGTTTTATAAGATATTGTCACGTTCACAATATACAAGTAAATTGTATCATCACTTTTATGGAACAAGTTATCTATAAAATAAGATATTGTTTTCAGATTTTAATTGTAAATAACTTTGTTTGTTTTAATGCACTCGTTCCAACTTAACAATAGTGAACGATGTTACGTTAGATGTCTTTTTAGGTAAGTCACTTCATTAACAAATATAGGAAATGATTACGAGCATCATGATAGGTGTTAATTGGCATGAAATTCATATTTTAGAAAATTTGAAATGTAATATGTTATCCTTAGCACTGTTTGGTGATTAACTTAGGCTCAACTTTTGAACTCTAAATTATGTGATGTGAATTACAACCATTAGTTGTAGTTGCCGTAAATCTTTTGGAATGCATTTCAATTTTTTGAGTTGAACTCAAGCCAACATTAAGTCTTCTAAAACAGAATACGAGTTGATATTATGTTATTATAAATCTTTAAAACATTAAGCCGAATTAAAATCTAGGTTAAGATTTTCTGGTCGAGCTTGAACTCAGCTCTCTTAAAACCCCAAATCCAATATGTTTAAACCATCACAATAAATAATCAGGATGACAATGGTTTCTCACATTATGCCTCATGTGTATACATGATATAAGGCTTATCTCTTAAAATATAGTTTGAATAGTTGATAAATAGATGATGTAATTATGAGTAATGTATAAAATTGATAAAAGAAAGAAATGATTACAAGATAAATAAGGAAAATTACATATTTGTACTGCTTGGTATAAATGGTTTGGCCATACTAACTTCGTCACCATTTATATAAATCATGTTTTTTTAATAGCAATATTTAGTTAAATACTAACCATTACGTTCACTATCACTATCACTATCACACTCTTATTATTACAATTTTTGAAAAAATATACTATATTTCTTAAATGAAACTAAATATATATATATGTACATGTGTATATATATATATATATAAATAATACTGAAATAATTATGAATCCGATAGTAATTTTGTACATTATATTTTCTTGCATTTAGCATAGTCCACTTTTCTCATGTGGGTGGGTCCACTTTCCACAGAGAGAAATGGGCCCAGTAATGAGGTTTATTTTGCAGTGCTACCTTACAAGTTTGACCACTACTTTGGGGTTGTTACAAGATCATATCACTTCAAGGACATTTTCCTCTATTATCTCTTTCAATTACTATCTTCTGAACCAATAGTAAAACATGAATAAAATATGGTACTTTTTCATTGTAAATAAAATATTTGTTTAGATTATTTTTTAACTATTTGATCGATAGCAATTTAGAAGCCCAAACTATATAAGATTAACGTCCCTAAATATACTTTTAGTAGAAAACATCACAAACCAGAGAGAGAAAGGACTAGAGATCATGAATGAACCTGCTATTTTACTTTCTCATACATATTTCAATTGATAATGTTATTTTACCTAGATAGTTTTAATTACAGTTAATATAACATTAGTATTCTTAACTTACATTAAATATTATTTCTAAAATTTTGATGATAAAATTTTACATTTACATAACAACTTACAAGCTATTAAACTTAAATTGTTTTAAACAAGCTATAGGGCAAAAACTCCCTAATTTTGTTATCAAGCGAGATTCACGATAAGTTAAAGATATATCAAAACATCAAGGATAATCGTGTACGTGTTGTTGTTTTAGATACCAACAATAAACCGATTAATCATTTTGACAAATGTGAGGTTTGAACATCAGCTTTTGGACTCACAAAATTCATGAATGACAACATGATTTCATGTAATGTCTACAATCACGTGGTCATAAAAATATCTCGTAAAAAATATCAACTATGTGATGTTTAATTTTTATACAATATATGAGCTAAGGATGGTATTACGTTTTGATATTTATATATAGGAAGATTAGATTATAATAATTTAAACTATTAACTATTGACTAATATTATTTTCAACTATTAATTTTCAATTTTGTTACTAATAATAGTCTGAGTTTAACTGTTCGTTAGCTCCGTTAGTTTTTTGTGATGTGACAAGTGAAATTTTTCATGACGTGACACGTGACATGTGCGTATTACATAATAACATTAAAATATATAAATATATCACTTAGTATTTACATCTATTTTTCTCCAAGCTACTCAACCTGTGACAAAAAACGTTACGTTGAACAACTCTAAAAATTGATCTTTTATAGAAAAGAATTGAGTAATATATTTATATTTTTAATTAGAGTAAATTGCCATTTTCGTCCCTGTGGTTTGGTGAAAATTGCCACTTTAATCCAGTAGTTTATTTTTTCGCATCTGGGTCCCTGTGGTTTACAAATCTTGTCATATTCATCCAGTCCGTTAACTCCATCCAAAATTTCCGTTAAATGTAGGGGTATATTGGTCATTTTACATATATGTTTTTTAAACCTGATTTAATATATACTCTTTAAATACATTGCTATTTTAGTCCCTGTGGTTTGAGCGTATTTGCTAATTTAGTCCAAAAATAACCACCACACCACTACCCGTCACAAGAACCAGCGAACCACCGCCACCACCCTATCACAAAGCCACCAACACCACACCAGAGCGCCCATCACCGCCACGCACATCGGATTGTCGCTACCATGTAATCGACAATCAATATTGGACTTGTAATATACCACTTCGAAAATGCATATCAAACCCTACTAATACCTCTACAATACTCGTTTTCAAGGGTTCCATATACATTTTCGAAGGGGTTTGTTATAAGTTTGAGATTAACGGTTGGTTTCTAGGGTCCACATGGTGGTAGTGATCTAGTATGTGATGGTGGAGATTTAATGTGTGGTGGTGGAGATCTAATGTGTGGTGGTGGTGCCCGTCTGGTGTGGTGTTGGTGGTTTTATGATAGGGTGGTTCTGATGGAGTGGTGGTGGTTTTGTGGCGTGGTGGTGGTGTGGTGTGTAAATACGAGGTCCAACTCTGGATGGTTCAGGTCTTGTTGAACTTCGATCCACCGATGCTCTCTGAAGCTTTACACCTACGCACAATGAAAACAACACCAGTTAAGGTGGTGGTGCCCGTCTCGTGTGCTGATTTACAGGAATTATTCCCCGGCAAATCCATTACCTTTTATGTTCTCCGACCGTTACTGAATTATCGGTTATGATTGGGGTGATTCCGATGTAATTAAATGCGGGGCACGTGTCCTGCTGGCTTACCCGTTCCGCCCGCATGGACCGGGCTTTCGGGTTCTGGTACTCGGTCTTGTGTGGGTTATTTGTACCCTACGTCTACATGGTGGTTCCATCACGGGTGGTGGTGATATGGTGTTTTATGCCAAGGTGGTGGGATTTTTGGACTGAATTGGCAAACATGTCCAAACCACAGGGACTAAAATAGCAATTTGTTTAAAGGGAATATATTAAATGGGGTTTAAAAAATAGAAAAATAAAACATATATGTAAAATGACCAATATACCCTTCATTTAACGGAGAATGTTGGATGGAGTTAACGAACTGGATGAATATGACAAGATTTGTAAACCACAGGGACCCAGATGCGAAAAAATAAACTATTGGATGAAAGCGACAATTTTCACCAAAGCACAGGGACGAAAATGGCAATTTACTCTTTTAATTATAATTATGTTATATATCACACCACGAGTCACGTCACGCGACACGCCATAAAAAACTAACTTGGTAAACAAACAATTAGATCAGGAGTATTATTTGTAATAAAATCAAAAGTTATGAGTAATACTTGTCAAATTGATAGTTGAGATTAATATTAACAAATAAATAATCAATAGTTTGGATTATTAAGATCTACTTTTCTTATATATAATTATGTGATATTGCTTTTCAAAAATGCAAAGTCACGGCTTTGTAGAGTAACTTACACAGATTTATTAAGATATAAACCTTGCAACTTGAGCGGATGTCATTTTTTTAAGTGCCTAATATACAAACTCCCCGCATTATAAATCGACACACCCTATACGTCTCGCATAGCATCATAAGTGGTGAATAGGGGTAAAAACACTGAAAACAAGGAGAATTCAGGGGGATGTCAAAGGGCTTTACACTCTATATAGCTCTGTACAACCCCCTATAGACACATATAGGGGCTATACGACGCGTATAATAAATTTCGACACTGACTACGAGGAAAAATTTAAAGGACTATCAGAGTTGTTATACGTCTCATATAAGACAATACGACCCACCTATACGACGTGTACGATGCCATACGACGCGTATAAAAGTCTGGGTGTTTGATTTATATTGTGCAGTGTCCTATTAACTAAACCCTTTTTTAATTAGTATTTTTTATATTTTTTACGATTATGCTTCCAACAGTCGCATCAAAACAATGCACTTAGTTTATCAACCCATGACTTGGTGGACTGTTGATTTTATGTGTCTTTCGTAAAAACGTAGTGCAAGTTCAATTTCTCCAAATGTAAACTAGACGATTTGGGTGTAAAAAAACTTGTTATTAGGAAAAAAAACTCTGTTTATTATCAATGTATATTTAAATTTGAATGTGTTCTTAGATTTCAAGTAAAATAAATCAATTAAGCAATTTAGCGGGTAAATTGAAAACCTAGAATAAGATTTGATTCAAATATTTGATAGAAAAAAAAATTGAACTATATACATTTGATGCAAGTACAATTTAAAACTTTTAGGGTGAAGTGACTATGTTTGATGCAAAAATATAAAATCCTCTTATATACCAAACAGGCTAGAAATTGTTTTTGTCGGTCGGATGTGTATGGAATTATGGATAACCATTGGGCGGTTTTTTATGGGTCGTGGTGATATATTTTCAAAAATTCTTCCAATATAATAATTATCAATTAAAAGGCTAAAATCTTATATATATAATACTACCATTAGGGGAAATTGTATTCTACTACTCGTTGAGTCCTTAAGTCCTTAAGGGGATAGTTCGGTATAGTTCGGTGGTAAAGATGTGTTCCCCAATCAAATAGTTGTGAGTTCAAATTATGCGATTTGCAAGTTTGATGACTCTAGTAATAAAAAATGTTGTCCAAAAAAACAAAAACTATTCGTTGACTACAAATACTACATCGAGGCTAGCTATTACATTAATTGACTAGCTTTAGAAAACCCGTGTATTACACGAGCTGAATAAATAAAATATTAATATAATAAAATTTACGAGAAATAAAATGATACTCCAAGATATGATATGACTGAAATTCCGTATGAGTAAGTACTATAAGTAATAAAACAGTAATATCAACTTTTTATAACTTTGTTTTTAATTTTTTTTAAAAAAACATTTTGTTCTAAAATAAACTGTATAAAAATATTATTTTTTAAAATATTTCATTATCATAACTCCTAAATTAAATTATTTTTGGTTTTTAAATAATTTACTTTTAAAAACACTAATTATACATATCGTATTTTTTAAAAATTTTGATATTTTAGAAAAAAATATTATTTATAAAATTTATTTAGAATTAATTTAATAAAAAATCTTTTTCTTAATTTATAAAAAAATATTTTAACTAAAAAAAATTAAATAATATTACTAGTAATTAAAGTAATTATTTAATAGGAAAGAGGCGGGAAGTTTTTGGTGTAGAGAATTGTGATACTGACACATGTCATAACAAGTTACTCTTTTATTATAATAGATAGATTAAAACTACAAATAGGCAAGTTTTTCCCGTATACAAAATAAAAGACCCAGGAAAAAATTGAACTTTAGCATCAAAATATGACATTAAAATGTTTTTGGTCTGGTGGCATTGATAGGATAACACAATGTTTCATCTTGTTAGATGAAAATCCTGCAATCTGGTTGCACATCCCACAATAATCACAGAGGGACTATAACAACATGACAACAACTTTATTACAGCAAATAAATATGAATACATCCACCTATCATGTCAAAAGCAAGACTTTTGATTGCAGGATTATATATGCTAAAATGGTTAGCGAGATATGACCTGTCTTTCGGTGCACAAACCACCGATGTCACGAGTCATGGAGTTGTTTATTCTTTAGAACGAGACTTGTTAAGCTGTTGCACAAGATGTATGGATAGAAACACACAATAGAATTAGTGATTAGAAATTACAACGTTGGCTTACTGAATTGAATTGTAGCATAGTTGAATGATTCTACATAATCATATGACAAAATCAGCGAAAGGTCAACACTCAATAATGTTGACCAACAATATGGACATATTAGGCAGTTCAGAATTGATACTACAACTTTATAAAGGACAACAGTTGGACCTTCTTTCTTTTTCATTATTTTGACAACTAGAAAGAGTAAAACGAGTACTCGGTCGTTCATCCATTAAACACATTCAATTTTTTTATTTGCAATGCTAATTTCCTGAAAGATAATATGTTGACGTGTGAAAATTGACAAAGTGTGACTTGCATTGTAAATGGCAGATATAAAATCTCTGATTTTACGCTACATGTACTCCTCTTTGTAAATTGTTTCACATGTAACCTATCCAGCATTGCGGTTTGCAACCATCAATAACATGTATAAAGAAACAATAAAAAATAACCTTAAACACCAAATTAACCATTTTCCTAGACAAAAAAAACCAAAAATAACTTTTGAACAACTAACTTAATAATGGGATTGCAACACACTTAACGGCAAAGACATCTTTGCAAATAGAGAGAGAATAATTGAGCTTTTTGTCATAAGAAAGAGTAGAAAAGAAAACTGAAGAAATTAAAGGTGAGCAAGACAAAGATATGGTGCTGACCTTTGTTTTCCTGGTTCCAAAGTAATGTTTGTCATAGTATTTATTGAATTTGTTGAGTCAGGGAGTACCTATTCCTGCAATTAGAAATAACCATGAAAGTTGTAAACAAACCAACAATCAATTTATATAGACAGGTTCTGAGTTCAAATCATTCATTGCTTATTACCTACTAAGACATTTCTAAAATAACAAAGGATGTCCAACTGAAGGGTTCTTGTAGTTTTGATCTTGTACATAAGAGCTGAACCAAAATAGATAAAACATAATCCATAGCAGCAAACATGTCTATAAAGAAACAGAAAAGTAAAACCAGAGCATACAATTCATTTAGCATACCTGAAAGAATTTTCATGCCAGTCGGCATTAAAAGGGTTCCTGAAAGAATTTTCATGCCAGTCGGCATTAAAAGGGTTCCTGTGCTCATTCTGTGTAGTTTCAATTTCTACAAGTGTCTTTCTAAACCAAACGAATCACCTTATTAATGACTTAAAGTCTTAGTTTACTGCTGATGCCAAGAACCGATTGGCATGAACTCCATAGTGCTGACGTTAATTGACGAGCCGGTTAATTTCAAAGTGTATGTATGTGTTTTAGTTTTCCAACCAAGTCGACAGATCTGCAGTGGAAGTGTGAGGTTTCCTCACATGTGTGTTCGTTTCCAGTTTCCTTTGTTGAATTTATAATAACTTTCTACACATGTTCTTCTTGTTTCTCCAACAAAGAAAAAGGCATACCATGTGATGCTTTTGCAGCCTGCAATTGCAGTCAACTTTCGTATTGAAAGATCACATATTTGAAAACATGGAAGCACATGCATCAACTTGCTGTTTGTATGTAAACAACATATCTGAAAGATTCTTGGAAGAATCTTTAACCCATTGGAGGACAACAACTACTTGGCAATTTCTTTACATCTGCAGAAAAATTGGCATTATTTGATTCATTAAGAAATTCAACGGCCTTGGTAGTCTCATTTGCTCGGAGAAATCCCTGCACCATTATCTTATATGTAATCTCATCTGCAGGGCAACCATTTGCTTTCATTTCTAGAAACAATGTATTTGCTTTATTAAGTTTACCGCTTTTACATAATCCATCAATCATGATGTTGTACGTGCGAACATTAGGTTGCAAGCCTCTAGCAGAAAGACTTAAAAAGATCCCATATGCACCATCAGTTTCCCCAGATTTGCACATACCATCAATGATGCAGTTGCATGTAACAATATCAGGGACAATACCGTCATCATCCATCTTGTTAAACAAATTTAGGGCTTCATCTAGTTTCCCATTCTTACAAAGGGTATGTAAAGTAGTATTGAAAGTGACAATATCAGGATTCAGACCACGAGATTTCATTTCAGAGGAAAGCATAGCGGCATCCTCAAGTCGGCCCAATTTTGACAAATTACTAACAAGAGTATTGTATGTAACTAGATTAGGATCAATACCATTCTTAGACATTTTACTAAACATTGTCAAGGCTTCATCTATTTTTTCATTTTCAGAGTATCCGTTGATTAAGATGTTGTAACTGGTAACAGAAGGCATGCAACCTTGGTCAGTCATAGAATCGAAAAATTTTTGGGCCTCATCTA
Source organism: Flaveria linearis (assembly GCA_024085815.1). Classification (NCBI taxonomy): domain Eukaryota; kingdom Viridiplantae; phylum Streptophyta; class Magnoliopsida; order Asterales; family Asteraceae; genus Flaveria; species Flaveria linearis. The sequence goes on from CM044006.1 coordinate 85,294,518, forward strand.
GTTTCCTGTTCTTGCAAAGAGCATCTAACAGAGTATTGTAAGTGACAATATCAGGTCTCAAACCATGAGAATTCATTTCAAAAGGAAGCAAAAGAGCCTCCTCAAGTCGTCCTACAAGACATAGACCACTAATAAGAATGTTGTATGTCACAAGGGTAGGAAATATATCTTCCTCAAACATTTCATGAAAAAGACTTAAGGCTTCATCCATTTTTTTGTTTTTACAGTATCCTTTGATTAAGATGTTGTAACTGATAACTGAATGAGTGCAATGTTGGTCAATCATAGAATCAAACAGCTTCCTAGCAACATCCAATTTTCCAAGTAAGCAGTAACCATCCATGAGAGCATCGTATGTTACAGTGTTGGGCGTCACCCCTCTTTGGATCATCAATGACAACAAACTTTCCGCTTCAGTTACTCTTCCGTCTTTACATAATGCATCCAATAAAACGGTAAATGTGTGTACATTTGGTGAAATGTTTCGAGCATGCATTTCACTCAACAACTCAAGTGCTTCATCCCAAGAGTGCCTATTACACAACCCATGAACTAAGCAAGTGTAAGTCACAACATTAGGTGACATACCTTTGCTACTCATTTCAGAAAAAAGCTTCAAGGCCTCTGCCAACTGTTTATTCTTGCAGAGGCTGTCTATGATAGTGCTATACTGAATAATCCCAGGTGGACAAGTAGACGTTTCCATCTTCCGAAGTATAACAATAGCAGGACGTGTATCTCCTGATTTACAAAAACCATTTATCAACGTCCCATAAGTAACTACACTAGGTTCAAACCCATTTTCCACAATTCGATCGAACAATCCGAGTGCTTGACAAAGCTTATCATTAACACAGAGTCCCCTAATGAGGGTATTAAAAGTAGCACAATCAGACTGATACCCAAGTTTAATAGCCTTACCTAAAATAGCAAATCCAAAGTCCACTCTTTTCAAGTGACAAAAACAGTTAATTGCAATGTTGAACACATAAATGGTGGGTTTCAGAATAGGGTTAATTCCTAACAAGTCAAACTGTTTAATCAGAGAAATTGCATCAGCAAAATGGTTCAACTTGACAATAAAGGCTAAGACTTTAGTGAATTCTGGAATAGGAGGCATAGGATTCCTGTAGAACATATGATTAAACTTATGAACAGCATCTTCTAGGGTTTTGGGTTTCGTAAATCCTTTGGGGTTTCGATTATTGGAATGAAAGGAAGCAGTAGAAGTATATGAACGATTGCGGAAAAGGTGTGGTGAAGTGAAAAACTTACGAACAGCAAGGAAAGAGGGATGAATGCTAACATTGTAAAACTTCAACCACATCATCTTCTTCGAGTCATCGTCTCTAAAACCCTAATTTTAGCGGATTAGGGTTTTGGGGTTTTGTGATTAAACGAAGGCCGCATGAAGAGTTTTTGTAAATCGAATTGCGGGTGTTGATCAGCGGGATATTGTGGTCAAATAGGGCCGGTCAACGGCGGGTCACAAACAGGCTTGTTCACACCGTGACACTGGATCGCAAACAGGCTAGGTCATTTTTAAATTGAAAAGTGAAAAAACCGTTATTTACAACTACTATTAACACCCCTCTTTTGGAGAAAATTATATCCTTACTCATTTTAACCACTTGTATCCCTACAGTTTTAAAGTCTCGATTTACCCCCTAATGTTTCCTTTTATCTTCATTTGAGTACAAAACACTAACGGCGTTAGATTTTTCTGTTAACTTTTGTAAGATGACAAAATTACCCTTATTTTTTAATTCACATACCCCACATCCTCACCCTCCCTTATCTCCTCTCTCTCTCTCTCTCTTCTCCATTTCTTCTACATTTCTAAGCTTTTTAGTCCACACCAAATCACCACTACCACCACAACCACCGATGCTGCCGCCGCCGCCTCTGCAACCGCCACTGCCGCCGCAACCACCACCACCCCTATCTCTTCTTGTTATTTCTCTCTCTCTCTCTCTCTCTCTCTCTCTCTCTATCTATCTCCGACGACGAAAGATCATGGGGATCACTACAAGAAGGCGAATCTGGTCTCCTTCGTCCCGTCGACAACCAAGCCCTACATCACGCCCAGTATTGCCGCCGTCTCCGCTCAATCTCTGCCGCCTCAGCCGCCTCATGGATCCAAAAAGGCCTCATTCGATACCTCTACCTCGTCATCGATCTCTCTCGGGTATCAATGTTCATATGATCATGTCATTTGTTTGATTTGAAATGTTGGTTGTGAACTTTGGAATCGATGTGTATTTAAAGCGATTGTTGTAAGTCTGTGAGTGAATCGTGTTGGTGTTTGATTTGATAGTGAGTATAAGAATAGTGGTGGTGATAGGGGAGTTGTAATGGTGGTGATGGGGGGTTGCGATGGTGGTGATGGGGGGCTACGATGGTGGTGATGGGGGTCGTAGTAGTGGTGATGGGGTGGCTGCAATGGTGGTGATTAGGCCACGATGGTGGTGAAGGGGTCGCGATGGTGGTGATGGGGGTCGCGATGTTGGTGATGGAGGGCTGCGGTGGTTGTGATGGGGGGTCCCGGTGGTGGTGATGGTGGTCGCGGGTGGTGATGGGGGGTTGCGGTGGTTGTGATGGGGGGTCCCGGTGGTGGTGATGGTGGTCGCGGCGGTGGTGATGGGAGTCACAGCAGTGGTGATGGGTGGCTCTAATAAAGGGAAAAGAGCGTGGGGGGACTGTAATGGTGGTGATGAGGGATATGGAGGTGGTGACGGGTGGTTGTCGTGGTGATGATGAGGGCTGTGGAGGTGTTGATGAGGGCTATGGAGGTGGTGATGTGGCCGTGGAGGTGGTGGTGGGTGTGTTAGTAATGAAGAAGAAGATGGTGATGAATGGGTCCCACAAATTTTTATTTATTTATTTAATTTAAGGGGTAGTTTAGTCCTTTCAACAATAACTATAACAGAAAAACTAACTGTGTTAGTTATCTTGACTCAAATTGAAAAAAAAAAAAATGACAGACACTCAAATGAAGAAAACATAAAACGTCAGGGGGTAGATGGTAATTTTGAAACTATAGGGATGCAAACGGTTAAAATGGGAAAACGTCAGGGATGCAAATGGTAATTTACTCAAAATAATATTTAAACGTTATTGCGAGCTTACAAATTGAAGGGGTGGAGGTTGTTAGATTGTAGAAATACTAAAGTTCTACAAACTCGTGAGTTGAAGTGGGAGTTGATAATACATGTAACAATTCTATATAACAAAATGAAATTGTTAGGTTGATAACATTCGAAACTCTATATAAAAAAACAAGAACGTCACAAGTTCATGCATTTATGGTGGGTACGGTGATAAAACTTAAAAACTTATGTAAGAAGATAAAACTGTGGAAAAGTTACGTCCGATCGTCAAAAAAAAAAGAGCGTTACAACCGCAAAAATAACGTAACGTTTAAAAGTGCAAATATTTGATAAAAATAAGCACGTAAAAGTTAGAATCTTATAAAATCGTGTTTTGTAGAAGAAAGAGAAATGTAATTATAAGAAATCAAGAACTTCTATATTCTGAGTATGATAACTTCTTAAAATCGTGTTCTGGATATTTGATTTTGATTGAAAATTATGGCTTTTGTGCATCTTTAGTGCTCACCATGTGTTTGTGTTTATACACAAGAGAGAAAGCAAGGAAGAAATAAAATTGTGAAGACTAGGCTTAATGATTGATCACAATGAAGTAAAATTTAGTGTGGCATGTCATGTTTGTATTAATTTCAATGACTCATATAGATATGATGTAATAAGATAGCCAAAAAACAATGAGATGCAGTAGCGGTAAAAACTTTATTACTAAAATCGCCAGAACATAATTCATAGAAAAAGTATTTGAAATATGGATGAAACTTGAAAAAGTATTTGAAATATGGATGAAACTTACTTAAAAACAACATATTATATTCTTGTTAAAAACACTACAAGAATCATCTTACATTTTCGCTTATTAATCCTTGCTTATAATCTTGCTTATAATCTTCCGATGATGACTCCCCTAATAAATCTTTTGCAGCCCCGTGTCTTTACTAACCCTTTGATGCCCGACATGCGTCTAAGTGACAAAGCAAAAGGAGTGATCAACAAGATGCTGTAAGAATACGATCTTCTGTTATTTTTGTGTTGTGTTTTTATAGTGTCAGAAATTGCCACATGACACTATAAAAATAACATTACTTTATGATTATAAATATAAGTATTTATTTTATATAGTTTGAGCCAATCTGTTTTTAAGACATTTGACCTTAATATAGAATAGTATGTGGAAGAATTGCACCTTAGTACTCCGAATAAAAACAAGATTTGGATTGGATTGTCGCATTGATTAAGTTCAGCGGTTTACCTAAGAAAAGGAAAACGACTAACAATAGGATATTAGGATGGGCTTGAAAATTAAAAAATGTTGAACACGAGGCCTAAATGAACTATTTTGGGCTCTGCGGTATGGTTTGGCCCGCCAACTCCTTGTCATGGGTTTCTTGGAGGGTTAATATCTAATGATTAAAGACTTATAGCCGCTCCAAAGTTGACCCGTTTAGAGCATTCACAGCCCGTGGGTGACCTATATTTTAGGGATGGTTGTAAGCGGTTGTGAGTAAATAGAAAGAAATTTTATGGGGGTTGTATCGTGTTTCTTTATATTTAGAGAAACACGGTACAACCCCCATATTTTTAATATTTTTGAAAATGGTTGTGAGCGGATAAGAGAGAAAATATAATGATAAAAGTATGAAAAAATATTATTTAATTAAAAAATAAAGAGAAAATATAATGATTTTTAGTATAGTTATAGGGATGGGGAACGGATTGTGAATGCTCTTATATGTTATTATTGATCCATTTACAATTTTGTCGATTTATACATTTACGTTTTGGTAACTTGTTCATTATTATAAAAACTAGGTTTTGAATAAATTTTACATTGAAAAGTAGATAAAAATAAACACGTCACAACTGTATATTCAAAATTTTATAATAAATTATATTTTTTAAAAGTTATAATAGTAAAACAAATACCTCACCAATCTGTGCTAAAAAGCAATTGTAGGCCAACACAAGCTTAACTCATGAGGTGCTACTTTAGTTCACTTGCATAGCTGCACTTTATAACAGTAACAATTTTCATTTTTGTGCAAAGTAACAACTTTTGTGAAAAATGAAAAAAACAAGCCGCGTGCCTTCTTATGAGAACAAGCATTTGATACATCATACAGAAAACATGTTCATAATTGTTGATTTGTTTTTTAGAACTTACATTAGGCTATTTATAAAAGAAACTTATTTTTAAATAGAGCTCAATTGCTAGTAAAACTTTGGGTTTTATTGGGTTATCAAACTCTAAGGTTCAGTTTGTTTTTTCAGAGGTAAAATGTCAGCGATTTGCGGATCATATCTGTATTCTGTAGACATCTATAGAAAAAGATGTAGACCAAACCTTTGCAGTCTGCAAGAAAAAAAGTGTCTGTTTTTTAACGTCTGCAGACTACTAAATAAACTGGTGGTGGGGTATGGCGGTGCTAGATGGTGGTGGTGATGGTGGTGGTGGTGATGGTGGATGGTGGTGAGGTGGACGATGGGTGGTGGTGGTGGTGAACGGTGGGTGGTGGTGGTGGTGGAGATGGACGGTGGCCATGGACAGTGGTGGTGGACAGTAGGTGGTGGTTTGTAGTGGTGTTTATTCTTTTGCCGACTTTAAAAGTGTCTGGATCAAATCTGCACCGAGAAGAGCTCGCACAGACGTTTTTTAATAAAACGTCTTCGAAAAAACAAATAGTCTTCAGATAGCAATGTCTGCGCATGGTTTGCGCAGACAGAAGAGCCTGCGCAGACCTTTTAAAAAAAACAAACACCACCTAATTAATTGTCAAACAGGTCTCCTTGAAATAAGGCCATGTTGCTTTTTCGTGTTATATTCATATATTATCTTAACGTCAGTTATATCAATCCGTAAGACAGGTGGTAGTTGTAGGGTTTGCAAGAACATGAAACAAAGTTTAACCATTTAAACTTTTCAGAAAACGCAGCGGATATGTTTAACTTTTAAACACTTTTAAATCTGAAAAATATATGTTCTTAGATGTCCATAAAAGTGTAGGAAGCAAACCCATTAACCAAAGGATCATTTATGTGAATAATCTAGCTAAGAACATGAATAAACAACATAAAATCACAGCTTCATTGAGCTGTGATATACTACCTTACTGCAGCAGAATTTCGACCAAAGATGGGAGATTTTGGATGCTTGAAATTGGCCAAGAACTCAAGTGTAGAGGTCCTCAAGTGTCTATACCCCAAGCTACTTTGCAAACCACCTTCTTGTTAGGAAGAAGACACCAAAACAACACGAAAACCCTGCTCAAAACCTCCTGCTGAAGCTGCTGCATTTTCGTAAGCATAGAGAGAGAGAGAGGAGTGTGTTTTTGTGTTGTTAGTTGCATGTATGAATGAGATTCATGATCATGGAATGCAAGAACCTTTCTTGTCATTAGAACACACCAAGAACAAACCAAAATCAGCTCAAAATTGAGCTCAAAAGTCTCTCAATGCTGCTGCCATTTCGTAAGTTGAGAGAGAGAGAAGGATCCCATTTTGTGTTTGTTCTCATATGTCTATTTTGATCTTGAGAACTGAATACTTAAGTTAGTGGAAGGGGACAACAATGCATGTGTGTGTAATTCTCAAGAGAATAAGTTGGTGGTGGGTCAAGCATGCATGTGCATTCTCTTATCAAGAGAATAAAGCAATCACATGCATGGAGAGAGAGGGGAACGGTTTCTTCATGCCAAAAAGGAGAGATTTCCTTTTTTCTTTTATTCTCTTAAATATTTAATACACACATGTATATATTGCCTACTCTTTTAACTAGTTTATACAATTAACCAATTAATTGTATAAGTAGTATACTCTCATTATTATTTGGTGTTATACAACTAATTTAAATAACACTTCAAATAATATCATTGAACAAAATATCCTAATAAATTGTTCCATCTCATATGCAACTTATTTAGAAAACCCATTTTCTAAATTGGTGTAAATATTTAATTGCATGATCATATCATCAATTAAATATTAATTGGTGTTTGCTAAGCTTGTTATTGGGTATAACCCGACTTGGATCATAACGTACTAACCACATCAATATTCTAAGTGTCTTGGGCACACAGAATCCTACAATCTCCCACTTGCCCAAGATTCATAGAAGATTGATGCAAGCAGTAAATAACGCCTAACAACGGTTTACTACCCTTAATACGCATGACTTGTGGCCATTCAATAACATCATCCCATTCAAGTACCCTACTTGAAATGATTTAGGTGAATCAATCATCTATCCTTTTGTTACAGATGTCATGTTAAATCCAAGGACACAGAATGATCATTCCTTGTTGATTTAACTTAATCAGGCCTTAGACATCTTACTCTCAATGAATAAGAGGAACAAATCCCATCTTGACTACATACGTTTCTCACAATCACCTTATGTCATACCTGAACATAGCCTTATGTACTGACAATTATTTCATATCAGTGAAGAACTAGTTCAAGGTGTAACACTTGGTGAATATCAAAACCCAATATGTATCTCAGGTCGAAGGATACCAAATGATATTCGCCTTTACTCAAATTTACTTATGATCAATCAATAAGATTCCATGTAGTAAGATTTGAGATGCGGGTTAGTCCAATATTTGTATCCCACAAATATTTATGAACCTTGGTAGCAACCTATTGCTCTATATTCATCCTTATGAATATCAACCAATCCAAGTTCATAATAGTCTTACCCTCACACTTGTTCCCACAAGTATGAACGACTACGGACATTTAGAGTAATTAATTCACTCATGGATTAAACATGCTAAATCGGAACATTAATTGAGACATTATAACCAAATAATTTTACTCAAATAATAAAGAGTTCCACATATTCAAATACAAAATTTGATCAAGTCCAATCACTAGAATATCGAAGTCCTAAGGCACAAGTATGACTTTCATGCTTTGCCCTTTCGAGGAGCTTCGTGAGTGGATCCGCAATATTTTGATCAAAGTGAACTTTGCGAATACATATCTTTCCCTTTTCAACTTCATCCCTTATGTAGTTGAATCTCCGCTCATTGTGCCTAATCTTTTGATGTGCACGGGGTTCCTTGATTTGAACAATCGCACCCTCGTCATCACAAAGATTTCTAAGGAGTCTTGAATGGTAGAGACCATCCTTAGATTGGTGATAAACCTTTTTATCCATGTAGCTTCCCAAGCTGCTAATGAGGCGGCTATGTATTCGAATTCTGTAGTGGACAACGCTACCCTATTCATAATGGAGACGTACCCCGATTGTGATCGAGAATTATCTCGATTAGTTTGGAAACTAGCATTCGTGTAACCCTTTACAACTAGTTCCTCCTCATCAGATTTGTGTATTAGAAACATATCCTTAGTCTTCCTAAGGTATTCCAATATTCTTTCAACAGCCATCCAATGGGTGTTACACGGATTCTGCTGATATCTACTTGTCATGCTTAACGCGCATGACATGTCCAGTCTAGTGCATATTATCGCATACATGACGGATCCTATAGCAGACGCATATGGGATGTCCTTCATACGATGTTGCTCATCCTTTGAGTTTGGACATTGAGATGCACTCAATATTGTCCCTCTTTGAATAGGTATCATACCTTTCTTAGAGTTTTCCATCTTGAACCTTTTCAAGATTTTATCAATGTATGCACTTTGGTTTAACCCTATCAACCACCTCGATCTATCCCTATAGATCTTTATTTCCAAAATATAGATGGTTTCACCGAGATCTTTTATGGAAAAACAACTTCCAAGCCAGGTTTTAACACCTTCCATGGTTGGAATGTCATTTCCAAAATGTAGTATGTCATCAACATACAATACGAATATTGTGATTACACTCCCACTAGCCTTTTTATACACATGAGCCTTGTCAATATCTAAGTTTCCATGCATGTTTTGTTTTCTTCTCGAAAACCCACTTGCATCCAACCGGTTTGGAGTTAAGTGGAGTGTCAACCAATTCCTAAACTTGGTTGTCATACATGGATTGCATCTCTACGTTCATGGCTTCCAGCCATTTGTCACAATCCTAATTGGACATAGCATTATGGTATGTACTTGGCTCATCGGAGTCAATCTCATAGCATCCATCCATGAAAGATCCATATATTTCAGGTGGAATGCTAACTCTACCAGATCTATGAACATTTGTGTGTATCGATCAACCTCTTGATCATTATCAACAACCTCTTGTTGATAGCTAGTGTCAACCAAACGTGTATCGGCTTGTGGATCTTGATCCTCATCAAATTCCACTGTTCTATGCGTCATTCCTTCCATAAGGAACTTGGCTTCCAAGAACTATGCCTTTTGAGCAATAAATACCTTTTGCTTTGTTGGATCAAAGAAGTAGTATCCTATACAGTCCTTTTGGATATCCAACAAATATACACTTAGTGAATCGACTTTCAGTTGGTTTGGGTGTTAAGCTTAACATAAGCTTCATAACCCATACTTTTAAATATGATGGCGATGGAACTATTTCATTTCATATTTAAAAAAAGGCGTCGAATCCACTTTCTTGGTTTGGGCCATATTCAAAATACGAGCCTTGGAGAGTAGTGCGAAACCCCAAAATTATAGAGGTAGTGAGCTTATAGGCATCATAGGTCGAACCATATCCAATAGGGTTCGATCTCCTTTCAGACACATCATTATATTATGGTGTTCTGTGAGGAGTAAGTTGTGAGACAATCTTACAACTTCCTAGATGATCCCTAAAAGACTCACTTAGGTATTCACCTTTTCTATCTAAACGGAGAACTTTGGTAGTTCTATCGAGTTGATTTTCTACTTCATTCTTGAAGTTCTTGAACATTTCAAATTCTTCATGTTTATGTGCCATCAAGTACACATAACCATAGCGACTATAATCGTCGGTAAAGGTAATGAAGTAAGTTTCATCATACCTTGTCATTGTCTTAAAAGGACCACATACATCCAAATATATGACTCCTGATAAGTCTTTTGCCCTTTCATTAATACCACTAAAGGGCGTGTTGGTCATCTTACCTTGTAAACAAGATTCACACTTATCAAATGAACAATTTTCGTTTGCTTTTAAAAGACCATTCTTTTAAAGTGTTTAAATCCGATTCTTGTTTATGTAACCAAGATGATAATGACAAGAATAAGAGTCACTTAAACCATTGTAAGTCTCTTGGTGTATGATAGGTATAATGTGTTATTATAGGACGAATCATCATGAACCAATTCATAAATATTATTAGAAGGCATAGCCTTGAAATAATATACATCATCCATATAAACATAAATACCATCATTTACTAACTTTAAATCATAACCATATCATTTCAAAAGGAAACTTAAATCATGTTCCTAGTCAAACTAGGAGCATATAACATGTTTTGAAGAACAACTTCCAAACCTTTTGAAAGTTTCAAAACATAGTCTCCTTTCTTAAAGTGCTTATTTCTTTTGAACCCTTGCAACAGATTGCAATAGTGAGTTCCACATGTGGTATCCAATTACCCATGTGCTTTGAGGAAATAACATTTAAGTCAATATGGATTATGAAAGTCATGCTTGAGGTTTGCCTAACATCCCTCTTATTTCTCAACTCATTGAGATAGGTTGGACAATTCCCTTTCAAATGACCCATCTCACCATACTCAAAGCATGGATCGTTTTCGGTTACCTTAGGCTTCATAAGCTTAGGTTTTGGAGGTTCCGCTTTGATCTTCCCTTCCCCTTTGCCTTTGATGTGCCCTCCTCCTTTGGCAACATTTGCCTTAGGATCGGGAATGGCCTCAACATCGTCGGGGACGGGTTGGTTAGGAATAGGATCGTCAAGGACATTTGCCTTTGCTCTTGCTTGAGAACAATTCTTAAGTTTCGAGACTAGTCCATAAGGTTATTATGGTTCAGACGATCCCTCTCTAAAATAGTTCTCAGTGATAGGGTATGGACGGTCGGGGTGGTAGCATTATTGTTTGCGGCTATTCTACAAATTTTACAAAGTTCTTTTTAGTATTTCTTAAAATTTAATTTTAATTATTAATACCCTTTATGTCTCATAGACAATTAATAATTAAAATCTAGAATCCAACGTTACATTCAAATAATGGTTAGGTGACCTTTATCCCATTATTCAAATTAACAAGGTAGTCAACATTTGACAATTGCAACCTTTTGCAACTTCTAGCGGTATGGGATCGACTTTAAACATCATATGTAAAGTCGGCATGTTAATCCCATCAACACCATTTGGAAACCATATTTTAGGTGATCCATTCAACATGGTTTGCAAATCAAGTTACCCTACTTGCACACACATGTGAGTTTACCAACATGGGTGGTTAGGTGATCTTTATCCCACCAATGTGTTATTCCCACCTTAAGTCACAAGTTCCCTCAAAATGGTTAGGTGACCTTTATCCCATTAAGAGTTTCCAAATGACTTAAGTGTTGTGCAAAAGGAAGGTGTTAAACTTGTTTGTTAAATGTTTAAAGGTTTCATAATTCTAGTTTAGAAAACTCTATGTACTTGTATTTGCATGCTTTCAAATACAAGGTACCCTATGGTTCTTTGATTAAAACCAATTTTAATCATTAAAATCATTAAACCATTTTAATAACTTTTATTAACCTTTAAGAACCATCAATTTTCAGATTGTTGTGTTCATTAACTAGTTTGTTATGCATGTCAAAACATCAACCAAACCATCAAACAACAAACAATCAAACAAGCATATATATATACAAACATATGTGCATAACCATAGCCCTTATGTTGACAACACTTGTTTGCCATCACAAGTGTTGTCTTTGGTCTTTCTAAGGGTCAAACATATCATAAAGGTTCCAAGAACCTCCCACTAGAAACCGCATCCAAATGCTCCATGTTTCTTGTGTCTTTGTGTCCATCTTTGGGTCTTGATCTTGTACATCTTCCTTTTACAAAATTGTATCCTAATACATTTTTTTTCTAGTAAAGGAAATGAACCTAATCTATTATTACATACCCAAATGAATGAATAATTACAACCCAAAAGAATAAACACAAATATTACAACCAAATTGAATGAATAAAACAACCACTTGAATCATCCAAACAAACCAAATCAACATAGGGTCATGGCTAGGTTATGCACTTTATCAACATCCAACATATCATTAAAACAAAATGATGAATCCCCACAAAACCCATGAATTTTCAGCCAACATAAACTGAAAATTTTGGGTTTAGATGTTGTCCAAACAACACAACAAAACAACATATGTATATCTTTCAAGATTTAACTACAAGCATGTATAATATAACCTTGAAAGATGGGATTCAACAAAACAGAAAAAGGGCAGCCCTAAATCAGCCCTTATAAGTTTATAATCATTCTTTAAAACCAATTTTAAAGGACAAAACTAGCAAGATATCCACATAACCGGCTCTAGATGCCATTGTAGGGTTTGCAAGAACATGAAACAAAGTTTAACCATTTAAACTTTTCAGAAAACGCAGCGGATATGTTTAACTTTTAAACACTTTTAAATCTGAAAAATATATGTTCTTAGATGTCCATAAAAGTGTAGGAAGCAAACCCATTAACCAAAGGATCATTTATGTGAATAATCTAGCTAAGAACATGAATAAACAACATAAAATCACAGCTTCATTGAGCTGTGATATACTACCTTACTGCAGCAGAATTTCGACCAAAGATGGGAGATTTTGGATGCTTGAAATTGGCCAAGAACTCAAGTGTAGAGGTCCTCAAGTGTCTATACCCCAAGCTACTTTGCAAACCACCTTCTTGTTAGGAAGAAGACACCAAAACAACACGAAAACCCTGCTCAAAACCTCCTGCTGAAGCTGCTGCATTTTCGTAAGCATAGAGAGAGAGAGAGGAGTGTGTTTTTGTGTTGTTAGTTGCATGTATGAATGAGATTCATGATCATGGAATGCAAGAACCTTTCTTGTCATTAGAACACACCAAGAACAAACCAAAATCAGCTCAAAATTGAGCTCAAAAGTCTCTCAATGCTGCTGCCATTTCGTAAGTTGAGAGAGAGAGAAGGATCCCATTTTGTGTTTGTTCTCATATGTCTATTTTGATCTTGAGAACTGAATACTTAAGTTAGTGGAAGGGGACAACAATGCATGTGTGTGTAATTCTCAAGAGAATAAGTTGGTGGTGGGTCAAGCATGCATGTGCATTCTCTTATCAAGAGAATAAAGCAATCACATGCATGGAGAGAGAGGGGAACGGTTTCTTCATGCCAAAAAGGAGAGATTTCCTTTTTTCTTTTATTCTCTTAAATATTTAATACACACATGTATATATTGCCTACTCTTTTAACTAGTTTATACAATTAACCAATTAATTGTATAAGTAGTATACTCTCATTATTATTTGGTGTTATACAACTAATTTAAATAACACTTCAAATAATATCATTGAACAAAATATCCTAATAAATTGTTCCATCTCATATGCAACTTATTTAGAAAACCCATTTTCTAAATTGGTGTAAATATTTAATTGCATGATCATATCATCAATTAAATATTAATTGGTGTTTGCTAAGCTTGTTATTGGGTATAACCCGACTTGGATCATAACGTACTAACCACATCAATATTCTAAGTGTCTTGGGCACACAGAATCCTACAGTAGTGAGACTTCTTATAGTTACCAGACTATACATGAAAAATCATGGTTGAGCTAATCGATGGGACAAGTTAAGGGTCGGGTTTTTTGAGCATGGAAGTCGAACCCGAAACACGAGAATTCGATATAATTAACTCTCATGATCAAGTGATGGTTGAAGATTTGGGTGGGGGTTCAAAAGGCCCCAAGAGGGGTCACGAGATGTTTGTAGCACTGGTTTAATAATTATCAACTAACCAACGAACCGGCCTCTTAAACAAACAAACGTACTTGGGCGTGAATTTAATGCAATAGTACCTCTCCAATTCATTCGATCTGGTGGTACTCCACTCTAACCAACTTTCACCTTTATCACATGCAAACTTACTAATTTAAAAGCTACCCTTAGCTCCACACTGTTAAATGAATTCCCCCTTTAATCTTACATATGATTTTCCACTACATTCATCATGTTATACTTTTATTGTTAAAAAGAAATAAACAAACGGGTTGAAAGCAGTAAAAAAATAGTTCATTTATAACCATGTGGATGATAGGATAGTACAAATATTACACCAAGGTACAAGTTTACTAAGCTTATGCTAGAGTGCCGGGTGGGTGACTGAAAACCACCGTTTGCTGATACGTATGAGTGATGAATTATATAACTTTTATGTTTTATAAATTGATCATAAAACTTTTTCACTTTGATTTTTTTCACAAAGTTTTAAAATTTCAACTTTTTTTTTTTTCATTTTGAATGATTATATATCCCTTTAACTGTAATTAAACTTATACAGTTATATACTATATCTTTATCAGTTTGTTCTTTCTAAAAATTGATCATGCAAAATTTATGCTTTGAAATTTTACCATAAACTTTTCTTCTGTTCCTGAACTTGTATTAAACTTATAAGGTAAGGATGTTTTTAATCATTTTTATCATACATTTTGATGTAAATTTTTATGCAGGCACAAACATACAATACTTTGAAACTAAATCATGATTATTTTTATACATAAAGTGTCATTTTTTTTTTTTAAATTTTATAAAACGCGACGGCGTTCTTCCTTTTACGCTTGACATAAATTAGTTTTTAAGTCTAGCGTTACAAACGTCCAAATGCATAAGCCCTGTCACAACACACATCTACGAGTTGTTTTTTAAACGACTCTTTTTTATAGTTATTGTAACAAGAATTAAATTTTCCAGCAACTGTCTACCAATTGAAGACATTTGAACCAATGGTCTGAAGCACGCTGCATCATTGATGGTGCTTCTTCTTTACAACTGTGCTACCTCCATAATGCAGGGATCTAAGCTAAAGTTACATAAATTTTATAATATTAAAATTCAGAAAAAATCGTTATATAAACCGATAACCTTCATTTCAAAACACCATGATCATACATCCTACTATACCCAATAATTCCAACAACATAATTCATGGCTGTCTCTACATGTTACCGTCTTCCATACACCTTAATTCTTTCCATTTTGGTACTAGCAACAACTTTCCCTAGTGTCGCGGCTCGAGCATTTTTCGTGTTTGGTGACTCACTAGTCGATAACGGAAACAACAATTATTTGGTCACGTCTGCCCGAGCCGACTCACCTCCTTACGGCATTGATTATCCTACACATAGACCAACGGGCCGTTTCTCTAATGGCTACAACATTCCCGACCTTATCAGTTGAGTTCATAAAATGCCCGCCCTTTGATGTATACTATTTTTTAAAAAAAATTTATCTGTTTATACGTGTGATGCCAGGTCAGCGAATGGGGGCGGAGCCCACATTGCCGTATTTGAGCCCACAGCTAACGGGACGAAGGCTACTAGTTGGTGCTAATTTTGCTTCAGCGGGCATTGGAATACTTAATGACACCGGAGTTCAATTTGTATAACTTTTTTCTAACATAATTCTATGTTATCTCATGAAGTTACGATCATAATGTTTGTGTAAATTGAATTACCGGTGTTTTTCAGATTAATATAATTCGGATGCCCTTACAACTAGAATACTTTAGGCAGTACCAACAACGTGTGAGAGGGCTAATAGGCGCGAGCCAGACCAAAAAGCTAGTAAACAACGCCCTTGTTCTAATGACGCTTGGTGGAAACGACTTTGTCAACAACTACTATTTGGTTCCCAACTCAGCGCGCTCACAACAATACGCGCTCCCTAATTATGTTCGTTTTATCATATCTGAATACAAAAAGATCCTAATGGTATGCACCTTATAAACAAATACAGAAAGCTTTCTTCATGTGTATTTACTTTTATTAAATCATGAACCTTAAACCCTTAATTGCAGAAATTGTATAATTTGGGAGCTCGTAGGGTTCTTGTGACAGGAACCGGCCCGTTGGGGTGTGTCCCAGCTGAACTAGCCCAGCGCAGCCGAAATGGTGAATGTGCAACCGAACTTCAAAGGGCTGCAGAGTTATTTAACCCGCAACTCAATCAAATGTTGAGTGACCTCAACAAGAAAATAGGCAGTCATGTATTTATAAGTGCAAACTCAAAGAAAATGCACTTGGATTTTATTAATGACCCGCGAGCATTCGGTAAACACTCTGTTTCTATAATGTTGTAAGTGTGGTATGTTGCCTTTGAGCTCAAGATGGTTCGTTTGTGCAGGATTCGTGTCGTCAAAGATAGCATGTTGTGGACAAGGACCATACAATGGGCTCGGTCTATGCACCCGATTGTCGAACTTGTGTGATAATAGAGATTCGTATGCATTTTGGGACCCTTTCCATCCGTCAGAAAAAGCCAACAAGGTTATTGTTGAGCAGATGATGACTGGCTCAACTGAGTACATGTATCCGATGAATCTAAGCACCATTTTGGCATTAGATTCTCAGAATTAGAGACCATTTATGATTTATTGGAATAAGATTCAACGTATGATCATCATTCATCAAGTTCTTGAATTTTATTATTGTATTGATCGAGTGTTTAAATATGTGCAAAAATATCTTATTGAAAATTGAAAATTGTATTGTTTGTAAGAGTTAAATCCGAATGGAAAGATCTTAAAACGAATATGTTTAACATTTTCTAGTAAAAATCATAGTTACTTATAGTTTGGTTCCAAATATCATCATATACTCAATTTAATTTGAAGGGGCGTTTAGTTGTAACTTTTGTTCATGCGACTCATTAGATTTATGAGTTAATTACATTGATGTTCGGTGTGGTATCCTCTCTTTACATCTATAGTTCTTAACTTTTAAAGATTACAACTACGGTTTTTAATGTTCCTTAAGTGATAATGTGATATCACCACAGGGTTTCTAAGTGAATAAACGTTAAACATGTGCGAAATAATCAAACAACTCTTTAACTTAAAATTTAATAGTAAATTATATTTTTCGTATTATAAGTTTTCTTTAATTTCATCTTTTGTCCTGGAACTAAGAAGATAATAAAAGACATCTTTCTTATTTTTATTTTGTACATTAAGTTTATACTTTTCATCTTTTCACCTTTTATTCTTCGAATTCATCACAAAATTCACAAAAAAAATATCATTAGTTTTAATAAAATGGAATTAAAATATGACAAAAAATAAATATAAAGAACGTTTATTGTTATTTTCCTACTTTTAGAATGGAAAATGAAAATATCTACCCAATCACATCAGCGACCATCAAGATCTCTTCATCACATAATCCCGCCATCTAATGTCCACAAAACCCTTCGTCCTGCCCCCTTGATTCAGCCACATAACCTAGTATAATAATCATAATGAAAGAACAAAATATGCAATTTATGTATTTATAAAAGTTATAATCTGTAATTACTCATATTTCAAAGTATATAACATAAAAAAAGTAGAAAAGTCAGTGGCTTCTTTACCTACACACATCTTTTTTTAAATATTTTGTCTCAAAATAAAATTGACCTTTCTATTTTCATATAACAAACATGTCGTCAGTTTCATCAGGACATCTGTGCAATCGATGATTTCGTCAGAAGACATCAATCTGTGAGCTCACTGAAGATATTTGGTACGTTGTTTTCGCTAAAAAGACACATGTGGAATGTACTAAGCTGTCCACGTAACTGGCAAATTCTTCTAAGTTGAAGGCTCTAACGAAAACGACACGTTTGTTTTGTCGAAGTTGAAATGTTAATGTTTATTTTCGACTTGACTAAATGTTTATTTTAAGAATTCTTTTTCTTTTTTACTTGTATGTCTTGGGGGACAACTAATTTTCTATTTGTAAGGGCTAAAGAGAAAAATGTTGGCGAATATGCCACGAAAACCATACAAAGTTTTATTTACATGTTATTCAATCTTTAACATGTGTATAATAACAATTTTTCTTAATTTTTATATGACTTGTAGTCAAAACTTCTACGTTACATGACTTTGTCTTTACTAGTAAACCATTTATTAACTTTTTTCTAGTAACTAAAACATAAACACGGAAAGTTTTCACAAAATCGTCAACTACTTTCCAATATCTACTAAAAAGCGAAGACCTCAAAAACTAATTTTGACCCATTAAAGTCAATACCGAATATTATGTTTACTTTAATTAATTAACGACAATATAATAGTTTGTAGTTGTGTATTTATTATTAGACGTATCATATATATGTTTATTGTATTTGACATTACACGTTAGTGTAGGGTGAAGATATGTAATTATGTTGCTTATATTAGTTGGGTAATGAATGAGAAGAGATCAACTTGAAGAATTATACCTGCTCTATTATGGTATCAGAGCAAACTCTGATTACCTTCTCAAAAACCCTAATTCCTCACAAACCCTAATTCCCCACCAATTCCTTCTTCTTGGCCGCCGGCCACCCTTCACCACCATCTTTCTCGTCCACTGCTCTTCGGCCGGTCACCCTACACCATCCTCATCTTCCTTTCTTCAGCAACATGGCAGACAAGTCTTCTTCTCCATCTACGAAGCATGAGAAGCTTCACCCCGCTCAAACCGTTTCCAACATCAAAACACACGTACCCGTAACCCTCGATCTTGAACAAGGAAACTACATCTCCTGGTCTGAAGTCTTCCAAACCCACTGCTGCGCAACCGACGTGTTGGACCACATCACTCCATCGGACGAGTCTTCTAGCATAAAAGTAACTAGATCTTCCGACGAACAAAAGCTTTGGGCCCGTCTAGATGCGATCGTCAAACAATGGATGTACGCGACGATAATACCGTATCTGATGGAAACAATCTTGGTCAAAAACTCCACCGCTCAACAGGCGTGGGATCGTCTTACGAGCATCTTCCAAGACAACAAAACGACACGGGCTTTATATTTGCGCAACAGGTTCTCCAACACGAAACTCGATTCTTTTACTAACATTAATTCTTATTGTCAGGAACTCAAGACTATTTCAGATCAATTAGCCAACGTTGACAGTCCGGTTACTAATGAACAACTTGTTCTACAAGTTTTGTCGGGGTTGAATGAGAATTATGACGGGGTTGGTATGTTTATTCAACAAATTACGCCCCTGCCCGATTCTACGAGGTCCGATCCAAATTGATTCTTGAAGAAACCCGAAAAAAGAACCATTTTTCTGCTCCAGCCACTGCCTTCATGGCCTCATCACCCAACCCCACTCCAAATACCACTCCCATGCAAACCCATGCACCCACCCGAAACCCTACCCCACCCTCGGCCCACTTCTCACCTCACCAATCTTATTACACCCAAAACAATGACTCTAGACCCTATTTTGATAACCAAAATCGTGGCAGGGGACGAGGCGGGCGAAACACTCGCGGTCGGGGACGTTCCCGAGGTGGCAGACGCGGTGGCTACCCCTACCAGTTTGCTTCCCAACCATGGCAGCCCAATACACCCACTTATAGCCCACAAACATGGCAGCCCAATGCACCCCACTGGCCCACCCCACCTGTTCCCTACCCGACAGCTCCATCAGGCCGCAGCCCACAGCCGGGCCAATCCAACCGACCCACTTCACAGGGCATTTTGGGCCCTGCTCCAGCCCAGGCATTTTCGGCCCAAGATTATTACAACCCCTCAAACATCGAGCATGCGTTGAACAACTTGAATCTCAACCCGGACCAGAACTGGTATTTGGACACCGGGGCGACGAATCACATGACCAACTCGACAGGTATAATTTCTAAACCTTATGTCAATAAAAGTTTTGCAAATCATATTGTTGTGGGCAACGATCACCAAATCCCAATACTCGCCACGGGTCAAACCACTTTACAACCACCTTTGCCTCCCTTAAATCTAAATAATATACTTTATGCCCCTCACCTTGTTAAAAACCTTTTGTCAGTGCGTTGTTTAACAACAGATAATGATATTACTATTTAGTTTGATAAATTTGGCTTTGATGTGAAGGATTACCAGACGCGGACACCTTTCCTCCGATGTAACAGCACCGGGGATCTCTATCCACTCACTTCTCCTTTTCTCCACCACAGTCTTCGTCTTCTTCAACTTTTGCAGCTTTTTCTCAGGATCTCTGGCACAAGCGTTTGGGTCATCCAGGATCAAATTTATTGAAATTTTTGAATAATAATAGTTTTATTTCTGTCAATAATAAGCCTAGTGCCAAACTTTATCAGTCTTGCGTTTTTGGTAAACATGTTAAACTACCATTTGTGGATTCTTTGAATGTTACTCATTTTCCTTTTGATATCTTGCATAGTGATTTGTGGACCTCCCCCGTCTTAAGCTCGGGTGGTCATCGTTATTATATGTTGTTATTGGATGATTATTCAAACTATTTATGGACGTTTCCATTAGCCAACAAATCAAATGTTTTTACAATCTTCAAATCATTCCATCGTTTCATCCAAACTCAATTTGAACGTAGCATTAAAACATTCCAATGTGACAATGGCACTGAATATAATAATAGCCATTTTCATGATTTTTGTTCACAAAATGGAATGTCATTTCGTTTCTCGTGTCCGTACACATCATCTTAAAATGGTAAAGCAAAACGAAAAATCCGATCCATAAACAATATTATTCGCACCCTTCTGACTCACGCTTCTCTCCCTCACTCATTCTGGCATCATGCATTACAAATGGCCACCTATCTTCTTAACATTCTCCCTAGCAAAGGGAAACAACACAACACTCCCACTTTTCTTCTCTACAACAAACATCCTTCTTACTCTCACCTTCGTGTCTTCGGTTGCCTTTGCTACCCTCTTCTTCCCTCCTCTACGATCCACAAACTTCAAAATCGTTCCATCCCGTGTATCTTTCTGGGTTATCCTTCTCATCACCGAGGCTACAAATGTTTTGATCTCATCAATAGGAAAATCATTATTTCTCGACATGTTGTTTTCGACGAAACTATTTTCCCTTTTGCCACTAACCCTCAATCACCTCAATCTTACCACTTTCTTCACCAAGACCCAACATCCGCCCCTCACCCATCCCTTTGGGACTCCGTGGCTAACCCGATTTCTAATCCCACCAATTCACCCTCACCACCAAACACCCCAACCACCACACCACCACCACAACCGCCACCCTCTCACCCCACGGTTTCATCATCACCCGCCACCACTCCTATCCCAAATCCGCCGTCCCCACCACCACAACGTACCATGACCACCCGTCGGATGGCCGGTATAATCAAACCAAAAACCATCTTCAACCTCTCCACCACCACCACATCTATTGCACCTCTACCCCGTAACCCCAAAGAAGCCTTAGCCAACCCACATTGGTACCATGCCATGACAGATGAATTCAAAGCTCTTATTGATAATAAGACTTGGAAATTAGTACCTCGTCATGAGGGGGTAAATATTACACGATGCATGTGGATTTTTAAGCACAAATTTAAATCTGATGGTTCTTTGGAGCGCTACAAAGCGCGTTTGGTGTGTGATGGCAGGTCTCAACGTGTTGGTATTGATTGTCATGAAACATTCAGCCCCGTGGTCAAACCAGCAACCATTCGGACAGTGTTAAGTATTGCTCTCCACAATTCTTGTGATATCAGCCAGTTGGATGTGAAGAACGCTTTCCTACATGGTCACCTGTCAGAGACGGTTTACATGCATCAGCCTGCAGGTTTTCGACATCCGGACTTTCCAGATTATGTTTATCGCTTGGAAAAGTCTCTATATGGCCTCAAACAGGCACCGCGGGCTTGGTACACTCACTTTCAGGAGTTTTTTATTATATATTATATTACCAGCGGTGAGTCTAACCGCTGGTAAGATTGATCTTGACCGTTCAAACTAGCTGAAATCAAATCCTGACCCTTTAAATTAGGCAGTTACGGCGGTTCCAAGGTGGTTTCGGACGGTTTATTAACCATCGGGTGGTTTCATCTTCCTAAAATTGTGGAGTGGTTTTAGCACCCAAAAAAACGGGGTGGTTGTACAGCCCTGTAACCGTCTAAAATGTGCTATAAAATGTCACACCCCAACCTTGACGGCGGAAACGTCAAGGTGTGAGGGTTAAGATCGTTCACAGCCACATAACGCTATGTTTAAATGTAAAATGCCATTAATCAATTGTTTTCGAATATCACATACATCAATGTCTCAAAATAAATCAAACGAAAACAAGAATCCAATTGTCTTTATTAAGCCTAGGTCCATGTTCTAGGTTTAAGCATTCCTTCAATCATTGCTAAGCTTGCACATTACCTGAAACATGTTGAAAATAAAGTCAACTAACTAGTTGGTGAATTCTCATGGTTTTAAATACAATAAGTATACAAAATGTGGCAATTCTAGTCAATGGTCACAAGATAGCAAGTATATAGAACATGCATAGTTACAATCAAGCATCGACTGAATAATATGAATAAGCATGATTAGCTAAGTGTATTTGGTTCCCTAGTGCACAAGCATACGGCTCTTAGGAGTCGGCAATACATCGAATTTAGCACCAAATAGGCTTGTCAGGCCCAAAGATCTAAGACTTCGCTAGGCTAGCAATAGTTAATGATTGCACACGTATGTCACATCTCATATAATACTTAACATATCCAAACAACCACGACTATGTAAAGAATTGCACGTGTGTAATAAGTATCAAAGCGTGTATGTGTAAGTTTGTATAAGCAACATGTTTCACCCCGAAAGACGTGAAATAATCGTAAAGGGGCATAAGAACTCACGTGTTTAATAAAGGAGACTTGTAGACGTAATAAGAATAACCACGAATAAGATTTCCAACACAACGTCACAACGCACCTAAACGAAATAAAGTAGCGCGTTATAATTTGTTTGATGATTAATTGTAGGTCTAATAGGATTTAATAATTAGTCGTATTTATTACATGTTAATAACGTGATCGGTTAAATGAAACGAATGGATTTTATCCTTGGTATAATCAATTGTTTGCGCGTAAGAGAAAGAACAAATAAGCTGATTTAATTGTACGTTGAACCGATTTATAAGGATTATAATAAGTGATTTAGCTATTATAAGGAACTATATATAAATATATATATATATATATTTATAGGTATAAGAAATTAAACAATTTAATTGTTTGAATATATATATAAATATATATACTAAACAATTATAATATTGTGTATAATAATCATTATAGGTGATTTAACTATTAAAAGAACAATATATAAATATATATATATATATATATAGGTATAAATAACTAAACAATTTAATTGTTTGCATAGATATATAAATATACATACTAAACAATTATAATATCATATTAAGTGGTTTAGTTATTAAAAGAACTATATATAAATATATATATATAGGTATAAGTACTAAACAATTTAATTATTTAAAATATATATATACATATACAAGTATTTCTTTTGTATTTTTAAAACTAAAATTTATGTATTTATAAATACAAAAGTATTTTATAAAAATTAATTTAGTCACAAATTAATTAAACAAAATAAGAAAATTAATCTGCATTTTATAAAATTAATTCTAGAAATTTTCAGAATTTAAAAAGGTTTAATAATTAAAAAGAAATGAAGAAAAGAAGAAAAAAATCAGAAAATAAAAAGAAAAAGGGGAAAAGGGGGCTGCCCGGGGTCGAACCCGGGACCTCCCTTAGAACATAGAGCGCGGGTGCCAGTGAACCAGGGCCGTGGCCTTGGTTCACATTGGCTTTTAAATCTTTTAACCCTTATCCCCGATTCATCCCCAAATTCGATGAACCCTAGGTTCAACAGGATCAAAATTGACCATCGATTCGGTGTTAATCACCTAAATTGTCATAGGGCTTTTGATCCTTGATAAAAAACGAGTAGAATACAGGTTTTAATTACCTGTTTGAATGAGATTAAAGAGGGTTTCGAGTTCGGTTTTGTTTCGGTTGTTCTTGGGTTTGGGGCTTTTTGATTCGAGAGGATTTTTGGGAATTGGAGGTTCAGGGAGTTTAGGAACTCCACAATGAACCGAAAGACCACAATATATAGCTTTGATTTCATGGATTCGAGCTTAACACGTTTGATTTTGAAACCGCTTTCGGGTTTACCAAATTAGGAGATTCCATCTGTTAATTTTGTGTAATTAAATGGATTGATTGATTGATTCGACCGCGTATTAAGTTTAGAATGATTTAATTTGATTGAATTCATGTATCTGGACGAGATTTGATTCGAGGTTCGTCTCGGTTTCGATTTGGAAAGGGGAACGAGCGCGAATCTCGATTTTGGAGTTGGGTTCGGGTTCGAAACCCATAGTCGAAGGTGAGGGGCGGTTTAATTGGGTCAAATCGGTTTTAAAATGGGGTTTGGAGGCTTGCCGGAGCTCGGCCGGAGCTCGCCGGAGCCGGCAGCCGGGAACACGGGGTAAAAGGGGGGCGGTTTGGTTAATTTACACAAATGGCCCCTGTGCTTCTAAGTTTTATTATTTTATGTATTAATCTTTATTCAAAGTTTTTAAAATGACAAAATAGCCCCCTGCATTTTAATTCTTGTTATTATTATTATTATTATTATTATTATTGTTATTATTATTATTATTACTTTCATTATTATTATTATTATTATTATTATTATTATTACTATTATTATTATTATTATTATTATTATCTATTATTATTATTGTTAGTATTATTATATATATAAAAAATTTACTAAGGATGTTATAAAATTGCATAAATAAAATGAGCAAAAATACAGGATGTTACATAAAAGCAGCCCGGTTGTTCTACATTTTGCCTTAACTTTTGCACCTATTGGAAAAGGAGACCATACCTCTATGGAAACGAGCACCACTGGATCATCTTCTCTGTCCTGTCAAAACAAAGGTGATT
The DNA here is from genome assembly GCA_024085815.1 of Flaveria linearis. Taxonomy (NCBI): domain Eukaryota; kingdom Viridiplantae; phylum Streptophyta; class Magnoliopsida; order Asterales; family Asteraceae; genus Flaveria; species Flaveria linearis. Next base: position 85,319,490 of record CM044006.1, read on the forward strand.
CAACTGTTCAACAAGAATTGATTGTTTTTTCCATTAGGAGTTATCATATTAATAAAGCTGCACATGTCTTGATTCATTGTTTTCCCCCAAACTGCAGTCTGCACTTTGAACACAAAAACACTATTCTAGAACCTGCAATTGATTGTATTTACTCTCAACGTGAAGAGAAACCTGTAATCATAGAAAACATATTGCAATGGAATGTGAGGTTGAGAAAAAAGTAAGTTTGCAAGCCAAAAAATGTTTGTTGTATGAGAAGAAGAAGCGCCTAATCAAACAAGCTCTTGAAGTTTGCTTTCTCCTATTTTAATCGATATATATCATTTACATATTTTTAGGCGTTCGGTGATCTGATATGAATTACACAATGGAAACCAATTCCAACCAAGCATCTAAACAAGGACACTGCACTTCTCCAAGAAATTGACCTTGAAGATGAGCAAACTGCATTTACGTTTACACATATTAAATTTGTAGCATATGATGTATTTAAGAAATGAAACCATATTCTGATTATTGTGTTGTGATAATTGTTTGAATTTAATAAATGTAATTTGTATGCTTTATGTATAGAGATAATGGAAGTTAAGTGCACCTAAAAACTATAAGTAATAAAAGACTAATATACAACATTAAATTTAATTGTAGCATGTTTTTATTGATATTATATCTAGAATTATTCAGGTGGTACTTCATCTTCTTATAATTTGTCTTTTCTTTTAGTGTAGTTTGGTAATTTTCAAGTCATTATTAAAGGTGTTGTATTTTGATCCTAATTAAATGTTGTTTTTGTGTTACAATGCAAACAAAGAAGAAAATTGATGTCATTATGACATTAAAATTAAGATGTATGTATTAAAAACGAACTTTAATCAATTTTTTATTCGTGTGACATATTCCCTTTGTAGTTATTTTTTATTTCATTCGACCGTTTTGAGACAATCATAAGTAAATGGGTAAAACTCACGATCTCATATTCGAGTGCAAACTTTGCTTATATGTATAGGTATAAACATTTTAACTTTCAGTTGGTTTTATTATAGCGTTATAAAGTGATCTAGAGTTTTGGACTTGCCTGCCATGATGATCATACTTCAAGGTTAAAGATAGATTTCCACAATCACATCTTCTTGAGCCTTCTTGTGGTTGTTGATTGGGTTAGCATTTATCAATCTCACTTTTCAAGTTCTGAATATATTTACCCAAGATTAAAGGAATTAATCTGTAATTTTGCTTGCAAAGTCTCACATAATTTTACTTTTTCTTAAATTTGATTAATTATGTCGTAATTAAGTGTTAGTTATGCCATATCTCAACCTGTTCAAACAATGTGATATGAGCTGTTAGATTTTTCAATCTTAAATTAATAACTGGAAAATCAGTTTTTTTATTTTCAATACGAACAAAAGCTATGTAAGGCTTGGACTATCTCACATTACCATTGTAGGTGCACTCACGCATGGACTGAACGAGGTTAAAAAAAGTTGCTAACTCTGTCTACATTAATGGTTATACGATTATTAGTCTACAAAATTCAACAAGATTCATGTGTTATAATTTTTGTGCATCATGTATTCATTCAAAGTATGTTGAGTCATGCTGTTTGTATTCAGTTTTTCTCACACATTGTTTGAACAGGTTGAGATATGGCTTCAAACGTTTGCTTCAGGAACACACATGCCGATTTATAAACACTCATGCATGGGGGTTAATATATATCGAGAGGCCTAAATGTTCAGGACTATCTCTCTTTACTCAATCTAGGTAAGGTGTACGCTAGAATTTATTTGTGAAGTTAAGATACTTATGTTGTAATCACAGATGTTAAATGTATTTTATTTTGCAAACTGTTGATCCTTTTTATCTACTACGCATCCAATTTACATGATTCCAATTAGCATCATCACCAAGTCTATGGGTTCTCACGTCAATTTACATGTATGTCAAGGTTTTGATTTATTTATAAAGTCTTGATTAGATTTTCGTATGTTTTTTATCTATTGATATTATTCACTAATTTTAATTGTAATCGTTTAATTGGTTTGGCTATCATTTTGTTACTTGGTTAAAAGTTGTGGGATACCTTACTTTGTGGTTCTTTTAGCGTATTTGGTTATTTTTTAATCATAGGCTAAATGACTTGTACGTTAATATTAAACAAATACACTTGTGTTTAGAATGAAATAAAAAGTCACGTCATTATGATATTAAAATACCCGACCACCGGACGGGTATAAAACTAGTTACATTGGGGTTCAAAAACAGTGCATGCGACCACTCTTTATTTGTTCTACACCGAGGCGACCAGACTGCTTATTTACTTCTCTATGTAGATGACATTATTCTAGTCACTTCTTCGTCGGCACTCAAATCTCAATTGATGTCATCCTTGGCAGCCGAATTTGCAATGAAGGATCTCGGGTCACTGAGTTATTTTCTGGGAGTTGCCGTCTACCGCACGTCCCAGGGCTTATTCCTTTCCCAACAAAAATATGCTCAGGAAATACTGGAACGTGCTGGTATGCGTGATTGTAACCCCGTCAGCACTCCCGTCGACACCGCAGGAAAATTGAGTGCCGAACATGGCGAGCCTTTTGATGACCCTACTTTATACCGCAGTTTAGCCGGTGCCTTGCAGTACTTGACCTTCACACGACCGGACATCTCCTATGCTGTCCAGCAAGTTTGTATGTATATGCATGCTCCACGGGTCCCTCACTTTAATGCCCTCAAGCGCATTCTCAGATATATGAAAGGCACTATTTCCATGGGTCTCACTATGACACGCGGTTCAGTATCCAGTTTGGTTTCCTATACCGATGCAGATTGGGCAGGTTGCCCAGATACTCGTCGCTCAACCTCAGGTTACTGTGTCTTCTTGGGTGACAATCTACTATCTTGGTCTTCTAAACGACAGTCCACCATTTCACGATCCAGTGCTGAAGCGGAATACAGAGGAGTTGCAAACGTTGTGTCAGAGATATGCTGGCTGCGCAGTCTTCTTGTTGATCTCGGATTCCCACCATCTCGTACTTTGTTAGTCTATTGTGATAATATCAGTGCCATTTATATGACTAGCAACCCGGTTCAGCACCAGAGAACCAAACACATAGAGATCGACATTCACTTTGTTCAGGAAAAGGAACAACTAGGCCACGTCAGAGTTCTTCATGTTCCCTCTCGGTACCAGCTTGCAGACATTTTCACCAAAGGTCTTCCCCGATTTCTATTTGATGATTTCAGATCCAGTCTCAGTGTTCGCTCTCCTTCACTTTCGACTGAGGGGTATATTAGACGTATCATATATATGTTTATTGTATTTGACATTACACGTTAGTGTAGGGTGAAGATATGTAATTATGTTGCTTATATTAGTTGGGTATGAATGAGAAGGGATCAACTTGGAGAATTATACCTACTCTATTATTTATGCAGTCTTAATAGTAATTTCTATCCTGTAAAATTTACTGTATTTTTCATTATTAACATTTTTCTATATTAATCAATATAATGAAATAACAAGTTGTGAAATATGAAAACAATTAAAAGGTTCCATCTAATCAAGTAAACTTTTTAGTCATATAGAAAGATAAGATGTAGACATGACAATCAATTACATTTACACATCTATATAGACCATATTATGATATTAATACTGTTAGTCAAATAAGAAGACTATAGTTTTTTATAATAAACAAAATTAAATTGATTGATACTTTTAGCAAAATATTTATTTAAAGCGACGAATTGAAAGAAACATCTTAGCAGTATTGAAAGCTAATTTTCAGTCCTTTGTTGAGGCATGCATGTGCGTAGATCGACGTCACATAGTTTCAAGACGTAACAATAATCTCTCATATCTTCCTTTTTTCATGCAAATATTTGAATCCGTATGCATTAAATTTCATTATATTAGTTTGTGCATTTGCATGTGCCGTGACAGGCCAATTGACATGTGATTTCATTGAAAGAAACTTATAACTTTTACGATTATTACTTTGGGAAAAAGATAAAGTTGAGAACTGAGATTTATGAGGTTAATTTGAAGTTTATTTTCACTAAATACGTAGTGATTCCTCTATCTCTAATTCAAGCCAGAGTTCACATGTTTATTATCATAAAATAAAATAGGTAGTGATACCTCTATCGATTTCTAATCCTAGCCAAAGTTCACATTACGCTGAAAGAATGTTCTGATAACATGATGACTGTAGTTTATGAATTATGACCACCGGATAAGAGTGTTCGCTGTTAATTAAACTTAGAAAACAAAATTATAATTGAATGAATTTTAATTTGGTCTTTAATTAATTTTGAGTTGTGTATGTCTTTTAATTAATTTTAAAACTATTTATTTTCAAATAGAAAGAAGAGTTCTACTTCTAAACCACATATGAAAGACAAACTAATCTATCTCATACTAGAACTTAAATTCTAATCTTCTTCAACAAAAAATTGACTTTTATAACTTGACTACAACCACATCAAAAAGACAAAAACTAATCTGTCTTATATTAAAACTTGAATTTTCTTCTTCTGTAAATGATAGTTCACTTTTATATTTTGACTACCAACGCAATTACGCACTCTACCTGGCACGTTACTAGATTTTCTTTGGTTAATAAAATCGTTTGCTTCCCAAAAAAAAAAATTAACATAACCACTTGATAAGAAAATTAAAGTAGCAATTGCTAGGTAAATTAAACATGAAATAATAGTGATAAATTATTTACCCGGTCTGTTTTTCAATAATTTAACCGTCCAATAAAATAAAATTCAACTACCTTCATTTACTAGCTTTTCAGTACCATTATTAGTTGCCATCTATCCCCACAATTTACGTACCAAAGCCATTAAAAATTAATTCCAATGGTAATAATCCTATAAAACCCATCATTTGTTTCCTCCACAAGCCACCCATAACAGTCTTGTTTTCACTGTTTCTAAAATTAACTCACTCATGGCTATCTATTTGTGTTACACAAGTCATGTTGTGCTCACTTTTTACTTACTACTAGTGTTCAAACTCTTTGCTCCTCAAGCCGAAGCTGCGCCACGTGCATTTTTCGTGTTTGGAGACTCGTTAGTTGACAGCGGCAACAACAATTACCTGGCTACCACGGCCAGAGCCGATGCACCACCTTATGGTATTGATCACCCGAGTCATCGAGCCACTGGACGGTTCTCCAACGGCTTCAACATACCCGACCTTATCAGTTGAGTTTCGGTTTTAGCTAATTAACCATCATATTATATATTTCATTCAACATATTTACTTGACTTGAGTTTAACCATAGGTCAGCGCATTGGTTCTGAACCCACATTGCCGTACTTGAGCCCCGAGCTCACTGGGCAAAAACTTCTCGTTGGCGCCAACTTTGCATCAGCTGGAATTGGAATACTCAATGACACCGGAATCCAATTTGTACACTTTTATATCTATACCTCAAATAAATCTATTACATTACATATTATAAAAGAAGGTTTTTAAGATGACACGTGTCAACATATTAGCATTCTTTTTTTTATTTTCTCGTCTCTCTCTCCTAATAAATGATAGTAGTATATATACTAATTATATTAATTAAAACATTTTTAAATTAAAAATAGATATTTTAAAATTTTAAAAACTTAATATTAAATGAAAAATACACTTTGGAAATATATGACACAAAATTTTTATAAAATACGAAGTATTTTAATACCATTTTTTCTAAGTTTCATAAGATAATTACTTTTTCAAAATTAAATTGTAAAAAAAGACCATAATGTTTAAGAAAACAATTAAAAAAACACAATCTTATAAAATGAAATTTTAAATGATATTATTGTTGTTTTTACTTGAACTACTTATTTATTTCTAACTCAGACATATCCTATTTATAATATCATTTATAATTTTTAAAATTTTATTACACCCGTGTATTACACGGGATACTATACTAGTAACTTATATAGTATTGTTTTATACTTATTTAAAATTAAAAATATCATTTTCTTTTGTTTCTCTTCATTAATAAATATTAAATATTTTATTTATTGAACTCATATATGAGTTTTTAACTTGGTTTTATAAATAAAATAATAATAACCTGTTTTATTTTATTAATTTTAACACATATTTATTAGCTACGTAAGATTATACTAGAAGGGTGCCCGCGCAATCAACGGGACGATATTTTACATTTGACATGTGCATTTAATATTTTGTTATTCTTATAGTAGTTTTACCAAAGTTTATTATGTTTTTTTCTAAGCTAAAATTTAAAACAACAGATAAATGAGTTCTGCATGACGACTTGTATATACGTATTAACTTATTGTACCTCACAAAATACAGATCGTTTCAGCAAAAAGTTTACACCAAAATGTTTAAAAATAAAAACAGGTTAAATTGTAGTCTCAAAACGTTTTTTAATGTGATATATTAAAAGATAGAGCTAAAATCTTAAAACATATTAAGTTTTTTGGGTGTATGGGTAGATAATATAAAATTTTATGCAAATATTAGTAAGTGCAAGGTTATTGTGTAACTAATTATAAGGGGTAATGTGTAAATAATGTTATAAATACTATTTTACCCTTAAAAGTGGTTGTATCTTATGTATTGAATATAGTAAATGTTCTTAATTTTTTGATATCTTAAAATACCCCTCTCATATGCTTTATATATAGTATAGATATGTAAAATTTTTTTTGTAGGTGAACATAATTCGAGCACCCGCACAACTTGATTACTTTAAGCAATACCAACAGCGTGTTAGTGCACTCATCGGACCTGAAAACACGAAACAACTAGTAAACAATGCGCTCGTTCTCATAACACTCGGTGGCAATGACTTTGTTAATAATTATTACTTAATCCCGTTATCAGTACGCTCCCGTCAATATAGACTCCAAGATTATGTTCCTTTTATCATATCTGAATACAGAAAGATTTTACTGGTATGTATTTGAGTTCGTATATATGTAGCCACAATGGTGCATGCAAAATCTTTACACATTGTCATTGAAAGCAGAGGCTGTATGACTTGGGTGCACGGAGGGTGCTCGTGACAGGAACCGGTCCGATAGGATGCGTGCCAGCGGAACTGGCTCAACATAGTCGAAACGGTGAATGTGCAACCGAGCTTCAAAGGGCTGCATCTCTATACAACCCGCAATTAGACGATATGCTTAGTAGCCTTAACCAAGAACTCGGTAGTCATGTGTTTGTTGGTGTAAACACAAGGAAGATGAGCAATGATTTCCTGAGCAATCCAGGAGCCTATGGTGAGAATTACTTTATTTTGTTTTGTGGAAAATCTCAAAAATCAACGTATGACGGAAATTGGTCAAAATGAAAGTAAATCAAACTAAACGTTTTTTTAAGCCGACTTAAATATACTTTCTACCAATAGAAACATGTCACTTAACACAACTCGGGTAAGTTAGTCGACTGATATTTTTGGTTTGAACCCACAAAAAGCATACATCTTAGCTAAATAGCAGACGACTCGGCTAGAACTTTGTACCTCTAGACTAAATGTACGACTCGGCTAAATTTTTGTAGCTATCGGCAGCAGAACTTGGCTTTGGATTAGCTGAGTGGCACCTAAGCCGGATAGGGGCTAACCGGGACATGTATTGAAACCTTGTTCCTTTTTTGTGGGTTCAAAGCAATCATTAGTCAGCTAATAGCCAATTTAGCTGAGTTGGATTACTTGGTGTATCTTTATTGGTATAAAGTGGATTTAAGAAGGCTATAGTTAAAAATTTAGTTTGCATTTTTCATTTAGCCAAACATTCATTTTGGCGAATTCCAAAACCACTTTAACTTTTCAATTTGCAATAAACACGACATTTCAGACTGAACATGCAATGTTGATTCTTATATGGATTGTGAAGTCAACTATAGTTAGTCAATGTGATGTTATTAATAAAGCTTCGGAAGTAATACACTTAAGCTTCGGAAGCAGTGCAATAAGCTTCGGAAGCAGCTTCATATTACTTTGGTTAGTTTAGGGGTGCTTTATGTCAATAATCAAAGTATGAGGTGTTTAGTGATAGTGTAGAAGGTTGTTATAGTTTGTTAATTGTTGTTAACGGCTATAGTGTGTTTAAAAAGGATCTTCTTCCTTGTAGTATTGTAATCTCTTTCAATCTTTCGATCATCAATTTCACTGAAGTTTCTGTCATTCGAATTTGTTCATTTTTCAATTCTTTGTGTTCAATTTGTAACAAGTGGTATCAGAGCCTGGTTCGGCTCAAGTTTGAAGAATTGATTCGATTCGCGTTGGTTAATCGAGGAGACGATGGTATCCACCAAGTTCGAAATTGAGAAATTCGATGGCAAAAATGATTTCAGTTTGTGGAGAGTGAAGATGAAGGCCCTTCTTGTTCACCAAGGATTGGCGGAAGCACTCACCGGAGGTGAAGCCCCTGTTCCGGTCGGAGCGACTGATAAAGAAAGGAGGAAAATCACCGAGAAATGGAAAGAACAGGGCGTCAAGGCCCACAGCGCCATCATCCTCAGCCTGGGTGATCGGGTGCTTCGTGAAGTCACGAAGGAGACCACGGCAGCGGGGATCTGGACCAAACTCGAGTCATTGTATATGACAAAGAGTTTGGCGAATAGGTTGTATTTGAAGAAGAGGCTATACACCTTTCACATGAACTCAGGGAAATCAGTTGAAGACCATACTGATGACTTTAACAAGCTGATACTGGATCTTGAAAACATTGGAATCAAGTTGAGCGAAGAAGATCAAGCCCTCATATTCTTGACTTCTTTGCCCACAAATTACGAACACTTTGTGGACACACTGCTGTATGGTAGGAATACCCTAACCATGGAAGAAGTACTAGCAGCATTAAACTCAAGAGAGTTGAAGAAAAGGTCAGATTCATAAGATGAAGGTGGAGAGGGTCTCTTTGTAAGAGGCAGGCCTGAGACAAGAGACTCAAGGAATTCTAAAATCAGACATCCAACAAGGTCCAAATCAAGATCCAAGAGGAAGTGCTTTGTGTGTCAATCCGAGAAGCACTTAAAGAAAGATTGCCCTGAGTGGAAAGGTAAGAAGGCTGAGAAAGGGGGGTTTAAAGCTTCAAACAACTGCACACAGTCAGATGGGAATTCTGATGGATATGATAGTGCCGATGTACTAATGACGATTGGCACTGATAGCAACAACAAAGGATGGGTGTTAGACTCTGGCTGCTCATTCCACATGACCCCATTGAAAGAGGTATTTTCTAAATTGACATTAAAGAAGTCCGGGACAGTGAAGTTGGGGGATGATAGAGTTTGTGAAATCCATGGGATTGGATCAGTGTTGTTCAAGTTACACAATGGCACTGAGATGACCCTAACTGATGTTAGATATGTTCCGAAGTTAAAGAGAAGTTTGATGTCAATGGGCACTTTTGAAAGGGCTGGACATCAAGTGTGCCTTAAGAATGGGAAAGCTAAGGTGATCAATGGATCATTGGTTGTGCTATCAGGGACCAGGAGGGAGAACAAAATATACACCCTTGATGGGGATGTATGTATAGAAGAGGTGTCTATGGTGACGACCACAGGAAGTGAAGCTGCTATCTTATGGCATGAAAGGCTTGGGCACATAAGTCAACAAGGATTGGTTGAACTAAAGAACCAAGGGGTGTTGCCAGGGTTATCTGATTGCACCATTGAGTTCTGCGAGTATTGCATTTTGGGTAAAGCTCACAGGGTCAAGTTCAATAAAGGGAATCATAGTACAAAAGGGGTGTTGGATTATGTACATTCTGATCTTTGGGGGCCAGCAAAGCATGTGTCATTGGGTGGAGCGTATTACTTTCTGTCAATCATTGATGATTATTCCCGGAGGGTGTGGGTGTATCCATTAAAGAAGAAGTATGAAGCCTTTAACAAGTTTAAAGACTGGAAAGCCTTGGTTGAAAGATAAGTTGAGAGAAGGATAAAGAAATTGAGGACTGATAATGGGCTTGAGTTCTGTAGTAAAGAGTTCTCAAAGTTTTGTAGAGAACAAGGGATTGCAAGGCATCTGACAGTACCAGGTACACCACAGCAAAATGGGTTGGTGGAAAGGATGAATAGAACTTTGTTAGATAGGGTGAGATGTATGCTAACAAGTTCTTGATTGCCTAAGTCCTTCTGGGCGGAGGCTGTGTCAACAGCAGCTTATTTGATTAATAGATCTCCAAGTGCTGCTATCCAGAAGAAGACTCCAATGGAGGTGTGGTCAGGTCAGAAGGTGAAGTATGACAACCTAAAGGTGTTTGGGTCTTTGGCATATGCACATATCAATCAGGGGAAGTTGGAGCCTAGAGCTCAAAAATGTGTGTTTCTGGGTTTCTCAGAAGGTGTAAAGGGCTACAGGCTATGGAGACTTGAGAATTCCAAAGTTTTGGTGAGTAGAGATGTAGTTTTCAATGAAAAGGTACTATACAAGGATATAGTAGGTGGATCTAGTCAAGTAGAGGTCCCTGAATCTCTAACCAAGGGTGTTCAGATAGAGGTGGAGCATCCAACACCAGAACACACAGACACTCAAAGTGACAGAGATGATGATAGTATTCATACTCATGAAGTTCCTTACAGTATTGGTAGGGGAAGACCAAGAAGAAATGTTCAACCGCCTTTGAGGTTTAGAGAAGGGGATGACATATCTGCTGTGGCATACATGGCAGCTGAGTTTGAAGCTGTGCATGAGCCTATGACGTTTGATGAAGCAGTCAATTCAAGTGAGAAGAGTGAATGGATTGCTGCTATGAAGGATGAAATGAAATCTTTGTTTGAGAATGAGACATGGGAGCTTGTTGATAGACCTGCTGATCAAAAGCTGGTGGCATGTAAATGGTTATACAAGTTAAAGGATGGGGCTACTCCTGGGGACAAGCCTAGATTCAAAGCTAGGCTGGTGGTAAAGGGATTCACCCAAAGAGCTGGGGTGGATTACACTGAGATCTTTTCTCCAGTGGTCAAACACTCTTCAATAAGAGTGATCTTGTCATTAGTAGCTCATCAGGATTTAGAATTGGAACAGCTGGATGTTAAAACAGCTTTTCTACATGGATACTTAGATGAGAAGATTTACATGGCACAACCTAAAGGGTTTGAAGAAAAGGGCAGTGAACATAAAGTGTGTCTCTTGAAAAAGTCCTTGTATGATCTCAAACAGTCACCAAGGCAATGGTATAGAAGATTTGATGAGTATGTTGTCAGTCATGGATTTAGAAGAAGCTTATATGACAGTTGTGTTTATGTGAAAGAAGCAGCTGGTCACATTAATGTTTTCTTGTTACTCTATGTGGATGACATGCTTATAGCTTGCAAAGACAAATCTCAAATTGAAGTTACTAAGAAGTTGCTGATGGATGAGTTTGATATGAAGCAACTTGGTGAGGCCAGGAAGATTATTGGGATGGAAATTGTTAGAGACAGAAGTTGCAAGCAGTTGAAAGTGTCTCAGGGTGCTTATCTAATGAAGGTGTTGAGAAATTTTGGTATGGACAATAGCAAACCTGTTAGTACTCCACTGGCTCATCATTTTAATCTCTCTAATAATGATAGTCCTCAAACAGAAGAAGAATGTGCTTATATGAGAAATGTTCCATATGCAAATGCAGTTGGCAGCCTGATGTATCTTATGGTGTGTAGCAGGCCTGATATTGGTTATGGAGTTAGTGTTGTGAGTAGGTTTCTTGCTAATCCTGGTAAGAAACATTGGTTGGCTGTTAAGTGGCTGTTGAGGTATCTTAATGGTACTAGAGAGTTTGGTTTAGTATATGGTGTCAATGCTAATGCAGCACAGGAGTTGAGTAATACAGCACAGAATTTGATTGGGTTTGTAGACTCGGATTATGCTAAGGATTTGGATCGTGGCAGGTCAATTACTGGATATGCTTTTAAGTTCTTAGATAATCTGGTCAGTTGGAAGGCTAGATTGCAATCAGTAGTTGCATTGTCAACAACTGAGTCAGAGTATATTGCTCTGACTGAGGCAGTCAAAGAAGCTTTATGGCTGAAAAGGTTTGTAATTGATTTGGGAGTTCAATCAAGTGCAGTTGTGTACTGTGATAACCAAGGTGCAGTGTTGTTATCTCGGAATAGTCTATTTCATGAGAGGACTAAGCATATTAGAGTCAAATATCATTTCATAAGGGATGTTGTGAGCTCTAAGGATGTGGATGTTGAGAAGGTTGATACTGAATATAATCCAGCTGATGTTTTTACTAAACCGTTGCCTGGATCAAAGTTCAGTTTCTGTCTTGATGCTTTGGGAATTGGCTAATGGAATGCTAGAGTTGACTTCAAGGTGGAGATTGTTGATTCTTATATGGATTGTGAAGTCAACTATAGTTAGTCAATGTGATGTTATCAATAAAGCTTCTGAAGTAATACACTTAAGCTTCGGAAGCAGTGCAATAAGCTTCGGAAGCAGCTTCATATTACTTTGGTTAGTTTAGGGGTGCTTTATGTCAATAATCAAAGTATGAGGTGTTTAGTGATAGTGTAGAAGGTTGTTATAGTTTGTTAATTGTTGTTAACGACTATAGTGTGTTTAAAAAGGATCTTCTTCCTTGTAGTATTGTAATCTCTTTCAATCTTTCGATCATCAATTTCACTGAAGTTTCTGTCATTCGAATTTGTTCATTTTTCAATTCTTTGTGTTCAATTTGTAACATGCAATCCAGAATGCAAATTCATCCGTCATTAGACAACTCAAGGACATGAGACATGTTTCTTTAAGCGAAACATTGGTGCCCAAAGATCTTCCGGCAATTCCATGTCCCTGAGTTGTACATGTGACCAACTAATTAGCCCTCCGAATTGAATATTTTTGCAAAAATGTCGCTTTTATTTTAAAATGCTTTTAAAAGTTGAAAAGTCAATATTTATTTTTTTAAACTTTGATAAGTCATATGTTTATCAAGGAGATTCTCCGCTTGATTTATGTAAATAACGTACATTTTGCTTTTGGATGACTTGTGTGTAGGTTTTGCTACCTCAAAAATAGCATGTTGTGGACAAGGGCCATACAACGGGATCGGACTTTGTACCCCGATGTCGAACGTATGCACAAACAGGGATGTTTATGCGTTCTGGGACCCATTCCATCCATCCGAGAAGGCAAATAGGCTTATTGTAGATCAGATTATGACCGGAACAACTGAGTATATGAAACCCATGAATCTTAGTACCATATTGGCTTTAGATTCTAATCAGCTTTAGCTAGTTAATTTGTTTGTATCCGAGTAGATACTCGACAGATTAATATTTGTGATTTCTTAGAGTTATGTTATGATCTGGGTTAAGGGCGTTTCTTTTTCCAATTATTCTTGGTGTAATAATAAACTTCAAAATTAATGGTTTAGTTTATTACTAATTATATAGGTCGATTTCTATCTTACACTTCGATCGTTTTTCAATTATATATAGGTGGTTAAATATGATTAAAATTGTTGAAAAACTACATATATGACTAAAGGAAGGTTAATGAGAAAATCAATAGTTTTGCGAAAATCAAAGAAATCCATAGAAATAAATAACATAATTCATAACTTTTTTTATTCTTTCAATTGTTAAAATGTTACTTAAATATTTGTTACATATACATTGAACATAAATATGAGAATGGAAATTCCTACGTTTACGTAACACTATTTCAAATGAAAAATGATAACGCATACGTAATTTATGCGTGACGTATATATAAAACTATGTTACGATTTTTATTTGACCCATACCCCTATCTATACACACACACATATATAAAGGACAGTGATAAATAATCTATAAATTATTTGATCGTTTCATTGGTTTTCTTTAGTTTTCTTTCTTAGGATCACTCCTCCATATGACTGTGTTATCATACATGGATGAAGTTTAACCACCAAACCAAACCATTATTTTGAGAGAAAAATAAAAATAGAGTAAATTATAAATTATGTTCTTTAGTTATATATGAAATTGTACGTTACGTGTTTTAATAATTACATATAATGTCCTTTGTTTAAACAAATTTGCACACATATTATTATTTACACTAATTTTTATCTAAATATATAGTTAACTCAGTTATGTGTTCCTCACGTGATGTGTATTTTTGTCATTTGCTTTTCACATCCTATATAACAAAATTTTTAAAGGTTTATTAATTTAAAATATCGCTATCGGAGCGTTTGATAAGTCAATAAAACTCATGTTATTCTTAAACTCAATAACAATACATTTAGTGTCCCCTTTTTTGATATTCCAATACCGATCATCTTCACCACCGTTTAACATTCTTTTCACCATTCAAGCCACTTTAAGTTTTTAAAATCTTTATATTTTTATAAATTAAATCTACATCATTTCATTATTATTTATGGTAAATGAGAAAAAATATCAATCGTGTAAGGACCACATAACTGAGTTAACTATATATTTGGATGATTGTTAGTGTAAAGAACAATATATGTGTAAATTTGTTTAAATAAAGGACATTACATGTAATTATTAAAATTAAAGGACCCAACATGCAAATTCACAAATGACACAATTTGTAATTTACTCTAAAAAATAAGTATATTCTGAATGTGTTTTACCACTATAAAGTCGCAACAATTCATATGAGATTTACAAAGTTCTCACCTCCATATTTTTATACCAATATATACGTGAATCTAGTGATCTTGTTTCGCGGACCACTTCGTTATACATGAGAAAAGTTATGAATTTAGTGGATGAGGATGCGATTGAAATCAAGAAAAAGACAATTTTGGTCTGTTACAGAAAAAAAAAAAAAAAACTGAATGAAGATTTTCATCTCATGTACTTAAAGCACCATGAAGGGTAGTGGGAGTTTATATTGATCTTGTTCCAAATATGTTTAGAAATTGCAATTGTCAATGTTGTAGAACTCTCAGATCACGAGAAGCAAGTATAAAATATCACAAGCCTTTTATTTATTTTTCAGTTTCTACTTTCTTACTCCTTTGTGTTAATTTTTTGGTTAGATTATTTTTAATAATTTTGGCTTATCGGTTGACGTAGTAAAATCATAATTTTAATGCTAAACTAGCAAACATACCCGCGCGATGCCGCGGGATTTGTTGTTTGTATATTCAAAATTAACAACTCTATTAATCCAACATAATGAGATTAATAGTGAAAGAAAGCTACTACAACTTGGCTAAACCACTGTACTAAACAGAACTAAATATAAAAACTACACAATAACAAACTAACCCGGTTGAAAATGCATAACTGTCAATGGTTGTATGTTGTATATCTTGTCATGTTGCCTCCAAGACCACCACCTAAATTACCCTGCGCCCAAATCTTCAATTTTTCCAAATTTGAGAAATTAAAAACCATATGAACTTACTCCACTAATCAATAAACCATATCAAAACTCTAAGAACTATATATTGACTATAGCTTCAACAATCCTAAATAATCTTTGTAGCGTATAATGATTTCCGTGGCCCTTTTTTTGTTGCTTCGACCTTTTTCACAATACATACATAACATAACATGTCAGAACATATAACATCTGTCCCAGTGATTACAAGTTTTTCATATATATACCAATAATTACCTCTAAATTAGGCCATTGAACCATTTCTTCTGGCAGCATTTGAAGAGCAACACGGTCTCGTGGGATTTTCCCTTCATTCACCAGAATTACTCTTTCTTACAGATTATGTAAACCTCAATAATGGGGATTTTGAGTAATGAAACCTCACTCTTTTGATTTGGGAGACATATTCAAGGTCCTGAGGATTTGGGTCTTCATCAAAATCCTCTTCTTCGTGCTCATCATCATCATCTTCTTCATCAATTGCCTTAAAAAGTTTGCAAGTGGTATCCTCCATTTTTCAGCCCCACAAATTCGAGCATTGGCGTACTCCTTGTTGTAAATTTCAGAAGCTATATTTGGTCCACCAAGATATAGATTGTTTTCCTTCGGAACTCCAGCTATAAAAATAAAAAATAAAAGAATACAGCTAATGTAAGAAAAATGTAAATAATAGCTCCTTTTGGCATGGCTGTGTTAATTGAGTGTTTATAAATTCCTTTAAAGAAAGTATACATATTTTGGATTAAAGTAGTTCCTCGTTCAAACGCTAAAGATGGTGTGGAAGATAAACGGCTAAAAAGACACACAATGCATACTCAAGGGTTACAACCTCCTAAATTGGTTTAATCATAAGTAGAACACCACTTCATTTTTGTACTTGAATTAAATAAATCAAGTATTCATAAAAATAAAATACAAAGATGAAGACAGTCAAATCAAGTTGACCCCCCCTCTCCCACTTCCCAACCATTCGCCCTAAAGAAGGTAAATTTAATAAAGATATCAATCAAATCGAAAAATTCATGAAGATATAATAACATCAAACTTCATGAAGATATAATAACATCAAACTAACTTAAGGGTAAAAACGCTTACTTGCTCTGCTGATCATCTGTGTAGGAGTAATTATATGAGGCACCGGATCTAAAGCAGCTTCTATGCCCTTAGACAAAGAGATAATAATAGGTGGACTAATTCTCTCCTTCCAATAGTTCCTAATTTCTTCAAAGACCTCACGGGTTTCGGTTGAAGGCAATCCATTGATCACAATATCAGCGTCCCAAACAGCTTCCTGCAAGTTAGTCACAACTTTCATGGGACAAAGAGGCGTATCCACCATATTTAAGCAAAACCCGTCCTTTAAAATCTCATCAGCATACAGAATTCTGTCACCTAATCTTGCTTCAACATACTTCAAATAAGCACACCGTCTAATCAGTCTCCTTAACACATCTTCCCTTGAATTAATCACTTCAAATAGGTGTTCAGCAGTGGCTCTATCAACCGTTCTCCCACCCCTTCTCCAAATCCTGATCTGAACCTTGTCACGAAACCGACCATACCAATCTTGCAGCAATGCTGCAAAAACACTGCCCCATGCACCCGCACCAACGCCAACAATCTTTAGCAAGTCATCATCAGCCTTCCCAAGAACACGCCGAAACTCGTCTAGTTTTTCTTCTAAACCATTATTATGTGAAATCGCCCCGTTTGAATGTAAATTCGGCATCATCACCTCAATGCTTCCCACCATAACTTCTCACTTCAACAAAAAATCCCCAATTTCACCTTTGTGATCAAATAAGTTCAATGTCATGATCACAAGTATGAAGTATCCACCAATATCTTTAAACAAAATAACATACCAAAGTGTTTCATCAACATCCCACATCCATTAC
The DNA here is from genome assembly GCA_024085815.1 of Flaveria linearis. Lineage (NCBI taxonomy): Eukaryota > Viridiplantae > Streptophyta > Magnoliopsida > Asterales > Asteraceae > Flaveria > Flaveria linearis. The sequence goes on from CM044006.1 coordinate 85,336,720, forward strand.
AGCATCCCAATTACCCACCTGCACAAGATTTTATCATTGAAGCATATTGGTGAAATTCTCACCTAAATCAGAGCTACCCCTTTTGTAGGTCATTCACCAACAACCCTAATAAAAGAAATTATATGGATATGCCTTTATGGAGTATTGACTGAAGATTAAAGAGCCCTAAAAGTTACACCAAGTACAAACAACTTAATAATCTCAGACAAAGTTGGTTCATCCGTCCAACCACACATAATTAATAATAAACAATCGATACCTGAAGGGATCGCCATCGGCCTCGTCGGCCCCCGAATTCCACCACCACCATCGCCATCGCGACAACCACAGTCACCATCACAGCCGTCGCGACCGTACACCCTCGGGACACCACCATCGCGACACCACCATCGCGAGCGCACACCACCGTCGCGCAACCACAGCCTCCAAATCATCACCATCGCGCAACCACAGCCTCCAAATCGATCTGCAACCGCCGACCTTGCCTTCGATTCGCGCTGTTACGTTACGATTTAAGAGGAATTGAAGCCTCCATTGCTTCCGATTGGATGAGAGGAGTCGAGAGGGGGAAGGTGTCACACCCCAACCTAGACGGCGGAAACGTCGAGGCGTGAGGAATACGATTGTTCACAGCCACATAACGCTATGTTTAAATGTAAATATTCAAATTAATAGTTTCAACAGGAATTACAACATAAGTCTCAACCATGAAATACATTCAAGCAAATATCAAACATAACATAACATTTCATTTATTTAACTAGGTCCACATCCTAGTTTTATTGCAAGCTTCAAAAGACCACTTTAAACTCGGGTGTTACCTGAAACATGATAAAAATAAAGGTCAACTAAAAATAGTTGGTGAGTTTCCCAGTTTTCATACATAATATGAAAAGATTATAAGTAGCAATTCATGTCATAGGTTATAAGCTAGTAAGGTTATAGAACACATATCTTCACAATCAAACCTCGACTTGATTACAAGTATATAAGATTGGCTAAGTGTATTTGGTTCCCTAGTGCACAAGCATACGGCTCCTAGGAGTCGGCAATACATCGACTTTAGCACCAAATAGGCTTGTCAGGCCCAAAGATCTAAGACGTCGCCAGGCTAGCAATAGTTAATGATTGTAACAAACTATGTATCTCATATAATCACTTACAACATACAAATAACCATGACAAGATATAAAGATGAATTGCAAGTGTTTTACAAGTCTCAAACGTTTATAAGTGTAATGTATAAGTATCATGTTTCACCCCAAAATGGTGTGAAATAAAGTAAAAGGGGGCAAGGAAAACTCACATTGGTATAAACAAGATGATAGTAGGATATTAATGGGGCTCCAACGATTCATCTTACAAGACACCTAACGTATATATATATATACAAAGGTTAGTTTAAAGGTAAGATTAACGAATAAACGCGATCTAGGGTTTCATTTGGAGTTTGGGGGTTTTTAATAACTAAATCTAATAAACAAAACAATCGATTACATTTTGGTTAAATAAAGATGAAATATGTGATTAGACACTTTAATTTATATTAATTGTTTTGATGATGATAAAATATAAAATGTAAAAAGAATAATTAATTTAATAACTATTTATCCATTTATACGATTTGTAAGAATAATAATTTAGAATGATTTGAAATGAGTTATAAGATTTATTTATGATTTTAAGAATTATAAGGTTTATAATATAGAGAAGAAAAAAAAAAAAAGGTATAAGGGTTTGTTTTGATAATAATGTGTACAATAACTAATTTTTAATAATTAATTAGTAATTATATTAATAATAATTTTACACATTTAATTATTATTATAGAAATCAAAGTAAGTAATCAATTATAATTATCGACTAAGATGATAAATTGATTTCAAGGCGATTTATAAAGTATTAAAATTTGTAATAAATTTTACAAACAAATTATTCTTGCAAAATTATTATAATATAATTTTATATTTATTAAATTATGTCCAAGAATCTAATAAATAAATTCTAAAGGTGTTTATTAATTAAAATGATTTTTATTTAAATTCAATCTTATTCTATAATTTTTATGAAATAAAATAAATGATTTTAAGCTAAAAAAAAACAAAATGGCAGAGACCCGGTTCGAACCCGGGACCTCTTGACTATTAAGTTCGCTGATTACCGGTTGGGCTAAGGCCCGAATCTGTTATGAATTGGAAACTAACTAATAAATTCAGTAATTAAAGAAAACCCCATTTTCCAACTTATAAACCCTAGAATTCGATTACTCCAAAATTGAACCTCGATTTGATGGTGTTAATGAATTCAATCATAGGGCTTTGACTGCCCATGCAAAAACGAGTACATAGATGTGTAAAACTTACATGATTGAGTTCGATTTGAAGATCTCAAGTGTAAGAACGAGTCGCGACGAGGTGAATGTTGGTTCATGGTGCAAACGTTGTTAGTAATCAAATTAACTTTGTAGGAAGCTTTGAATGAACGTAGAGATGAGAAGCCCTCTGTCAATTGCAAGAGAAAGAGCTCGAATTGAGGTTTTCAACAGTGTTGCAGGTCGCGAAAGAGAGGGTGTTCGAATTCTATGTTTGTGTTCGTTTCAGATGAAATTGAAATTAGGAATAGGTTAAAGATAGTTAAGTGATCGTTTTGGTTGGATTAATTGAATTATTATTTACTGTTAGTGCGATCTTGGCCTGTAAAAGCGACCGACCACGCGGGATGTTCCAGATCGCACTGAGTGTTCCATTTTTAAATCGTTTTTGGCTCGTGAGTTCGAATCTTGCACATGGTGATGTTGGTGGCATTTAATCGAAGTTAAACCGCGTATTTTGGTCATTGGTGGTTGGCCGGAGTATTGGCCGGAGAATGGTGCCGGCGGGGGAATCGACGGGAAGGGGGTTGGGTTTTAATTATTTACAGAATGGTCCCTGCGGTTTTAAAATTTATTATTTCAGGTTAAAGGTTTTTAAAACAGGTTTTAAGATTAGCAAAACTACCCCCTGGACTTATTAAATCAAATTTAATAATTTTATAAATTATTATTATTATTAATAATATTTTCATTATTATTATTATTATCATTATTAGCATTATTATTTATAATAATATCATTTTTATTATTATTATTATTATTGTTATCATTATTTTTATTATTATTATTAATATCAATTATTTTTAAGATTCTACAAAATTAAACCCCCCCTTTTTTTTTTATCCATAAAAATTCGAGATGTTACAGAAGGGGGCTCGCCGGATACCCGCGCAGGTGGCCGGGATTGGCCGGATTCGAAGAGAACAGGGGGGGAGGGGGTGTCGGGCACTGTAGCTAAACCTTATATCTTTAATATATATATAATTGGTTTATAACTAAATACTTTATAATTTTATATCGCTTTCATCTCCGCACGGTGTATTTCCAGAAAGATATAGACTGTTAAGCTCAAAATATCAATTGTCAACTTTAATTTGATAGAGGTGGAAAATATCCCAATTAAGTATAACTATCGATGATTCTTAATCCACTTGATTAAATCGAGATACCCATGACATGTAAATATGAAAATGTCATGAGTTTAAGTCTCACTCTAAGTAAAATTTGCATAAAATTGAGTCGGTGAGTTTTCTAAGCAATGTGTTTCTTCCTGAGAAGGTTGAGGGCAGGGGCGGACCTACCCCCATGGGAGGGGGGGCGGCCGCCCACCCTAAATTTTTTTTTATATGTTATTATACGTTCGTTTTTGTATCCGCCCCTGTAAAATTTTGTAATCGCCCCCCCTTCGAAATTTAAACTAGACTTGTAAAACTCAATTTATTTAAACACATTTTCAAGCCCAAATTAAAATTTAGCCCAAAATTAAACAATTAACCCAACCCAAAATTAAATAATTAACCCAACCCAAAATCAAATCCAATTACTTAAAAAAATAACAAAAAACCCAATTGGCCCGATCCCCATTCCACACTCAAAAAATTCAGAGCGCCTCTGCTCACCCATCGGCCACGGGCCATCGCCCCATCGGAGCTGCCGCCTGCCGAGCTGCGCCTGCCGAGCTGCGCCTGCAACTGCCTCCCCGCCGGCCGCCGACATCGGAGCTGCGCGTCTGCGCTGCGAGCTGCGACCGCCTCTGCATCTCCTCGGTCCTCCCCTCTGCATCAACCCTCCTCGCATCTCCGATTAAGGTACAATTTTGTATCTTAATTATTTGATTTCTTAATTTTTGGTTAGAAACTAGGGTTTGATTGGTTTGAATATAGAATTATATGTTTATATTGTCTATTTGTGGTTAGAAACTAGGGTTTGATTGATTGGTTTGAATATAGGAATATATTGTAATATTGGTTTGAATTTTGTATTCTAAGATTGTGATATAATTTAGGTTAACATAGGAATTACTAGTCACGTTATGGAACGATTTTTCAAGAGTAAAGTTGAAGAATCTTCGTCTAAAACTCCCGAATATGTTGACGTGGGTACACTTCCTTCGGACCCTGCTGATCGCAAACCACTTTCATCGTATAACCCGACCCGACCCGATCCAACCCGTTACCGCGTTAGTCGACCGACCTTTAAAAATTTTCCGCCCCCCGTGAAAAAATTTTCTGGATCCGCCACTGGTTGAGGGCGTGGTCATCGCTGGAAAACGGATAAATTGACCTGATTAAGATAACATCTATCCTCTAACGCAGCGTTACCGTTAAAGAAAAGTAGTGGGTTAACTTCAATATGTGATCAAACTAATTTTCTGCTTAATTTAAATAACTCTAAATATCAACCTTTTGATGCATGACATGTTGTACTATATGTTTTATTATATTCTAATCAATTAAAAGAGAACATATACACTTCTTTTTTTATTGGTTCACATGGCTTGCATACGTTTTGAGCTTATGATTAATTATATTGAATTTATTTAATTCTAGCACACTAAATATTCTTTAAGATAAATGCTATAATCTTCTTCATTATAAGAAACAATACTACACTATCCTTTGAATTCAAGTGAAATATTATATTTTTATTAACTAAATTTAATTTAAATATTTGGAAATGTTATTATATACTTGACAAAAAATTTTGTGACATAATATTGAAAAAAAATATCATTTAATATTGTATTTTTAGTTTTTATAACTTCTAATAGGTGATGTTTTATAAAATTTTAAATATATATTTGTGACATACTTAAGCTTATTTTCATTTCAATATAACTTTAGATCATAACCCGAGCCGTGTCAAACATGCATTTCCTGTTGTATCGCACTTGACACGGCTCTAGTATATAACAATTTTGGATGCTTGCGCTTAAGAAAAAATGCCAGTGTGCATTGATGCTTACTTTATGAGCACCGTAGCTTAGAAATGGTTATGATGTATAAATATTATATAGGGAACCATTTTGTAGTTCTTAAGATTTTTTACTTTTCCACTTTATTAAAATAGTATCATATTTGTTACTCTTTTCATTTTGTGTAATTAATTAGATGAAAACAAAACAAACATTTATATGTTAACAATGTTGTTTTGTTGTATTAATGTAGTGGACAAAACGTACAATTGAAAATACAAATTTTTACGCCTCTAACTTTTCGGTAGTTCATCCGTTATTGATTTTCATTGTTTTGTAATTCTTTAAATAAATCAGTTATTTTTTTTACTCACAAGTTAAATGAATTGTATTTATTAAAAAATATAATTTTTAAGTGAAATGGAAAGAAAGATCGCCCATTATAATATTAAACTACTCGATTAAACGGGAAAATCCCTTACTTATATATAGACTAGTTTTAGTAAAACCCGTGTATTACACGGGTTGAACAAATAAAATATTAAATAGAATAAAATTTATAAAACGATATAATAAAACATGATATTACTGGAATTACGTATGATTAATAACTATAACTAATAAAACAATAATATGAAATTTTTAAATTTTTTTGTTTTTTAAAGATAAATTAAACATTTTGTTTCAAAATAACGTTTTATAAAATTTTATTTTTTAAAATGTCCTTACTATAACTAATTATACTATAAATGTAAAAATAAATAATATTATTAGTAATTAATGTAGTTATTTAATAGGAGAGAAGCACTGAATTCCTTTGTTCAACCACCGTTACTTACAAAGGCATGCAACCACCATTTCCTTTCTTATTTTCTCTATTTGTTTCATATTCACTTTTAATATTTTGAAACGCCACGGTATTAAATTACCTATTTTGATTGCATATGATAATGTAATTAATTTTATTTTATATTGAATAACATTGGATTGTTTGAAAATTACATCCTGCTCTAATTTATATAATGTATTTTTTTATCAAATTATTGTACTTTTTCTATTATGTTTAAAAAAATTAAATTCGTTAAAATATATTGATAGTTTAACACCATTTTCCTCATTTTCCTATCTACTTGCTTGCTGATATTTTCAGGGAATGTTTCAACTTCACATGTTAGTTATACGAGCGCACTTATTGTAAAATAAATCTAATATACTAAAATGAATAAACTACTTTATTCTGTAATATACTGTTTTTCCGTTGCATTATAATATAAATGTTTCCATCTCTATAGCGCGAGGTATAATTCATAATTTATTTATATTCATTGCAGCAAGTTATCTTTACGTCATAATTGAACCAATTCAATGAACAACTCCTATTTCTCGCATTAGTGTCTTTACGCTTTTTTTATTTTTTTTCCTTTTTCTTCGAAAATTAACATAACAACCCTTGTTACTTTCCATTTAAATTAGAATTGCAAATTGATTTTCCCTTCAAATGAAAATAAAATTAATTAAAAGTTCGGCAAACCCACCATCCTCAAACTTAATATTTCTATTTCTAGAGTAGACTATATACTAGTTAATAGTTAGTCCAGTGTACACCTATTAGTCTATTACTAATTTAATCTTACTAATTTGATTAATTTTATTATTTTAGACACATATACACCTATATATATATGCATGTATAAGGCTTATATATGAAGGCGAACGTTGGTTTAACTCGTATAAGCATGTGTAAGGGCTTGTATATGCCCATATAAGGACTCATATTCGTCCGCATACAACATTTTATACAGCAGAATACTAATAAGGTATACATTTAATTAAAAAATATATAAGGTATATATTTGACAAAAATAAAATAAAAATTATAAAATGATATATTAAGACATGATATTATCGGAATTACGTATGAGTAATACATATAAGTAATAAAACATAATATGAACTTATTAAATTTTTTGTTATTAAACATTTTGTTTTAAAATGACGTTTTATAAAATTTTTATTTTTAAAAATGTCCTTACTATAACTCCTTATTTTAATTATTTTTGTTTTATAACAAAATTTACTTTAGAAAAAGAAATTTTAAAATATTATGTAAAAATAGTTTGATTTTATAGAAAAAAAATCTTTTATAAAAACTATTTCTATAGAAACAACATTAGTAAAAAGATATCTTTCTTAATTTATTAAAAAATTAATTATAATGTAAAAATAAAAAATATTATTAGTAATTAATGTAGTTATTTAATAGGAGAGAGAAGCGAAAAAAATTTGATAAAATGAATGTGATGCTGACACGTGACATATTTATTTACCCTTTTATTAAAGTAGAAAGATCGAAAAATAGATACGCGCGTTAAGCGCTGACCATTTCTTCTAACTCTGCCGTCAATTCTATATATACTTCTAAAAACAACACCAACAACATCAAATACAAATTAGTTTCACAAAGAAGTTAAAGATGGCGTTTTTCTCCTTGTTCTTATTTCCATCACCACCTTCCCTTTTCATCACAACAATGTCTTTTCTAAACTTTCTATCACTCGCAACTTCTGGATATATGGAGATGAACGGTAAACATGCGTCTTATGCCAAGTTTTTCGATGCTGCTGGTTCTTCAAACAAATTAAAAGGTAATATAAGCCATAAGAAGTTGATCAGTAGAAACGGAATGCTCGTATTTTACATGCCATCGTTCATCTTGTGTCTTGCTGCTTTGGCCATCTTTCCCCATCAAGATCTTCGATTCAGGATGGTTGAATGTGTTCTCACCTTTCATTTTCTCAAAAGAATCCTTGAGGTACATGTTATTCTTAGGGGCAACTATACCCACATCATTTGAAATCTAATCTAATATCAATTGTAAATTAAATGTCGTCTAATTGTTCCAGACGGCTCTTTGGTTGGAGGGCTTAGGGCATTGTCATCTAATTTCTTATCGTTAATCTTATATTGAACTAAAAGACATATATATTCATAAAATTTGTTTATCATTTTGAAACTCCCTACATCTCATTTCTTATCTATATCTATACTACTATACAATGCATTTTAGGAGGACAAGATAGTAATTTTACTAAATTGTAAGACACCTAATACAATATTTTAAGCATAAAGTACAAGTGCCCTATGTAATAGTTCTATTTTTACCCCTATTTAATAAACTCTTTTGATTAATACACTATTTAATACATATTATTAATACATCATTTAATACTATGATATTATTACATCAATATCAATACATTTAATATTATATTATTTTTAATACTTTAAATTGGCATTTAAATTTATAATATACTATTTAAATAATTACGTACACAATGAAATTTATAATAACTAATAGTTATATTTTCTAGGGGTAGTTTGGGTAGTCGATAACTTTAGTATTTATAACTGAATTTGTTAGTAAATGATATATTATTTAATATGTCTAAAATATAATAATTATAAATAATAATAATAGTAATAGTAATGATTATTTTTATTAAAATGTTAACAACAACAACAATATTGTGTTAAAATTTAATACTGTGATTTTGTCATATTAATGTATCTGTAACAATTTAATAATAACATATCATTAATAATGATACAATGTTCTACATTTAATGATAGTTTTATTTAAATTCTTTTAACGTATTTGTTTTACTTGATATTCACGACTTATTAAATATTATATATTTAATAATAGTATCATGACGATATAACAATGCATCACTAAAGCATGTATAGATATCCATGAGAATTCGCGCATCTATCATTGAACTCACTAAAATCATGATAATTTTAAAAACTATAATTACAACGTTCACATATACATTTAAAATCAAATCACGGCAAAGCGCGAATGTCCAATATACTACTATATAAAGCAAAACCTTAGGATAAAAATATAATATTATAAAAAAATTAAGATATCTAATACAACTTTTTAATCATTAGGTATAAGTGTTCAATGCAATCATTCTTAGTTTACCCCTTATTAATAAACTTCTTGTAATTAATACATTGATTAATACATTATTTAATATTATAAGATTATTTAATTCACTACGTTGAATATTATATAATTTTTAATATTTTAAAGTAACATATAAATTTATAAATAAGTATTATCTTATTTGAATACTTAACTAAAAACTTTTATAATAATAATAATTTAATAATAATAATAATAATAATAAATAAGCATTATTTTATTGAAGTACTTAACTATATAATTATTAAATGCTTTTATAATAATGATGATAATAACAATCTATATATATATCATCTATTATTTATTACTATCTATAAAACATCTGTTTCATACAAGATTGTAATTTTGCAATAATTTTAAGATAACATATAAAGCATTGCAAGCTTTAATCTTTAATATTATACTCTCAATCTGCTTCAAAGAAATGTATAACATGTTTTTCTATTAGTATATCTATATATAATATTTAATATCATAACAAATATTTTCTTTGTTGTATCAAAGCAATTTAACCTATAATATGTCGAATGTGATTTTTTTAATGTATTCAACTTTATGCATGTACAGTACTTATGTTTACTTAAAAGTTGAGTCATTCAATTATTTTTTTAATGCTAATTTGTTTTGTAAAAATATATTAGGTCTAACATATGATAATAATAATAATAAGTATAAGAGATTTAAACTATAAAACAAAACAATTGAAAATTAAGTCAAATAAAACAAGTATATACTTGTAAATTGTTCACTCCGAGTAACACGCGGGTTACCCACTAGTACTTAATTATAATTGATAATGCTTGTTTATCATTCTTTCATTATTATTTCTTTCTTCCACTCATAGAAATTATATAGAATGATTTTAAGAGATAGGATAATAGTTTGCTAAATATATGGGAGAAGTTAGTCCATATATTATGGAAATAAAGTGCTAAATTAGTAAATTGCATGAAATAATATATTTTTCTTTAAATTATACGGATGTGGTTAATATAACAAATGAGATGTGAATGATCGTACGTGATAGCCTCCAAAATGATCAAACATCTTGGATAAATGCAAAACGGCTATGGGGTTAGTAGGAGTGCAGGACACTTTCTTTCAGTGTGTAGCTTGAAAGGTTATTGGGGTGGGGGTGGGGCGGAAGTCCCAAGACTCAAATTAGGGGGGAGGGGGACTCATAATACAAATAAATTTGCACTTCTGAGCGAAAAAACTGGCCCCCCGGCCCCAAGTAAACTTCGCCCTTGCTTTTTTTAACTTCAGTTAACTGTCGTTAATTTGCAGGTTCTGTTTGTTCACAAGTTTAGTGGTTTCATGATGGTTCATGTTGCTATAACAATCGGTGTAAGCTACTTTGTGTCCACTGCTACAATGATTTGCGCCCAATATTTATCTCAAGAATCAACCGAGCCTTCTGTTGATCTCAAATATGTTGGAATTGTAGTGTTCTTGATTGGAATAGTTGGAAATTTTTATCATCATTGTATTCTTTCTAATTTGAGGAAGAAAGGCGATAGCGAGTACAAAATCCCAAAAGGCGGATTATTTGATTTGATCATATGCCCACACTATTTCTTTGAGATTGTCGAGTTCATAGGAGTTTCATGCATTTCTCAAACAAGGTTTACACTTTGTTTCACTCTAGGCACGGTGTTCCTGTTGATGGGGCGGAGTCACGCTACGCGAAAGTGGTACATTTTGAAGTTTGGAGAAACGTTTCGCAAGGATATAAGGGCTATCATTCCATACTTGTTTTAGATAGATGCGATTAAGGTTACGCGTGCTAGTGATAACTGAAAAATTGTTCTCGATCTAGATGGCCATAAGAAGCATCTTGTTTTTCTATTTTGGTTGGTAAAATACCATCTAGAGTAATAAATTGGTAAAATAATTGCATTTATTATTGGTAAAATATCTGAGTTCATGTTTATGCATTACTAATCGTGTACAATTTGCCATCTAGTTTACTTGTAACATTCTAGCTAGATATCAGTGAAGGGAGTGGTGATTAGAGTGACCACACCTATTCACTATACGTAGACGTCACATCAATTATCTCTCGTTAATTCTTAATTAAGGTTGGAAATGTCTTACATTTCTCTCACTAAGACTCTCTCTCTCTTAATATATAAGATTTATTACATTGGTTATATAGACTTTACGATTATTCATTATAATATGTGTGCATTGATTTGTTAGTTTTCTATAGACTTTACAATGAAACATGTCAACATGAATTGGAAATAAAAACGTTAGAATATAACTTGTAACAAGTTAAGATTGAAAATAAGTTTGAATTGACATCATAGAATAGTTTTTCTTTTATCTTTTTTTTTTTGAACATCACATCATAGGATAGTTACTTGATAAATATAACAGTTAGCATACCAATTTTCTAGTGCTAACATTCAAGAAATTTTGGTTGAAATATGATGTACACAACCTTAACAGTGTTCGTTTTATTTTTAAGAAATCATACTTTAATAGTACACAAATAGACAAATAGATGGTAACTTAAGAAAAGGTGAATTCAAATTTTCACACCAATTGCAACTGGGTTTGATTCCTTGTGATGAATGGGTTAAGATGTTTTCTTAAATATTTCTATTTGTGTTCCTAGTAAAGTAGCGATATCAAGGTACTAATGTACTATGCTCCAATGTGACATATCTAAGGATTGAACGTGACATTACAAAAGTGCAAGGGTCAAAAAAAAAACTTACTAGAAAAATAAGTAAATGGTGAAGCTATCTTCAAAAAATAAGAGCATCTGTAACGAAAGCATAAACTTTCACATTAACACGATCTACCGCATGTTTTTCGATCCTCCATGAAAACCAGTATTTTTCTTATGTCATCTTTAGCTAAATGTCTAAACTCGCTTCATCTTTAGTTGAAATGGTAAAAAGGGTTTAGTAACAACGCATTTGGTATTGTAATTTATACATCTAAAACCTCCATCTCATCTCGAGTTGCATATATTGGTTCTAAAAACCGGTTCAATTATTAACCAAATCAGTTGAAGTCAACGTGATACGAAACCGTTTTTTATAACTAGTTTGGTTATCAACCGATTTGTTAAACCCTTACACTATGGAATCAGTTAGGTTATAACGGGACTAGCTAGACCAATAATGGTTTCTTACAAAATAGTAATTAAAAAAAATAATTTGTTACTAATATATAATAACCTTACTAATTTTTATTTATTCAATTAAAAATTTTAGAAATTGCAAAACATGATTTTATTAATAAAAACATACAAAATCACGAATACATTTAATTTTTTTGATATAAAACTATTGTCGTTGTCTTCTTTTATTGTTTATTCTACGAGACTACTAGAATGCACAAATTCGTCATAAGGGAGTCCATTAGAAAGTGGAAGCGTGTTTCCTGATGCTACCTCTTTCTCATATAATTTTTCTACCACTGGGAGTTGACTTGTAATATGTTGCAAACTTTTCGTCATGTGCAAGTGGTCCTTCAAGCAAATGCATATTTCCATTGATATTGTAGGGAGTCCCATTCTTAAGATAAATAAAATCTAATACTGAAGAAAAGATGAATTCTGAAACTATCGTAAAAATTTGGACGGTTAATAGGTCACGGTTCATGTTGACAAGAACAAGATAACGGTTAGAAGTTGGTTCTAGTATTTCTTCGCCGCTACTATTTTCGTGTTTAAAAGAATTATATAAATTCTAGAGTCGTGTTTCTACATAAGCTACTACACGCCACACTCATCACTCATTGAATCATGCATTTATGATGTGGATCATATTTCTATAATTAAGGATTAATTATTTTTAACCAAGTATGAAAACTTTGTTTTATATTTCTTGCAAATTATACGTTTTGAAAAAAAAAAAGAAAAACTATAACGGTTGAATAGAAGATACATAAAATTAATTAATCAATTTGTTTTAATTTAAGAAAATCATTATCATATTAAATCATATGATATGTAACCTATTAAAAATTAAGTTGTGATTATTAAAAAATCAAATTCTCAACTATTAGGGTATTATTATCACATTAAAGAAAAAAAATAGTTTTTTAAATATTAATAAATTTATAAGTTTGACTTAATTGTTTTTTATTTATATTCTTTAAAATAAAAAATTAAAAAGTAAGATTAATTTTGAAAGTTTGACATAATAGATTTTTGTTTAAAATAATAGATTTATTTTGATGATAACATGTGGACGGATCATAGGTGAACACCCTAAAAAAATTACGTGACAACCAAGTTAATCTTTAATTAATATTTACATTTTTAAATTTAAATGATTGGAAATGGTTTTAAGGTAAAACGAATAAATGAGTAAGTTGGCCATAAAAAAATCAACACACTTGATAAAGGGCTGCTCTAACAGTCCAACATACTGAACCAGTGGGCCTATCATGGGCCAAATGTTTGTTGACAACAACATGGGCAAATATTTGTTCACAATAACATGGGCCCTTTTCTAGTGTCCTTTAGAACTGCAATTGTAAATTTGTAAATCATAATTCATAATCGCATCCCCATTTGACCATTTCAGTTATTCAGTAACAACATGAAGAAGGCAAATTTGATACAGTTTGCGACACAAGTAATCAAGTCATCATCTTCCCAATGCTCTTCTTTCTCTTCTTCTTCTTCTTCCAACAATAAACTATTCGTAGCAGGTGATCACAAACACTGATCGGTATGATTGTTGAATGTGTTTTGATTTTGTACTCATTTTTCTCAAGCTTTTTGATGTGGGCTTTGAAGGTTTATCATGGTCAGTGGATGAAAAATCACTGAAAGAAGCGTTTTCATCATTCGGAGAGGTATCTGAAGGTAAATAGTTGAAGCTGTTAGACTTTGAGAATGTGTGTATCCACTTTGCTCACAAGGTGTTTGATGAAATGCTTCACTGAGAAACTGCAGATATAGAATCTGACGTGTACACAAATTAGAGTAATAAATTCTGAGAATGATTTTGGCTGATGGGTAACCTCAAATTAGGTTCAATACTTGAAATTAACATTGCCTTGTTTGAAACTTGAAATTATATTATCCAGGCTTTTGAGTGGATATCATGTTGTATACTTGTATCCGATATTCTGGATGTCTATTAGCGTCGGAAACTCGTACGTAGAACGTGTGTGTTGACGTGTTGATGGCTAATATCTGTTTCTTGCAAATTCACGCTTGGATCGCCATTCTGTTTTAAAGATATTTGTCTAATGTTTTCAATATTTTGAACGAAATATGAAGTTGCTTGTGGTGTATACTGTATGCAGTAAGGATCATGTATGATAAAGATAGTGGTAGGTCTAGAGGTTTCGGGTTTGTAAATTTCTCAAGAGAAGATGAAGCCAGTTCTGCTAAAGATGCTATGGATGGGAAGGTTTGTAAATATATTTTCACCGATAAACACGAATGCATTTCAGTTTGGTAACTACATTGTTTTCTAAATCACAGGCTTTTTTAGGAAGGCCATTGAAGGTAAGCTTTGCACTGGACAAAGTCCATAGAGAACCTGTAACCACTCGCCACTCTAACAGAGGAACTTCTTTCAGTCGTAGCCATTGATTCAATATTTTGCATCATACATGTCATATTAGCATGCAATAGGTATGTAATCTTTTCAAGTAACTTATTAATTGATGTTGTGTTGATTAATATTGGTTTATACTATCTATTACATTAATTTCTTGTTTAATTCTTTCAATTGATGTTGTCTTGATTAATATTGGTTTATACTATCTATTACATTAATTTCTTGTTTAATTCTTTCAACTTCTGTCGTTAGCCATTAAAACAGATATAAAACTATAGGAATTTACCAGCACCGATTACTGCTAATGACTATACAAGTAACCGGCTTCCTTTCATGCTTTTAAGCTTGAACGAGTCGTTAAACACTTATTAGATGATCACAACGAAGTCCATTTAGTATGTGATAGTGCAATAATTAAGTTAATCATGAACAATGTATGAGTAAAGTAGTTGGTATAGAGTCCACTCTCCTCCATCTTTAGGTTATTCACTTATTTGTTTGCTTTGCTTTGGGTAAAACCTGGTTGAATATATGTATGAATAGATGATTATAATTAGAGAAAATTACCCAAATAGTCATTTGACTATTTGATTTTACCCAAATAGCCTTTTGACTCTTGAGTTTTCAATTCTAGCCTTTTGACCGGCGCGTATCTCCATGTGGCAATACCAAAGCATGAGGTAACGCCCACGTGGTAATTTTTTTTGCTAGAGATACGTCGGAGATACCGTGACTTATATCCACAGATGTACGGCACCATGATAAATGTGGGACCACACTGCAGCTGCAAAGGGGCAGGGAGCAGCATATGATCTGCATACTCCTCCGCACCAAAACACCATGAACATTCCTTATTGACTAATATCACTCCCCTGTCGTGCAAAACTTGTTTCGATGGGATTCTGTCTAGCCTAACGCGCCATATAAAGAATTGATTTTGGCTGGGATCCATGCTAGCCATTTGTGCGGCTCTAGATCCAGTAGGGCATCCGGTTACATTCCAGTAAGAGTCTCAATGATTTAACCGAGAAATCTCCCAACTCCTCGTCCATCCAAATCCATTTGTCCCTCCCAGGGTTTCCATGAAAATCAGCCAGTAGTGCCTCCAACTGTTGGAGTTGCCAAGAGGAGGGTTGGTTAAGAGCTTGACAGTTCCAATCACCTTTTTCCTATCGATCACCTTGCATCACTATCCTTTTCTAGGTTGAACAAAACTCGAAAACAAGATTTCAATGATACATCACCTACCCAATTATCCAACCAGAAAAAAGTCCCATCGCCCAAACCCTCCTTGCACTTAATGAGCTTATCCAAGACCATATTTCCTTAATGAGCTCTAGCATAACTGACTGAATAGATTTCCAAGGGCCTGCCACATTTGCTTGAACCGGGTGAGCATCAGGCTTGAGAAGACGATGGTGAATGGCAAAGTTGACATTGGACCATATCACTAGCGGTTTGCATCGCCCCGTGAAGAACTTCCATAACGATGTTGAAGAGAAACGGGGCTAGTGGGTCACCTATTGGTACCTTCTCTTCCATATTTAGACTAGTGTACCAACTACTTTACTGATGGTTGTTATTGACTTATTGATTAACTATGATCGTTTATGTTTTAAAAATAACAACTAAAAACAAACAAACAAACATACCCAGTGTATCCCGCTGAAAAGCAGGGTCTGGGAGGGGTATGTGGTGGCAAGTCTTTCCTCTATCCAGAGAGATAGAGAGACCGATTCCGAAGAGACCCCCGACTCGTTAACAAAGGCAGTACCCATAACATGTGCCACATGTAACCGAAACCCGTCCCACCCACAAATCCTACTAAAAGTCCTTAATTTTTATTCGACGCCTCCACTCACTCCTATCCTCGATCATGTGCTCAGAGAGGTGCAAGTCTATCATATCTCGCCTAATAATCTCATCCCAAGTCAACCTAGGTCTACCTCTACTCCTCCTACCCTCTACGCTGATGTTCTCTACTGCTCTAACAGGTGCTGCCATCGTTCTCCTATTCACGTGACCAAACCATCTTAGTCTTCCCTCTCGTATTTTATCTGTGATACATGCCACCTCTAGCATCTGGCGAAAGACGTCGTTTCTGATCCTATCCAATCTTGTGTGTCCACACATCCACCTCAGCATTCGCATTTCTGCGACCTCCATTTGTCTCTCGTGCGATTTCTTTATGGCCCAACAGTCTGTGCCGTATAGCATAGCTGGACGTACTGCCATTCTGTATAGTTTTCCCTTTAGTTTCGGTGGGAACCTCTTATCACACAGAATCCCTGATGCTGCTCTCCACTTGCACCATCCTGATTGCACACGGTGTGCTACATCGCTGTGTATCTCTCCGTCTTCCTGTATATACGAGCCAAGGTATTTGAACCTACCCGTCCGGGGGACCGCCATGCCCTGTATACTTATTTGGGTGTCCTCTTCGGCCTCACCACTAAAGTTACAATGCATGTATTCTGTCTTAGAGCGACTTATCCTTAAGCCCCTGCGTTCTAGTGCTGCTCTCCACTGTTCTAATCTCTCGTTAAGCACCGTCTTAGATTCTGGTATTAAGACAATATCATCCGCAAACAGCATACACCATGGGACTGGCTCTTGTATAGACTTGGTCATTTCGTCCAACACTACTGTGAAGAGGAATGGGCTCAATGCCGATCCTTGGTGGAGTCCCACTTCCACCGGGAAGATGTCTGTGTCTCCGACAGGTGCTCGTACACACGTTTTGCCCTGTCATACATATCCTGTATTATTTTGATATACCTCTCTGGTACCCTTCTAAGTCGTAGACTTTCCCAGATGATTTTCCGCGGCACACTGTCATAAGCTTTTTCTAGGTCAATAAATACCATATGTAGGTCTCTTTTCTTTTCTCTATATTTCTCAATTATCCTCCTTATGACGTGTATAGCTTCTGTTGTAGAGTGTCCTGGAATAAATCCAAATTGGTTTACCGCTATCTGAGTTTCTCGTCTAATTCTCGTGTCCAACAATTCTTTCCCATAGTTTCATCGTGTGACTCAATAGTTTTATTCCCCTGTAATTTGCGCAACATTGGACATCTCCTTTTTTCTTGTATATGGGGACTATGACACTGCTTCTCCACTGCTCTGGCATCTTTCCTGTCTTAAAGATAGTGTTGAATAAGTCCGTTAGCCATTGTAGGCCCTCATCTCCAAGGCACTTCCACACTTCAATCGGAATGTTGTCTGGCCCCACCGCCTTAGCCCTTCCCATTTTCTTCAAAGCTCTCGTAACTTCATCGACTGTGATGCTTCTACAATAACACTTGTTTTGTTGCGTCGTTTGATTTGTTTCATCGATTTCCGTTTGTTGATTACGGTTCTTTATGTTGAAAAGGTTATCGAAGTAAGTTTTCCATCTCCCCTTGATGTATTTCTCCCTCACCAGGACCTTACCATCCGCGTCCTTTATAAACTTCACCATTCTCAAGTCCTGTCTTCTACGTTCCCTTTCCTTGACAATCTTAAACATGTCGTGTTCACCCTCTTTCGTCTCTAATTGCTTATACATTGTTAGGGAATAAGATCAATTGACAGAGAATAGAAACTGAGAAATGATTAAACGAGGAACAATCAAAGAAAATACTGATTTTATTGCAAAAGGATGATGTCAATGGAATGCAACTATGGATTCCAGGGTTACATACCCTCTCTCATTGCATCATGCAAGAGCCCAAAAGAAGACAAACAAACTAACTCACACCAAAAGCATGTCCCTCTCACCCTCTATATGCTTCTTACTAACAACAATTATACCCCTTCTCTTTCTATACATTATCCCTTTTACCCCTTCTAGAATAAACATATTTAATCACAGGTTTGGTATTTGTATCATTGCTTCCCCCTTCAAAAAAAGTCTTGTCCTCAAGACTTGCATCAGGAAATTGACCCATAATCCAAGCTGCGTCCTCCCAAGTTGCCTCCCCAGCAGTTTGACCTTGCCACTGAATTAACCATTGTTCACCCGTCGCTGGAGAACCATCCACCACACGCTTGTCTAGAACAGCTATCGGCAGGAGTGCCTCAACATCGCCAATTTCCAATTCCGGAGGGAGAACTGAATTGGTGAACGTCCCTTCCGCTTTCTTTAACAACGAAACATGGAAGACCGGGTGGATCTTGGATGCCGGTGGCAATTGTAATTTGTAAGCGACTGGGCCCACTGTAGCAATAACTTGAAAAGGTCCAAAGTATTTCGCTGCCAGCTTTTGATGAATGCGTTTGGCTACCGAAAGTTGTCGATAAGGTTTTAATTTGACATACACCCGATCCCCGACTGCAAATTGTATCTCACGCCTTTTCTTGTCGGCTTGAGTCTTCATCATGCTCTGTGCGTGAGACAAATGAAGCTTCAACTGTTTTAATGCTTCATCCCGATCCTACAGCTCACTCAAAACCGACTCTAATCGAATTTCCCCGGGAACAAATTGCAAGACCGAAGGTGGTTTGCGCCCATAAACGGCTTCAAAAGGAGTGGTACCCGTAGAAACGTGAAAAGTCGAATTATACCAAAATTCCGCCCAAGGAATCCATAAAGCCCACGTTTTGGGTTGATCGATAGCAAAGCAACGTAAGTAAGATTCTAGGCAGCGATTGACGACTTCCGATTGGCCATCCGATTCCGGATAGTATGCAGAACTTAGGTTGAGTTTAGTACCCATTGACCGAAAGATTTCTTGCCAAAAGGTGCTTAAAAAAAGGATCACGGTCGCTGACAATCGACTTAGGCACTCCATGATGACGGATAACTTCCTTAATAAATGTTGCAGCCACTGTTTTGGCAGTGAAGGGATGTTTTAACAGGATGAAGTGGGCGTATTTTGATAAGCGATCGACAACAACCAAGATGACTGTGTAACCTTTGGAGGAGGGTAGTCCGACAATGAAGTCCATTGTCAAATGCTCCCAAATGGCCTCCGGAATTGCCAAAGGTTGGAGAAGACCAGCCGGTCGAATCGAAGCTGCTTTACATTTTTGACAAATATCACACCCTCATACAAAATTCTTGACCGTAGTCGTCATTCCCGACCAAAATAAGTTAGCTGCCAGACGACGATAGGTCCGGTAGAACCCCGAATGACCCCCCGTCGTTGTCGTGTGGAATTCGTGAAGCAATTCGGGAATAAATTTCGAATTCTTGGAGAGGACCAACCGATCTTTATAGTGTAAAACTCCTTGTTTAACTGAATAGTCTGGGTACTTCGAAGGAGCTGCTATACATTTGGATAAGAGTTGTTGAATCTCGGGGTCTTGTTTTGCCTCCTCAACAAGCTGAGCCCCTTGAAGCCAAACCGGGGATGAAATGGTATGGTTTAATTCACCCGAATCTGCGCGACGAGAGAGGGCGTCCGCAGCCCTATTTTCACGGCCTGGCTTGTATTGGATATCAAAATCGTACCCCAACAACTTAGCAACCCAGTTTTGCTGGTCGGGCGAGGACACCCGTTGCTGCAACAGGTATTTCAAACTCTTTTGGTCTGTGTAAACTGTGAAACGAGTTCCCATCAAATAAGTTCTCCAATGCTGAACAGCCAAAACCAGAGCCATCATTTCACGCTCATAAGCCGACTTGGCTAGATTCCGATCGCTTAGAGCCTTACTAAAATAGGCGATCGGTTTATTGTGTTGTAACAAAACAACACCAATACCTCTCCCTGAAGCGTCACATTCTACACTAAATGAACATGTAAAATCAGGTAGCATTAATACGGGAGCAGTGACCAAGGCTTGTTTGAGTTGATCAAAGGCTTGTTAGGCCTCGTTACTCCATGCAAAAGCATCCTTTTTGGTCAAATCTGTTAATGGGCGCGCGATATTCCATAATGCTTGACAAACTTCCGGTAATAACCGGTCAATCCCAGAAAACCCCGTAATCCATTTAAATTCTTTGGAGCTGGCCAGTCCATCACTGCTTCAATTTTCTTTGGGTCCATTGAAACCCCTGTACCATCAATAAGGTGGCCCAAATACTCAACCGAGGATTGACCGAAAGAACACTTTTGTTGATTGACACGAAGGTGGTTATCTAATAAAATGGTAAAGACCAAGTGTAAATCATCCAAGTGTGCATCTCAAGTAGGGCTGTAAATTAAGATATCATCAAAAAAATGACAACCTTGCGACGTAATAAAGGTCTGAAAATATCATTCATGACAGCCTGAAAAGTCGCCGGAGCGTTTGTTAAGCCGAACGACATTACAAGGTATTCGTAGTGACCGTCGTGTGTGCGAAACGCAGTTTTCTCAATGCTGTCATCCCGCATACGTATCTGATTGTAGCCGGACTTCAAGTCGAGTTTGGTGAAGAAACGTGCGTCGTGTAAGTCATCAAGCAGTTCGTCCACAACAGGAATGGGAAACTTATCAGGGACAGTGGCACGGTTCAGGGCTCTATAGTCCACGCACATCCGCCACGAGTTGTGTTTCTTCCGAACCAAAATGACAGGACTGGAATAAGCACTCTTACTTGGGCGAATCATTCCCAAATCTAAGAGTTCACCCACTTGACGTTCAATTTCTATTTTTTGAATATGCGGGTAGCGATAGGGCCGAACACAAATAGGTTCTTGGGAAGTCAAGGTGATGATGCCATGATCCTGAGCACGTCTAGGAGGAAGGCCGACAGGCGCTTGAAAAATGGGCAAAAATTGTTGTAGAACCTTGGAAAGGGTGGCACATTGCTGGTCGGATAAACTGGACGAAGTACCATTTAAAAATACTGGAGATGGAGTCCGATGATTGGCAGGTTTATCATCAAGGGGTAAACCACTGCTGTAAAGCAGCCAGTTGAGGTTGACCCATCATAATTCCTTGTAATCTCACCCTTTGACCATTATATGCAAACTGCATCCAAGAATTGTGCCAGTCGTGAATGACCTCCCCCAACGACCGAAGCCAATCCATACCCAGAATCATATCTAAATTACTGGTCTCAAACACCAATGCATTCAGTACAAAAGAGCAAGTACCCAAGTGAATCCTTAGATTAAGGCAATGCTCATTAAGAAACACAAATGACCATCCCCTAACTTAATACGAATACCAGAAAACGTAGAAAAGGGAATACCCAAAGCAAGAACCAATCGTCGAGAAATGAAATTATGGGTGGCTCCACTATCGACCAGCATACTAACCGGAATACCGTGTAATTTCCCTTCAAGGCGCAATGTATTACAACCCCTTGTCTCAGCTAGTAAACCCTCAAATTCTAAAGCCAGACAAGTACCTCCAGAAGCATCGAGTACAGGAGAATCCTCCATAGGAGGAGATTGTTCCAATAAGTAATTTGTAGCATCTGAATCCACGAGTTCATCGTCACCTAGAAGGAGAACTCGTAATTTGCCCTCCGGGCACTTATGGGCCGGACCATACTGTTGCCCGCACCGGAAACAAAGCCCATTCTTCCGATGGTCCTCCCATTCGGAGCGAGATAAAGACCGCACCCCTCGGTCACGAAGATTCGATTGCCCCACATCAGAAAATGAAGAAGAAGAAGAACCGGATTTGATTGTTGACAATAACCGAGATGAATCGGAGCGACCAACTGGGTTTTTTTCCGTAGCCCGATGGGACCCCATCGATTTGGGCTCAAAACGGCCCGAAGTGAAAGGTCCATTAGAAACATCCGTAGATATAGCGGAATGGGCAAGGTAGCGGAACCAGGATGCCGACGCAGTACCGGCGGATTTCCTCCACATCCTTGGACAAACACATTGCGTCCAATCGAGAGTGTGGACGATGCAATCGGACCCATTTCTTGACATCGTCCTTCAAGCCGGCGATGAAGTATCCTAAAGCCTGTGATTCCGGCAACCGGGGGACCAAGGAAAGAAGATATTCAAAATCGTCAATGTAGTCGTGAATGGAATCCCCTTACTGAATCGTGGCCAGTTGTTCATACGGGTTGTGAATCTCTAACCCACTGAAACGTTGGAGAAGTTCCGATTGAAACTCCAACCAGGTGAGGGAGTCGCGTACCTGTGTGATAACGGTGAACCAGTGTTGTGCCACACCCACCATGCTCAATTGAGCTAACCGCAAACGAAGCTCGTCCGGCGTTTTGTTGATATCGAAGTATAACTTCGCTTTCTGAATCCACCCCTGTGGGTCAAACCCACTGAATTCCGGAAGCTTAATCTTCTTTACCGCCCAAGGAACAGCCGACGAGTCCTCCGGCGACCCGGAGGAGGTGTTTAATGGAGGTCCCGAAGAAGAGAACCCCTCGCCGGAGAGTCCAGAACCACCAGAATCAGAGACTCATCTCTTTTCTTGTTGTTTCATCCAAGCAAGAACCACCTTACGAAACTCCCCTGATTCTGCTCTATCATCTTCAAGTAATTATAAGGAGGACTTCATCTCAGAGACATCCTTCTGCAGCTGTTTGATTTCAAGTTCTTGAGCATCCAAACGAGAAGTAGTACGAGTTTCCATGGAAGAAGGTCGCAGGCGGCAGGTCAGAGCAGGTCGGACCAATGTTAGGGAATAAGATCAATTGACAGATAATAGAAACTGAGAAATGATTAAACGAGGAACAATCAAAGAAAATACTGATTTTATTGCAAAAGGATGATGTCAATGGAATGCAACCATGGATTCCAGGGTTACATACCCTCTCTCATTGCATCATGCAAGAGCCCAAAAGAAGACAAACAAACTAACTCACACCAAAAGCATGACCTCTCACCCTCTATATGCTTCTTACTAACAACAATTATACCCCTTCTCTTTCTATACATTATCCCTTTTACCCCTTGTAGAATAAACATATTTAATCACAGGTTTGGTATTTGTATCATACATCCTCTTGTATGCTGTGTTCTTTGCCTCTGACACAGACTTTTCCGCCACTCGTTTTGCCTCTTTGTATTTATCTTTTAGCTCGGCTCGTTCTTCCTCATTATTACAGCGTAAAAGCTCTCTAAAACTTTGTTGTTTAATTCTTATCTTCTCCTGTACATTTTCGTTCCACCACCAGGATTCCTTATGACCGACTGTCCTATTTGTTGTAGTCCCAAGCGTTTCTTTAGCTGCTTGAATGACTCTAGTTGCCATAGCCTCCCACTTTTAGTTGGCGTCTTCCTGTAGCCCACTCAGGTTCATTGGTATGATTTTATCTGTAAAGATGGTAATCTTTTCGTCTTTGAGTTGTCCCCATCTGATCGTAGGTCTACTTCTCTTAGTTGGTTGGACCATTGCTCTCTTCAGTCGTAGATCTGCCACCAACATGTGATGTTGAGTGAGTACTGTCTATCCCGGTATTGTCTTGCAGTCCTTCCACGAGCTACGATCTTCCCTCCTCATCAACAATAATCTATCTGTGTGTGTCTCCCGCCGCTGCTAAACGTGATTAGATGCGAGTCTCTTTTCTTGAAAAACGAATTTATGATGCTTAGTTCATACGCTAATGCAAAGTCAAGAAGCTCTCTACCGACGTCATTCCTCGACCATACCCAAAGCCTCCATGCACCAACGGGAAATGATCGTTGTCCTTACCGATATGCCCATTAAAATCTCCTCCTATGCATATTTTTTCTTGTCACGGTATGTCTCCCATAACGCGATCTAAACTCTCCCAGAACTTCTTTCTTTCCGTTCCCCCTAATCCAACTTGTGGTGCATACGCACTAACTACAACCATTACTTCGTCCCCTATTATTATCCTTAACAACATAAGTCTATCGTCGTATCTTCTAACCTCCACTACATTATCCTGAAGTTCTTTGACAACTAGAAAACCTACTCCATTTTTTGTTCCATCTGACCCTGAATACCATAGTTTATACCCATTACACTCCTTTGCCCTCCCACCCCCGCCATCTACTCTCCTGAAGGCACGCTATCTAAACCCTACGTCTCCTTAACACATCTATTAACTCTAATAACTTACCAGTAAGGGTTCCTAAATTACACGATGCCAGTTGTAATCTATAACCCTTTTTCCCTGTAGTTGCATCTCTCGTCACCGAACATGATCTTGGGGCAGCATAATGTCTCCTGTTACCTATTATATCTCACTCACTCAGCGTGACAAGAAACACCTTAAAAAGAGGATGCCACACTAATAAAGCATAAACAAAAGCAGTCACTCACGCAAGATCAACAAACACAGGTAACACACAATCAAAACCAGCAGCAGAAATATATCAAGTCACAGGCACTGTAACAGGCACAAGAATAGGGGATGACTCTCCCTATTTAAACCAGAATGCTGGTACTCCTAACCCAGCCAAACAATCTAAACGTAAAGATATAATTAAAGAACACTAAAAAGCAGATATGAAAACACGAGCTGGAACGATCTCACCAAATGTACAACCAAGTTAGGAGTCCGCTGCGGTAGGTGGGTTTGCTGCAGTGGTGGTGGTTAGCGGTGGCTGGTTGTGGGTTTTCGTGTTTGTGGAGTGGGTGTTTGTTGGCTGGCGTTGTCGGCAGTGGTGGTGGTTAGGTGGCTGGTTGTTGGCTGCAGTTTGTGGTCCCGGTGGTGGTGGGTTAGTTGTGGTTTGTGGTTGTGGTGGTGGCTGACTGTGTGGTTTTCGTGATGGTGGTGGTGGGTGGTTGTTGGCTGGCGTCGTCGGCGGTAGTAGTGGGTTATCTAACCAAAATTTCTTTAAAAATAAGTGTTAATATCTAACCAAAATGTTAATCTAATCTCTCAATCACATAAAACGTCCTTCACTTGACAAGTTATTTTTTTTTTTTTTTTTCAGATATTAGATAAAAATATAATAATAATAAATATATTTAAAAAGTAATAAATAATAAATATAAAAATATCTAGAAAGAAAATCAAATTCTGTAGGCACTAGGGGGGGGTGAAGTGGTGTTGGTGGTTGGCTGTGAAGGGGTGAAGGCGAGGTGGGTAGGCGGTTAAGGGGGAAGGGGTCGGGTGGGGTGCGGTGAAGGTGGCAGGGGTGGCTGCGTTCTGGTGGGGTGCGGTGAAGGGGTCGGGTGAGTGATGGTGTGGGGTTGGGGGTAGAGATGTTGGCAGTGATGGAGGTGATGGAGGTGATGGTGGTGATGGTGTTCGGCGTGGCTTTGGTTGGTGGAGCAGGTGGCTCCGGTGAAGGGGGTGAAGGCGGTGGTGGCTCCGGTGAAAGATGTTGAAGATGGTGGGTGACTCCGGTGAGGATGGTGTAGGGGGTGAACGGTGGAGGTGGGAGGCGGTGGTACTGCACCGGAACTGATGAGGGTGATGCTGGGGTGGGGGCGCCGGAACTGATGAGGGTGATGCTGGTGGCGAAACTGATGAGGGGATCGCACACGAGAATACAGTGGTGACCGGTGGGAGGTGGCAGTACTCCGGCTCCAGTGATGGTGGTGATGCTGACCGTGGTGACCGGTGGCCGGTGAGGCTTCGGCCTTTGACCGGTGGTTACCGGAGGTTGTGTCTTCATAACGGTACAAAAGTACCGCTACAGAGAGAAAGCAGGTAGAGAGAAGCAGATAGAGTGTTGGATGCATACATATAGTGTCTTATGATAATGGAACTTAAAAGTAACAACTCACACATTCATATATTTTCTCTTTAGATTAGTTTACTTATATTTTAAATATATATAAATTTACACAGAAGATATGGAACTAATATTATATAATTAAAAAAGAATATTGACAAAGTTGCAATATATTAGATTTTAGATTAGGCTTATACAAAAGTTAATAATATAAATATATGATTTCTTTGTAAATTCTGAAATGATTTATGATATATTATTTTTCATTATTTGAACCAAGAAATATTGTATCTATCATTCATTTAATAAAGGGTAAGGTTATTTTACAAAGTGTATTTTTGATACAAAGTGTGAGAAGACACAATGAGGCTAAAAAGTCACAAAAAAATTTATATATCACAATGTAAATCGAATTTTAAAAAAACACTTCTGAGCCTTTGTTCATCTCGTTGTCCTCTTTCAGAAAAAAATATAAAAAAATAATTTTTTTCATTGTGTCATTATATGACACAATGACGTCATTGTGTCAATGACGTTATTGTGTCTTCTATATTGACACAATGACGTTATTGTGTTTTTCATAATGACACAATGAAGTTATTGTGTCTTTTATAAATGACACAATAAAAAAACGTTAATTTTTTATTTTTTTATTTTTTCGTTTATTTTTTTTCTTATTGAGGACGACTAGGGAACAAAAGCTCTGAATTACTTTTTTAAATTCAATTTTGATTGTGAGATATAATTTTTTTGTGTATTTTTTTGACTCATTGTGTCTTTTTTTGAATCATTGTGTCTTCTCGCACTTTGTAGCAAAAATACACCTTGTATTTGAACTTTTTTCTTTAATAAAAACAAATCTTTTTAACACTGTTTTACCAAAATTTTAGAGGCCTCAAACTTCATATACTTTAGAAGAGCACATATCACATTTCTTTGTATTAACATCATCCTACAATTTAGGAAAAAATAAAGTTTTTCATCTTATTTGACACTCTCTTTAACTGTATAATCATGAACTGAAAAACTTTTTTTAACCAGAAGACCGTGGCCTAGTGTAACTATAGTGTGTGAAAAATATGTTTCACTCTTCAAGTGATGGTGATTCTATGTCTCATAATATACAAAGTGTAAGTCTACAAGTAAATTAAAATATTAAAATACTAAAATCTTCGTAATTGTTTCGGGCTTAAAATCAAAGTCATATTTTGTTAAAGATTGTAACTATGACTTGTCCGAATCCAAATACTTGAGGGGGAAAAAAAGCAAGAAGAAAGTAAAGAAAGAAAAGAGAAAATTGTAAAAGAATATATACCGAATGAATTCTGATTGGAGGAATAATCAATAACAAGAAAAACAAAAAAGTTGGAATGATTGACCAGATCTCCATCTCTCTCTGCTTCATCATGATGATATCGCAGTCCTTATATTCGACACACACACCTCTCTCCCTTTCAACTTCCTTTACAGCAAATGTCGACCCACCACTTGTTGTCTCTGCCGTTACTCAACCGAATGTGGACTCGATTCAGGTAACAATGTTGTTTATACACTGCTTAGAACAAATTTGTAATCAAATTTTGAAAAGTGGTACACGAATGACATTAAAGATTTAAACGAGCTTAGGGTAGTTGTTCTTACCCGGACCTGCGCAAATGGGTTCGTGGGAAATAGCGTCCTGCACAAAATATAGGATAAGACTGTGTACATTATATCGTGAAGCGATCCGAACTCTGTACAAAACAAGAGATAAGTCAAGCATCAAATATGTCACTTTTAGAGCTTGTTATTGTTGAATTTAAATTTCCACAAACTCTTTGAGGAGTGAGAGATGTGATGTGATGTTATAAAAAACCTTTAACCTTTTTGCTATCTTTACCATCAATCTTCACCACCATCATATTCTCATGTTAATTGTTCGTACCCACAACCACAACAATAACCTTTAAAATTCAAACCTAAATCCCAATTGAAGTTAATAATGTGGTTTGTGTTAGCCATTTTATAAAAGCTGAATTTTATAAGCTGATTACGGTTTGTGTGATAAAGGTACCAAACTAACGTGTTATGCTTTTTTTTTTTTTAAATGTTTGATGTTGAAGTTATTGGTTTAAAAAATCTTTAACTATAGCTCTGCTCTTTGAAAAATATACGGCTAAATACATATTAAATTTATTGAAACCTTTTATTATCATCAAAGAAACTATATGCCCAAGAAAGACGAGGGTAAAAATGAATCCCATCTGCCAACCAAATCATTTTGTACATTTAACTAATAACCAAAATTAACCAAACCCATAGGTTATACATTTTTATTAACCGAAACTTTTAGGTTATACTAGTAACATTATGTTTTAGTAAACCATAACAAAAGTTGTGAATCATAAGTCTGTAACTGAACCAATTTTTTTAAGAAGACAAGGTTGATTAATCCAAATTTCTGTAAGGTTTTGCATTCATTTTCTTAAATTTAAAAGGACGTCTTGTTTATTTATTGTCAATCGTTGACAACTTGAATTGCAGGACTTCAGGTAGACAAGTTGAATAAGTGAACCTACACACGACTAATAAAAATAACACGAACATAAAGATAAGAGTTAATTACACAAATAGTCCCTGTGGTTTACCTAAAGTAACAAGTTTGGGTACTAACTTTTTTGAGTAACAACTTTGAGTATCGTGGTTACTATTTTGTAACACATGTGGGTACTAAGCGCAACGTCCGTTTGTTTTTAACGGATTACCCCATCACGTGTGAAAAACGTGAGGGTAATTTAAACAAACAAACAAATAGTCCCTGTGGTTTACCTAAAGTAACAAGTTTGGGTACTAACTTTTTTGAGTAACAACTTTGAGTATCGTGGTTACTATTTTGTAACACATGTGGGTACTAAGCGTAACGGTCGTGTGTTTTTAACGGATTACCCCATCACGGGCCAAAAACGTGAGGGTAATTTAGTCAAATCAAATAGTAACGTATACTTTACCAATTTAAACCCTTGCTTCATCATCGTCTTCATTTCTTCTTCATCATCTTCATCATCTTCATTTCTTCTCAACGACTTCAAAATTGAAGCCCTAATTGTTTCAAGTAACCATGGTTATGTGCAAATATGATAGAACAGCCATAATAAAAAACTTTTGGACTAACAACAACCCTGGATGACGCTTCTACTCTTGCCCACAACTGGTAATTTCTTCTAAACCATCTGCAACTTCTGAATCCGTCATTACATCTTTTACATCGCTGCAAATAAACACGAAGCAGATGAAGATGTAATGACGGATTCAGAAGTTGCAGATGGTTTAGAAGAAATTACCAGTTGTGGGCAGAGTAGAAGCGTCGTCCAGGGTTGTTGTTAGTCCAAGAGTTTTTTATTATGGCTGCTCTATCACATTTGCACATAACCATGGTTACTTGAAACAATTAGGGCTTCAATTTTTGAAGTCGTTGAAGAAGAAATGAAGATGATGAAAATGATGAAGAAGAAATGAAGACGATGATGAAGCAAGGGTTTAAATTGGTAAAGTATACGTTACTATTTGATTTGACTAAATTACCCTCACGTTTTTGGCACGTGATGGGGTAATCCGTTAAAAACACACGACCGTTACGCTTAGTACCCGCAGGTGTTACAAAATAGTAACCACAATACTCAAAGTTGTTACTCAAAAAAATTAGTACCCA
This sequence comes from Flaveria linearis, assembly GCA_024085815.1. NCBI lineage: Eukaryota > Viridiplantae > Streptophyta > Magnoliopsida > Asterales > Asteraceae > Flaveria > Flaveria linearis. The sequence continues at coordinate 85,366,717 of CM044006.1, forward strand.
AACTTGTTACTTTAGGTAAACCACAGGGACTATTTGTGTATTAACTCTATACCTTTCTAATTGGTTTGACTAAATTACCCTCACGTTTTTCACACGTGATGGGGTAATCCGTTAAAAAACAAACGGACGTTGCGCTTAGTACCCACATGTGTTACAAAATAGTAACCACGATACTCAAAGTTGTTACTCAAAAAGTTAGTACCTAAACTTGTTACTTTAGGTAAACCACAGGGACTATTTGTGTAATTAACTCTATACCTTTCTAATTGGTTTGACTAAATTACCCTCACGTTTTCACACGTGATGGGGTAATCCGTTAAAAACAAACGGACGTTGCGCTTAGTACCCACATGTGTTACAAAATAGTAACCACGATACTCAAAGTTGTTACTCAAAAAAGTTAGTACCTAAACTTGTTACTTTAGGTAAACCACAGGGACTATTTGTATAATTAACTCTATACCTTTCTAATTGGTTTGACTAAATTACCCTCACGTTTTTTACACGTGATGGGGTAATCCGTTAAAAACAAACGGACGTTGCGCTTAGTACCCACATGTGTTACAAAATAGTAACCACGATACTCAAAGTTGTTACTCAAAAAAGTTAGTACCTAAACTTGTTACTTTAGGTAAACCACAGGGACTATTTGTGACATAAAAAAAACGTAATTTTGATTCATTAGAAGCTTAATACTAACTAGTTTTTTTTGCCCCGCGCGTTGCGCGGGGTCTTTCGTCATGATCCCAAATATCAAAACGCAAATGTCAAACAAAATGTAACGGTTACCATTCCAATGTAAAATCCTAAAGCGTGTAGAAAGGTAAAACAAACCCGTCGCTACGACTCTCACTCCGTCGATAACCTTAACGGCTACTTCATCGTAATTCGTAAAAGTGATAAATAATTTAAGTGACTCACATTAACCTTGAGAGCAGGGAGAGGAGCTTTTGACATATTGGGTCGTATCCAGCTTCGTTCTCTGCTCAACTTTTGGTATTGAAGTTCATGTTGCTACAAAGTTGAATTAACACGATCAGTGACATTCTCAGTTCCAATATGCGTGTCCCTTTACTGTTTAATTATGCTAAATCTGCACATAACCTTGTAATTCCTTCTCTCAAATATAACTCGCTAAGACACTAACAAATACTATATCCTTGCACCGTCTCTAACATTAATTCATCACACAAGACGCACCTAGTTTTACACCATAGTTTAGTACATTTCCGCATTTCTTCCGAAGCCCGTTGACTTTTCTGTTTCATTATTAAACTAATAGATGCTATTTACTGATCAAGTAGAATCACCACATCACAATCTATCCAAAATTTGCTGGACATCCAAAATCTACAGACTACAATACATGTCTAAGTTTCTTCAAATTTTACACCCCCTAAGACTCCTCTTTACAAAGAAATATCAACCTCCAAGATCACACATATAGGGTGTAGGCTCTCTGCTCTTATCTAGGCTTCATAACACAAACTATTCCTTTGCTTCTTTTTATTTCACTTACTTAGAAATGGATGTTTACTTAAATTAGGACCTAGTAACGTACCAATAAAAACTAAAACTTTTTGAGTTCTAGAGCAGAAATGCAGAGACGATCATACATTGTAAAAATGTAAACAGAATCTAAAGGCAGTATGGTGGTAAAGAAGGAACACATATCTTCAAGAATGTAATAATAGTAGGACTGAAATCAGATTCAGAAACATAATGCATCAACACCATACATACTTAAACATGAAATAAGTTTTGCATTATGCACACAGGAAAACAGAAATCTAAAGACAATTTGGGGGTGAAAAAAAAAACGCATACCAAAAGGAGCATAAGCTGGTTCCAAACTCTCTGTCAAAAATCCCAACATCTTGATTTGCGTTTACTCACCCATTTGGTCAAGCTTATAAACAATAAGCCTGAAAGGAGTTTCAGAAACAAAAATATATCAACAGCCACACATACTTAAACATAAAAAGAAAGGAAGTTTTTCAGAACTGATAAACAAATAACAAATTCAACAATATGATAAAGCGCCCTACATTTGTGCAAAAAAAAAGATTCAAAATTCAAATTCACAAAGCTCAACACAGATTTCAACTAAACTCAGTGAACAATTAGTTATGAATCTTAAACAACTAAGTAAACTAAATCTTCTAATATTGTTGTACACAACCCACAAACAATCACATTTCAAGAACAACAAAAAAAAACCAAAGAAAACATAAACCTAGTAACACCAATCAACACACAATCATCAAAACAGTTTCAGAAAATCACCGTAGGGAGCTTGTAAGGATCAGGCAGCATGGAAATTTGCGAAGGAGGGAAGAACAGATGCAAATGAGTAGAAAACAGAGCCACCAATTACTGCAATATTTGTCACCTTATACTCACTATTACATCTCTTGATCTCCTGGTAAGTGTTTCAAAGTTTCAACAATCACTAAGTCACAATCACAAACCAAATAGTAGTCGCTTCCTTAGCCAACACAACAACAGATAACAACCAATTAGAATAAAAGAGTGAACATCAATGTTGTTAAAGGAATTTGGGTATGCAGGCATTTCATCGAGCACCTTGTATGCATGACTTGAACACGAAGAGCACCGTAAAATATGATTCAGTTCCATCCCATAATCACAAGATTAGTCAAGAGATCATGTTTTATTCAATAAATCTTGGTACCACAGATTTACTCACCTACGTTTGAAGAATTGAAACCACATCGCGACCACCATCGACCACCATCATCGCCATCGGCCTCGTCGGCCCCCGAAACCACAGTCACCATCACAGCCGTCGCGACCGCACACCCTCGGGACACCACCATCGCGACACCACCATCGCGAGTGGCGGAAGGAGGGCGTCGGTGAAGAGGAGCGCGGAGGGAGGGCACCGGTTTGGATCGTCTTCATCATCGATTCATCGATTCATCGTCTTCATCATCGATTCATCGTCTTCATCATCGATTCATCGTCTTCATCATCGATTCATCGTCTTCATCATCGATTCATCGTCTTCATCATCGATTCATCGTCTTCATCATCGACCGAGGCAGATGCTGAAGTCAAAGAAGATGCGTTCGGTGATGGTGGTGTCTGTTGGTGTGGCGGTGGAGAGCGAGGGAAGGGAGAGGTGGTGGTGGCGGAGAGGAGGAGGGAGCGGCGGGGGAGGTGGAGTTTGGGGAAGGGGATCGGTGGTTACTGTACTACTGTAGCTAAGAGCTTATATCTTTAATATATATATAATGTCTATCTCTATAATATCAAAGATAAAAGTGTATAATTCAAATAACTTTTTTACTTTCTTTCTCTCGATAATATCTCATTTTCCTAATACTAAAATATGTAAATTTGCTGTATAACATAATTCAAACCGTGAATGTTTACCGTTTGAAATATATAGATTTTAATCGTGCATTATAAGCAAATATATACTAATTTGCTATATATATTCTTTTAACAGAATTTTCGAAAACACATGATTTTATCTAGTTTTTTATGCATGAATTAAGATATGTTGGTTATGAAATGAAGTAATTGTATAAGATTATGGAGTAAATACACGATTGGTACAGTGGTATCATCAAAACTTTAGATTTGATCACTAATCTTTAAAATTTTAGGTTTAGTTTCTAATTCTCTTTTTTTTTCTTCTATAGTTCAAAACTCTAAAGTGGATAAATATTTATTAAATTATGCATGTGAGTTGCACATTTGGGGCGTATCCGTAATTTTACAAGCCAACCAATTTCATGCTTATTGTGCTAACATGAATCATGCTTATACAGAGTAAAACCCTCATTTATAATCGAAAAATTTATAAAAGATCAAACAAAACAGTATTAGGGGCTGTTTGATTACGCTGACTGAGTAAGATCTGACTGAGTCAGAAGCTGACCCAGTAAGAAGTTCTGACTGAGTCTGCATCTGACTGAAACTTGGCTGTTTGATTTACTATCTGACTGACTCTGCTGAATAAAAAAAAATAACCATATTACCCGTTGTTTTGACGAGTTTGAATTTAACTGTTGTTGTGTAATCAATAAAAATAACCTCCGAAAACTTATTTATTTTTTCATTCTATAAACTAAACAAATTAAACTAAAAACCAAACCTAAATTCATCTTATAAAAAGTTCTTCAACCTCCATTTCTACTACACGACACCTCAAACACATCCACTCATGAAAGAATCTGTCAATTTCACCAAAGGATACAACAAAGTGTCCCCCAACGACGACGAAACCACCGTCGTTCACCACCAATCTCCTCCCTCAAACCGCCATAGAACCACCGCCACCATCATCATCACCCTGCTATTATCCGCCATCATCATCGCCACCGCAATCAGAGCCACCACCGTCCTCCACCGCACAAAACCACCGCAACCTCACCAATCATAATCCCTCAAAGCCACAGAGTCGATCAAAACCATCTGTAACGTCACACAACATCCACAATCATGCTTCTCTGACGTCTCATCCGTCGGCTCCGGTGACAACTCCGGCGAAATCGCCGATCCGAAGGTGATATTCAACATCATGCTTCGAGGGGGACGGGAGGGGAGGGGAAGGTTGTGTTTGACCGAGGGGAGGGGCGGAGGCGAGGGACGGGGGAGAAGGGGATGAGGGCTGATGAAGAAGCTGGGTCAGACATGGAAATTTTATGGTCCGGGTCAGCAAACATGACCGGGTCAGCAACATTTTGAACGGAAAACAAACGGGCTGACCGTGTCAGCCGGGTCAGGGTCAGCCTGGTCAGAGCATATCAAACATAGCATGATGGATTTTTTTGAGTTTTTATGGCAGGTTGTTCTCTTTTTACTTTAATGGCTGATTTGCATAGTCTAAAGGATGAGTGTGATATTTATGACTTTAGTGAAATATCTTATCTTACTACTTTAATCAAAAAGTAACTAAGGGTGATAGGTGACAGCATTATATTTATTATCATTAAAATTTTTCCGTTTCTCTCACTTATAAATAATTACTTAAATTACTAATAACATTATTTAAATTTTTTAGATTAGAATAATTTTAATAGATAAGGGAATAGATCTTTTTATTAAAATTATTATTAAAGAAACAAACTTTTATAACAAGAAAGTTTTCTGAAACATCAACATATTTTAAAAATACAAAATATTTTAAAATTGCCTTTTTACAAAGTAAAATTGTATAAACAAAAACTAATTAAAACTGAGAGTTATAGTAATAAATTTTATACATTTTTTAAAACGGTTTGTTTTGAAACAAAACGTTTAATTTATGTTTTGTAAAATTAAAAAGTTTAAAAGTTGATATCGCTGTTTATTACTTATATTCTTTATGTTTATTACTTATATTCTTTATGTTTTATTACTTATAGTCCTTATGTAATATGTAGCTTTATTCTATTTAATATTTTATTTATTTAATCCATGTAATACATGAGTTTTTAAATCTAGTAATAAATACCTATGAAGCACGACACATAAAGGCCTCTTAAGCTCGGATTTTTTACCTTGTGGGTGATGCGGCTATCTTTTTAAATGGCTTTTTGTATTAGTCTTCTTACTTTCGAGATGACGAGATCTTGGCCTTCAATGTTAAGGAGATGGCATTGTGGAAAGTAGAGCTACCCAGTGGCGGACATATATAGAATTGAGGGGTAGCCACCGCTATCTCTCAGCTTGTTACGGGTAGTATAAATTTTTTTTTACGGTTTTATGTAAAAAGAAAGTTTTGGTTTTAAGTTATCCCTAAAAAATTAAACTCAACACTTTATAGAAAGTTTTAAGTTTTATAACTAAAAGTCTAATAATTTATAAAAAAAAAACAATACATGCTATAAAAACATAAATAACCATTACCCATTACCCATTACATAATAGTATAAAACCCAAAATACTTATTACCCAATCCAATACAATAATAAGCCCAAAATAAAAATTATATATATCCTAGTTATTTGTATGCACTGTAAGTTGTATTGTGTGCTTTATGGGATGTACCCATTTATTTTTTTAATATTTAATCTTTTTATTTTTAGCAATACTTTTATAAATTTTATAATTTAGCCTCAATATTTTTCTTTACTTTCAACTTTGTTCCTCTATACTTTTTAAATTTTACAAAAATTCTGTTATACGTTTCGGTCTAAATTTTACAAGTTAACACACCGCAACGTGTGTGTGGTTCAACATTTTTTCACTTGTTTTTCTAGTTCAATGGTCACGTCATAACGCGCTGGTCCTAGATCACTTTAGTTGTTGTTTTATTTTTTGTGTGCGTAAGTGTATGGTTTAATGTTTTTACGTATGCTTTTCATTCGATTTATTTATTTATTTTTTCGTTTTATTGGTTTCTTCAGTGTTGGTGGTCACTGGCGATGGTGTGCCATTAATATTACTTGGCATGGTTTTACGGCTCAATTGCAACGCGAGTGAACTTAATACTAGTATATAACATAACAAAACAATACTTTTTTTTCAATGGTCATACACTTTTATTTATTCTTTTATGCAAAAAGAAAAAGAAAAAAGAAGAAAGAAAATAAAATAATTGATGTTTATGTTATTTTTATTTAAAAACCTTGACAATTTATATCTAAACCTTAGAAATGTTGTTAGCATGATAAGAGTTTTGGTCATATTCAAACTTCTATAAAAATTTATTAAAACTCAATTTTAAAGTATAAGATAATAAAATAAAAATAGATGATGTAAAGAGTATATGAATTTACTATAAATGTTCTTATATGGTTATTTGTTTATCACGGACATTTTATGTTTAATTTAATGATTATAGTTGTTGTTTAAATTTGAAATTTAGAGAACATGAATCGTTTTGCTGTGAAAAACATCAAAATATGAAGACGCGTATGAAACACTATAAAATGTAAGTTTTTTCTAATTTCTTTTGGTATTCTATTTTGTTAACAATTCAGTACAATTTAATTACGTATATTCTGACCCGATCCGACTCAACTCAATTGAACAACCTAAAATTTTTTATTTTGTTTCGTTAGGATCGAATTATAAAAAATAGTGACTCGTAGGAAATAATTTTTGGTTTCGTCACTGCATGTACGGTAAAAAAATTATGTTACCCCTGAACTTGTTTTCTAGATCCGCCACTGGAGATACTGATGTTTTATTGTCAAGACCGCATGGGGATGCGTTTGGGATCCCTCGGCGGATGCCTTTGTATGATTTACGGTGAGCATGATTGCATTAATACGTATCATATGTGGATGTTGAAACAAGAGAATGAATGGTTGAAGCACGTTCATTCAGCTTCGGTCCAAAAACTATACATTCAGCTTCGGTCCAAAAACTATACCTCACGAGTACCCTATTTATATTATAGGTGAGGTGAGCGAGAAAAATTGTTATAAAGACCCTGGACAAGTGGTTACCTATGACGCATCAAACGATTCATATAAGGCGCTCAAGGGTTTCGCAGAGGTGATGATTCCATCAGTCTTTCCATTGTTTGGCTGAATAAACAAAAAACTTCCCTTAGCGTTTCCCTTTTCGATTGTTTGGCTGTTTGTTATTGAGTTCATATAGTTGTAATACCAACAATGATATGATATATGTTTTCTATTGATATTAGGATCTGATTTGATATTATGTTTCATAAATTATATTTTCACTTGGTTTCATGAATCCAGTTTTAAGTTTTACATGTTTACAAGATTATGAGTAACATGTTACAAGTTTGTTAGTATAACGATTTTATGATATTTATGAGTTTTGTAAGTGTACACATTTAAGACACTTCTCACTACTAAGAAGTAGAAAGTGTGTCAAGCTGAAACAACCTGTATGTAAAGTTAATCGAATAAAGGGCACTCACCCTTGGTAAGGGCGAGCCGGACTTGGTTAGTACGCCTTGCAAAGATTTAGAGTAAAATACATTTTCGTCCCGATATTTTGTTTAATTTTGTTTTCAATTCAAAAACTTTTTTTTTTGTCATTTCAGTCACTATAGTTTATCAAATGTTGCCATTTGCCTTCACTCAACTAACTCCGTTAAGTTCTCAGTTAATATGATGGTTATTTAGTATTTTTAACATCGTAATTATCCAATTTTAATAAAATAATCAATTAATATTTAATTATAATAGAAAAAAACATATGAAGCGACTAGTGAGACCAGACGTTTCGATTTACAGTTTCGATTAACTCTAAATTGTGTTGTTCAATTGAGGTGGCTGTGACATTTCAATTGATATTTAAGTTTTGTTCAAAAGTGCACCGTTGTTCGATTGATATCTATTGTTGTCACATTTTGTTTGATTGAGGTTTATTGTTGTCACGTAACATGACAATATCATATCAATTAAACAAAGCGTGAGAACAACAGAACCTCAATCCCACAATAGATCTCAATCGAATAAATGTACATGTTAGAACAAAAAAATGAAGATTAACTGAATTTCAAAAATATACCCCAATCGAACAACATGAGTTAGAGTTAATCGAATATTTTAAATCGAACTGTCCGGTTTCACTAGTCTCTTCATATGTTTTTTTAATTGTAGTTAAATATTAATTGATTAATTTATTTTAGTTGGATAATTAAAATTTTAAAAATACTAAAATACACTCATATTAACGGAAATCTTAACGGAGTTAGTGAAGTAGATGAAAATGACAATATTTGATAAACTACAGTGACTGAATGATAAAAAAAGTTTTTAGATTGAAATAGCAAATTTAACAAAAATCAGAGACGAAAATAGCATTTTACTCTCTGTCACGAGTGAGTTTTCAGTGATCTTTCTTCTAATACATCCTTATGGAACTCACATGGTGTAAATCAAGAAATTTAATGAGAACCACCCGTTGCCAACACATAGGGATGGGAAAGAAGGCTAGCAATGTCTTCGATCCACAAGATCATATCGAAGTCTATAATGTGTGTGGAAGTGTATAATGTTTGGGAATGTGAGTTAATTAATTTAGAAGTATTAATATTATCGTTGAATGGCTATCCACAAGCTGGTTCAGCATCGAGTTCCGAGCCATTTTTCCAACCACAAATGGCTACTCGATTGACCCTGACTAGTGTACCAAAGGTAGATTTTTGAATCGGTGTTGTTTTGTAATGGGAGATTGTTTTTTATGTGAATTTGAAATAGTTTTCTTTTATGGGGGTTTCGCTAGTCAAACTAGCGGAACACTAATTTAAAAAATTCACCTGAGGTACCCATCCACCCTTACCGCTATATGATTAAACAACAATCAAAATGATATGATTATTGAGAGAGAGGTATAACTGTTTATTCCCTTCTTACAAACGGTTTTATGTGAAGGATCACCGAGGTCTTATGCATTGTTTCAAATCAGTCGGGTCGTGCATTAAAAAGACCAACTAAACTTGTTAGTTTGTCGCGGCGACACCATACAAGACAAACTTGCCTGCTTGCAGCATCTCTTTTATAAGATTACTTTCTTATGATCATAATAATCTTTTATAAGTCCTACTTGTATGTTAGATAGTGGCTGCAGCATCGTGTCCGTTATGTTCTGTCTTCCAATGTAGGAGATAAAATGGTCAATGGTGGTTGATGTTTTGAGTTGATTGTGTTTGTTTGGCAGAGGTTTTGTAGGACAATTCTGTAGCAAGTGTCATTAGTATGTTTGTTGTAACAAGATGGTTACGAGTTACGACATGATAAGTGCATCCAATGTTAACTAGCTTTTTACAAAAGGGGACCGGTGTATACATTGTTTTATGATTTTAGCAGACCAACCGTTATACGTATCATCTTATTTTAACAAGATGGCTGGTTATAGCGGTTTTGTTTATTGACCCCCCGCCCTCAAAAAAAAAAAAAAAACCCATCACACACACGAAAAAAAAAAAGTAAAAACAAGAGAAACCAAAGTGATTATATGTAAAAGTATTTATTTTATAACCATGATTTGATTTTCTGGCATACGGGCGATAGTTAATTGTTACCAACTCTTTAACCGTAATTCTAGTTATTTTAGATGATGAATTCAATTAGGTTATATGAGAAAAACATGCCTTGACGAAAGCAGGTGAACAGTGATATAAATTACTATTATACATTGAGATATGTATTAATTTCACGTTGCGGCGGGTGTAAAACCATGAAATAAACTAACTTCTAAAGATTGTCATGGACTCGCGTGTTGAAGGTAAGAAAATGAAACAAGTGAGACTTTATATCAGAAAAACAAACCGCTAGAAAACCATGTGTTGCGACGAGACCATTAAAAACATTTGAAACTTAATATACAAAGATATCAATTGAAAAATTAGCATCGGAACGATGATAATTGTTGGAAATTTATTGATAATATTAATATGGTTATTAATATTAATCAATAAATTAATGTGTTGAATGAAATTAATGTGGTTAATGACATTAGGAATTAATAGTGTGGGAAGTTGTCCCACATCGAAGGAAAGAGAGAATATAAAATGCTTTATATTCTATAACCTCTTGTCTATATTATTTCCTAAGGTTTCACACTAAGTGGATTCGCAAAGGGTGCGAAGCACCCTTAACTTGCACTCGCACTCGCACACGCGCGCGCGCGGCGTGGGCATGTGGGCGCAATGTGGCGCTTTGATGGCGCACTTTGCACCGCGAGCCGCTTGAGAGCCGCCTTAGTATTTTGAAGGTTGGTTCGAGGGTCTGGTCAGGTGAGCCTAACCAGGGTGCACAATTCGTAACATGTCCGTTACAAGTTGACCGAAACCGACAACTGTTAATGACGAATTAACTGAGCAGTTATGATTCGGATTAATTGTGAGTGGATGTTACAGTTCGAATTCCACTATAAATACTGAGGGTGCCTCAGTATGAAGACACACCAATACACATCTTGAAACCTGCAGCAAAACAGGTTATCTGTCTCTCTGGATTCTCTTCTATAAACAAGTTCGGGTTCTAGATCAATCCCGGCAGTACAAACTGCTTCGGCTGTTGTACCCTGGAAACAAACTGAGTTCTCTTGGGAGGCTCGGAATTTGTTTTAAGGGCCCCGTGTTGAACACGATCCTCAGCTTTTACATTTCTGTTTCTTCTATTTCTTTAAAAATTATCATTGTAAAAGTGATTAATAATCATTTCTTTATGTTCATTTGTATTGAGTATATTAATAAAATTGTTTGACCTTTTATTTTATATGAACGGTTCCTACAATAATAACATATATGTTGCAATGAAAAAAAACAAACAATTAAAAATGTTAATCAGAATTAGCATGTGTAAATTGAATTTCATAAAAATCATATGCTAAAATTTGAAGTGAGAAAAATGAAAAAAAAGAACTATGAAAATTGAATGTATCAGGTTTGACTGCTTGTATGATTGTACGTTCATTACTTGTATGTTATGATGTACAATTTTGTTTTTAAAAAAGTTTACATCAAAACATAGATAAAAATAACCACATTACAAAGATATATCCGAATTTTTATTTTAGAAAGGAAACTAAACAAAAAGTTATGAGTGTGTAAAAAAACAATATAGCGTAGATATAGGTAAATTTGAGACGAACAAAATGGATTTCAGGTTCATTTACATAAGTTAAAAATAACAACGCAAGTGCTGACACAAGCATAGATTCATTTTATCTTATATTTTTAAATATATAATAATAATTAATGTCATTGAAGTCAAGTATATTCATAATTCATTGACTTTGATTGTAAATCTATAATTAAGATAAAGAGTGGGGAGCAACGGGTCATTCATGGCCCATACAATGTTTTTAATTTCATGATAGAAATGTTAGGGTCTTGTAACCACAAATTCAAAGGGTAGTGGGTATGATCAAAAGTGTCATCTCCTCCATGATATATTGATATGTGGGCTATAAATTAAAGATATTTTTGGATCCCTTTTTCCCGATAGTTCTTCCATTCAAAGGTCACTTTTGTCAAATCATTGCAGTCGCACCACCTCAGTGGATGGTCACTTGATAATAACAAATACAAGGCTTACAACCATTCGATTTTGAATATCCCTTTTTAGTTTTTTGTTGTTTTAATTAGTTTATAATTGATGGAGTATAAATGTCAGGTTACTATTCAAAAACAATTCATGTTTATCATGGGACATGAAAAAATAAAATTAGATGCAATATACGAAAGGAGACTTAGATATCTAAGAGTACATAGTACACCATTTTATCGTTATGATATCCTTTAAGGTGTAATGTTGATGCAGTGCACTTAATTTTCACTTAATACATATTCGCTTTTTAAAATTGAGTTATATTTCCAAAGCTAAGGTTAATTATTCGTAATAATCTTCACAATAAAGTAAATAAAAATACGACAAAAGAGATGATGAAAGCTGCGCGCAATGTTTTCAGAACCAGATCGGACGTCGAACGGACGCGTTACTGGTTTGATGGTCGGATCGTATTTCAGAACATGATGACGACATAATTATATATATAGTATATTATATACTGTTATATATATAATCAAATATAAGTAATTATATACGATTTATAAATGTATTTTATAATTATATATAAAACTTAACTATATTTGTATATGATTTATAAATACAAGGCTTACAACCATTCGAATTTGAATATCCCTTTTAGTTTTTTTTTTTGTTTTAATTAGTTTATTGATGGAGTATAAATGTCAGGTTACTTTTCAAAAACAATTCATGTTTATCATGTGACATGAAAAATAAATTAGATGCAATATACGAAAGGAGACTTGGATATCTAAGAGTAAACAATACACCATTTTATCGTTATGATGTCCTTAATGTTTATGCAATGCACTTAATTTTCACTTAATATATATACACTTTTTAAAACTAAGTTATATTTTCAAAGCTAAGGTTAATTATTCGTAAGAATTTTCACAATAAAGTAAATAACGAAACCACAAAAGAGATGATGAAAGCTGCGCGCAATGTTTTCAGAAGCAGATCGGACGTCGAACCGGACGCCTTACTGGTTTGAAGGTCGGATCGTATTTCAGAACCGGATGACGACATAATTATATATAGTATATTATATACTGTTATATATATAATCAAATATAAGTAATTATATATGATTTATAAATGTATTTTATAGTTATATATGAAACTTAACTATATTTGTATATCTAACACACTAGTTTATGGTTCAAACCCCGTTTTTACCCATAAAAATAAAAAATTACCAAAATCCGGTCCGAACCGGTCCGGTTTTCCGGTCCGACCGCCGTTCGGGACGAACCGGTCCGGTTTTACGGTCCGACCACCGTTCGGGACGAACCGGCCCGTTCGACCAGACAAAAACAAACCATAGCAGACCGGACCGAACACCTGACCGATCCCCGGTCGAACCGGTCGGACCGCCCGTCCGATCCGGTCGTAAGAACACTGGCTGCGCGATCCTGAAAAAGTATGGGATTGACAAATTTACAAGTCAAGATCGATACCAAAAGATAACATGATGATGTAAAACAAAAACAGTGCACAAAAGAAGAGTGGTTAATCACATACCGTCCTTAGTTGCGTTAACGACTATGTAGATGAAAATGAGTTATTATGCAAAACCTACTTTCATAAATTGGTTAGAATCTTGAAATTAAATATTATGATAAGAGGCTCTAAAAAATAGTATCATATAATATGTATTAATTGAAAAGACATCATTTAAAGTTAACTTTAAACACAGAGTTGAGCCACCCATAACAAATTTAGCTTGGTGGAGATGAATATTCGTCTAAAATCTAAGCCATAAGAAATAAAGAGAGAATAGAATGGTATGAGCCACATATGTTAGAAAAGAAAGCACAAGAAATGTGAGACATAAGGCATGTTGTCCATATGCCATGACCATAATAATGATTTGATTGTAGCCAACCATTGGCTCTCTCACATGCCTTGTCAACTTTTCAAGTTGCATTTGGGTGGTTCACTGGGTCACAAGCCCAATGTGGGTCCCAATTAAATTTTTATGTTGACTTTAAAGGATATGGTTGGAGTTGACTAAGCAAAATCTATCTTATGTTGATTTCAAGTAAAGGCCCTAGGTTTTAAACAAATCCCAATAACAACCCTTACAAAATAAGAATGTGTGTAGTTTTGGTCCTTAAAGTAGTTAGTTAGTAATCCTTATAATCTTTCAACCAATATTTAATGGTAGTTTTAATTCTAAACTAGCTAGGTCAAAGTTGTATGTTGTACACGAAAAGTTTAATTGATTGCAAGCTTTGTTTTGAAAGACGCATTAGTTGTTTTTTTAGAAAAGGGATTCCGTCGGTGTATGTTGCAACCTGATGTTAACATAAAACTTTAGGTAAAGTAACATATGTATATAGTAAAGATTGTGCGTAACAACTAGTAAAAAAAATATAAAATAAAAACAGTAATTACTTTAAGAAGTTATTTATTTTTTTTTGAGCAACATGAACTCCTTGATTATGTTGGATCAAATGCACAACACCTATATAATTCAAAATAAATTGTCAAACTCAAGAGTCGAATTCATGATTTCTATTTGGGTGAGATCATCACTCTTACTTCTACACTTCTCTCTATTTACCATTACACCCAATCCTCATTTTAAAAAATTATTAATTTAAACATTAAAGTTTAAATATTCCTCATTATTATTAACTAAAGGAATTTGACAAGAAAACTTATCTAACAATTTATATATTTCTTTTTGGACAGACCCAAAGTAATTTATTAGAGAGCAAAGTATTTGATTATCAATAAAGTATTTCTCATCGAATTAAATATTTAGGGCATGCAATAAACTAAAAGACAAATATTCATGTAGTCTATAAAGACTCTTTTAACATTTTTTGATGAAGTGTCGTTCAATAATGCACTTAATATTTTTTATGCTTCTAGAATGATATAAGGTTATTTTAACAATTATCATTACAATAAATTTAATTTTGTTGATTCTGTTAAAAAAAACTCCACAAAACCATCCTAATTAATTTTCCCAGGAAGCATCATTTTTAGCGTAAATCTATACTAAGCAAATTAATGTTAAGAAATCCAATTAAATTTGGAGACAAATAAAATACAAGTTCGTTATTTTGAAAAGAAGAATGAGGGGTCGGGATAGTACAATATTCATAGAAAGTTGTAAAAAAACATTTCTAACATATAATATATATTTATAGAAGAATAAAAATATTAAATTTAGTTTTAATCACAGTTCAACTCTATAATTTATATTACCTACAAATGTATAATTATAGCCAAACAATAGTACTTGGTAAAAAAAATACATAATCAAACACCTTGATTCTCAATTGGTTCACTTATTTCAGTAATTTGATTTTTGTCATAATTATCTATATTATCTCAAGAAATCACAAATTAGAGGGGTAGTAACACGTCAAGGGTTGGATGTATTAGCCTTAAATTTACTCAATTTATAAATGATTAATATGTTGCAATAACAATGATCTGGTCATCGTTAAGTTTTTACGAATAAATTATACATATTTTAATTACAAAATATAAATAGATGAATTGACATGATACGTAAATGAAAGTTTACATTTATAGAAAACTAATAATTGCAAACACGTATTAAAAATCAGTAAATGTTAGGCTACTCGTTTGGGCTATTGATTTTATAAATTATATGTTACTAGCGGGGAGCCCGCGCGATGCAACGGGACGGACAAATTATTACTGAGTCATACAATCGGTTTGTGCATATAATGAAATGTGTGATGAGATAATTCTCTGATAAGTACCCTCTAAGTTTTTAAAATTATCTATTTCAAGAATATTAACAATGTCATCCTCCTTCGGTATAACATGCTTTAATGCATTTGGCAATTAATTATTCTTTATACTTGTCTTCTATAAAGTAAGTTTTTGATGAGATCTTTTGCTACACGAATCTGATTTTGATTTTAAAATTGCTATGATATTTTACGAGAAATGGAAAATATTTCAAAGATATGCAATGCAAAATACCCTTGCCATTATTCTATGTCTCTGTCTTTCAACTCTTTCCTAAAAGCAAGCATAGAACTTGCAAATAAACAAATAAAGCTAAACAATTGTATCTAAAAAACAAAATCAAATCTAACCAAAACACCTTCTGAGGCTAATTGTAGTTAACAACTTCCGGATGCTTAGCCCAAACTGGTCCATATGACGTCGTGGTATCGCTGCCATTGAATTGGAATGGCAACATCCTTTTTCTCAATCTTTCATGCATATATTCATTTAAAAATAAAAATATGAAATATTTAGCAAAAATTCAAAGACACAGAGAATGTTATCAGTGTTCCACCACTAAACTTAATTATTGACTAAATGATTTCTTACTTGAATTACAAAAAATCATGTTCAGTGGATGCACCTTTAGAAGTGTCTATTCTTTAAGTTATTACTACAATTACAGAAAATCAGGCAGAATATACCGGACGGATATTGGTTGATGTTGGTGCTAGAAGTGGCATGTTATCATTGTTTCTCTTGTCTTCTAATTTAGATGAATTAGACCTGGAGTTTCAATAGCTTTAACTAAAACAAAATATAATAAAAAATAAGCAAATTACATCGGAGCTTGATTTGTAGTTAAAGAATAAAATGGTTATTGATATCCCAAATAGCAAACTTCGACTTGTTGGACATATTTTACCTTATACCACACCCGCAAGCTGTAACAATGGTAAATAATGATGAAAATTGAAACTCAATTCTTCAAAACTATGCTAAAGTATTTAGTATTAGAGCTTTACATTTTTAATGTTAGCAAACAATGGAAGCAACATGAATAACAAATGGTATAACATAAAAACAATACAATTGATGAAATAAAACAGCTTAGCAGTTATAAATCTGAACTAAAAAAAGATCTGATGTTGATATAACAACATTAAATAACAATATGAGCGACTTTGCTTTGAGATTGTACTAATCGATTTTGCACACCAAAACACATTGTTTAGCAATAAAACCAATGCCAACCTAGGATGAAGAATGCGGGGGTCAAACAATGGGTTATCTGAGAAAGTAAAGAAAAAGGCACTTTACAAAGTAAACTAATAGCAACCAACAAATAAAACATGTAGGAATCAGGCAATGTGTACAATCAGGAAAACCCAAACCATACAAAAACCATACAACTACATAGGAGGTGCAATTAAGAAGAACAAACAATCCCAAAATGCATCAAGTACGATATGTGGACAATGATTATGAACCACAACAAAATTACAGCAATCCGAAGGCAACAGAGTGATTTATGAAATCTACATAACAAACCAATCACCCAATGAAGCATTCCAAAGAACCAAAACCGGAGAAAACCATATACGTCGTACCTGTAAACCAGATCAAAGCCGAAGTGGATGATAATGTTCTGCTTCCCTGGTTTGAAAAACAAAGACCAGATATATAAGGGGAAAAGAAAACATCAAAGATCCATACACCTACGAAATCAAATAGTTACCCAACTACATTTGTTTATTTACATTCATAATTTTAACTTCACATAACAGAAACATATCAGTACACGAGAAGATAAACATACTTACAAGAAAAATCACAACATCTCAGTCGTTACCCTTAGTCTCCTCATAAACCTGCACTAAAGGTCATTAGTAGTAAGTTGGTTGTCATGATTTGTTATCCAATGTTCTTTTTGCCACCAATTATGATTAAGATCCGATTTTTAACAATGATCCATGTAAGTTTGCTAGAGATCTCAAGCATCGGCATATATTATATCTTAATTTTCTTATCAATGCATAATATGTATTAATATTTCTTAACTTTAGAACCTACCATAAGCATGGGTCAGCTACTCCAACTACTGAAACGGATAGATTAAGAGAAACCATGCAACAACAAATTAAAAATATGGAACTCTAGCAACCTAATGGAAATTTATTCAAATCACCCAAATGGAAACGAATAGAACGGGTTGATGCTTAAAACTCAAAACAGATTGAACCAATAGAAAAGGTCAACACTTTTTAAAAAACTAACCACAGATCACATCACAATGGAGAAATTCTCAAATAAAGTGCTAGTAATAAAAATACCTTATGATTAAAATACTCATAAAATTTGTTTAGACTACCCTGAAAAAGAAATTAGATGCGTTTAAATTAGACAAAATTACATAATTCATCCTTTATGTTAATACCTGATTTCAGATTTGGTCCTTAATCTTTAAAAATTACACCAAACATCCTTTTCCTTCAATGTTTGTAACAATTAAGGTCCTTTAAACTAACTTGGGTTAATTTTTCTTGTTAAGTGATATCACATGCATATCACATGGGGGTATTTTTGTCAATTCTACTCTTCCCCTAATGTACATTAAAAAAAGACAAAACCCTTCTTCCCCATTTTAGGGCTTAAATCCACGATGAGAAGACCTGCGAACAAAAGTCGCATTTTTTCTTCCCCCCCATTCAACGATTTCCAGGTTCATAGCGAGTATGAATAAGGCGATTCATTGTTGGTGTGGTAAACAAGCGACTATGAAAACTTCATGGACCTCACGCAATCCAGGTAGACGTTTCTATTGTTGTCTTCGAGAGGTATGGTATCTCCTTGTTCATAGTTACTCCATTTCATATGTCTTGTTCACGTTCATCACTTGACCAATGTAAAAGCATTTTTCACTTTCTTTCCTAAGGTACTTTAAACTTTTTTTCCTAATACTCCCAATGTTCTCATCTGATTCAC
This sequence comes from Flaveria linearis, assembly GCA_024085815.1. Lineage (NCBI taxonomy): Eukaryota > Viridiplantae > Streptophyta > Magnoliopsida > Asterales > Asteraceae > Flaveria > Flaveria linearis. The sequence continues at coordinate 85,385,400 of CM044006.1, forward strand.
ATCCACTGTCAAAAGTATCATTGTCCAAGACTTCATCATTAATATCTTCAATCATTAACATATCATCTTTAATATTGCTTTCATATTCTTCATCAACATGTAGTTTAAAATCTCTCATATCAACAGAAACATCATCTATATCATTTTCATCTACAATGAAATCACTATCATCCTCATCAGTGTCTCGTGCATCATTTTTTTGTTAGCATTCTCATTCCCTCTATCTTCATTGACATTAACAGCCCTTACATTTACATAATCATCTTGTATATTCAAGAAAGGGTCAAAATTGATTATATCTTCTTCATTCAGAATGGGTGCCGTTGGTGTTGTATACCAATCCAACATATTAGTGTGCATATATGTATCTCCATGTTCAACAAAAACATCAATAACCTTGTGAGTACACACTAATTTGGTGAACCTACATACATCTTCTTTAGTACCTAAGGCTTGTATCCCAATGTAACATTTCGTATTTCGTAAATAATGATAATAATAATAATAATAATAATAATGATAATAATAATAATAATAATGATAACAAGAATAATAAAAATAAAAAATAATAATAATAATAATAATAATGATAACAAGAATAATAAAAATAAAAATAATAATAATAAAGTCTAGGGGGTGTTTGGTCATTTATTAAACTTCAAAAGAAGTTTTATGCGTAAAATAAACAAAACAGAAACCGCAGGGACCATTTGTGTAACTTTTTCAAACCCAGCCCCCCACCCGCGTTTTCCCGGCCACCCTGTTCCGGCTACCTCCGGCCGATCTCCGGCGAGTAAAATACTAAAAAATTATGTGGTTTCAACCCGAATCCAATGCCCCGACAGCTTCGCGACCAAGATTCGAACTCTAGGCACCCCAAAACGCGTGTAATCAGTATCCAAAGCTCACAAACTTCGGATCCAACTTTATCCCGACCGAATCAAATTGAACTTTATCATAATATAAATGGAATGCAACCTGCAATTCCAATCGAACACGCACAAACAATCTGAAATCATTCATCGTCTTCATCGGACCTGCAACTCTCTTAAAACCCAACTTCCAATCGTTTTTAATCAAATTTGATAAGGGGCTATTATTCCAGATCACCATTCGAAGCTAACATCAAGATTAATTTGATTATAATCACTGCTTGCTCATCTATTGATCATCACATCGACCGCGAACTGTTCTTAATCTGTTCTCTATCGATTTAACACCAAATCAGGTAATTGAACACATCATTGTACTCGATTTTACATGGGGATCAAAAGCCTCATGAATTTAGACATTAACAGACCCGAATTGATCTTCAATTTGGATCATAATCGATTTAGGGTTTATGTGATTTTGGGATAAATTGCAATTGGTGTTTAAAACAATTTGAAACTAAAATATACCGTGGCTGAGGCCTTGGATCATTGGTTTGGTGCGTGTGTTTGTAAACAGGAGGTCCCCGGGCACCCCCTTATTTTTTAAATTAGCTTTTTAAGCCCCTAAAAATTTTAGAAAAATTCTTAAAAATTATAAAAATAAATCTTATAAACTTTTCTTATTTAAAATGTTACATAGATAATTTCTGTAAATTTATTTTAGTTAAAAAACCTTAATAATATTTATAAAATATTATTTATAAATATTATAAACAATTATTTTTATAAAAATGGACATTATATCACGTTTAATTATGAAATAATCATGGAAATTGTAGGAATTATACATCTTATAATTCCATAATTATTTACAAACGTAATTATAAGACATTTCGTATAAAATATACTTTAACAATTATTAATGAAATATTATCGGATAATACGTTATTGTAACGATAATTATTACAAAGAATATATACAAAATATATTCAAACATTATCCGATATTAAACCTAATTTCATTTCTAGATTAAAATACTTAAAAGATATATTTCTTTCGAATAAATATAATATACAAAACTCCAAAATCCTAAAACCTTAGTTCACGTCTAAATGTTAAACTTATTATTGAAACTTAATCTTGTAATAAATACGTTTTAGGTACCTTGTAGAGGAATTCGTTGAAACGACGCCGGTTATTATTTCTTATTAATCATCCAATATATACTTAATCGCCAAGTGAGTTTTCCTTGCCCCTTTTTACTTTATTTCACACCATTTTAGGGTGAAACATGATACTTATACATCATACACTTATAAACGTTTGAGACTTGTAAAGCACTTGCAATTCATCTTTATATTTTGTCATGGTTATTTGTGTGATGTAAGTGATTATATGAGATACATAGTTTGTTACAATCATTAACTATTGCTAGTCTGGCGACGTCTTAGATCTTTAGGCCTGACAAGCCTATTTGGTGCTAAAGTCGATGAACTGCCGACTCCTAGGAGCCATATGCTTGTGCACTAGGGAACCAAATACACTTAGCCAATCTTATATACTTGTAATCAAGTCGAGGTTTGATTGTAAAGATATGTGTTCTATAGCCTTACTAGCTTATAACCTATGACACGAATTGTAACTTATAATCTTTTCATATTATGTATCAAAACATTGAAAACTCACCAACTATTTTTAGTTGACCTTTTATTTTTATCATGTTTCAGGTAACCCCCAAGTTTAAAGTGGTCTTTTGAAGTTTACAATAAAACTAGGACGTGGACCTAGTTAAATAAATGAAATGTTATGTTATGTTTGATAATTGCTTGAATGTATTTCATGGTTGAGACTTATGTTTGTAATTCCTGTTGAAACTATTAAATTGAATATTTACATTTAAACATAACGTTATGTGGCTGTGAACAATCTTATCCCTCACACCTCGACGATTCCGCCGTCAAGGTTGGGGTGTGACAGATTGGTATCAGAGCCCATAACTATAGGGATTTAGGTTATTAATGGTGACCTAGACTATAGTTTATGCATGCACCTTATAGTACTTGTTATCTTGTAAATACGTGGTTTGCATGTTACATAATGCTATGCCTTCTTATGTGCAATTTGATGCCTTAGCATAGGATTGCCTAAACTTAGTTACTTGTCTCCCTAAACTCATCCTTGACTCTCCCCGAACATGAAACCTCTTAATCTTATCTTCGAGGACACGTGGAATCGTACACTTATGCTTATGACTTGGATCTTTACACGTTATGTCTAATCTATATAAATCTCATCAAGGTTTTGATTTCATGAACCTAAGAAATATTATGTGACACATAGACACCTGTATTCTGGATTTCCTGGCAAAAAGCCTTCGGGCTAAGGTAAGCGTTTCGCATAAATCCTACGGGACCAGTTACGCTTACCTGTGGATTTCTAGGATGAGTGATAAACTATGGTCAAAATACACAAGTTTCTAAGGCAAATGGCTCAATTTACCTTGACATGTCAACGTTTCCTAATGGTGATGCGTTACCGACTGGAAACATTCCGTATAATTCATAATCCTTACTTAAACTGTCTATCCTTATTGTCCTTTTACCCGTTCATAATCCAATTCGTATTTTTCAGTATGTCTCGTCATCATGGAAAGCGTGGAAGTTCCGACCGCAAGCTGGCAGCAATGATCGCCAAACAAATGGCTGCTGTGCTCCCAACCATGGCTGCTGAACTTAATAGCACCATGATGGCTAATAGCAACAACAACACCAATGGAAACAACAACGGTGCTCATGAAGAGAACAGCAACAGCTGAAACGGGAACGATCGTACTTGCACTTTCAAACATTTCAACTCGTGCAAACCCACTAACTTTAGTGGCAAGGAAGGAGCCACTGGTCTTCTTGAGTGGTTCGAAAGCATGGAGAACACTTTTGTCAATTGTGAGTGTCCCGAGGCACTCAAAGTCCGTTATGCCACTAGTATGCTCCAACAAAGGGCACTTACCTGGTGGAATAGCGAGAAGAGAAACCGAGGAGCTGATGCTATTTCGGCACTCTCTTGGGATGAATTTAAGAACATCGCCATCGCGAAGTTTTGCCCGAGAAGTGAATTGCAAAAGCTGAAAGAAGAATTCTGGAATTTGAAGCAAAACGATGGTGATCATTTGGCCTACTCAACTAGGCATCATGAGTTGAGTTTATTGCTGCCTCATATGGTCGATACCGTTCCCCGCAACATCGAGAAGTTCATTAAGGGTGTACCACCCAAGATTCAAGATGTTGTAGTGGGTAGCCGACCCACAACTTTAGAAGAAGCCATTACTATCACCGCGCAACTCACCGAGAACCATATACGAGCAGGCACCATGTCTTTGAAAGGTGCAAAAAGGGTGGAAAAGACGGCTACTGAAGTTGTTAAGGAGACTAAAGCTGAACCGTCTCACAATAACAACAATAAGAAGCGCAAATTCACACCGGCACACAACTATGCCGTGGCTGCACCCAAACAACCCCAAAGACAACTTGTACCTACCGCTGCACCTGTGGCACAAGTGCCCGGGGCTAGAGCCTATGCTGGTCCGCAACCTATGTGCAACACGTGTAGATATCATCATCCGGGGAATCAACCATGTCGTATCTGTACCTTATGTGGTAAATATGGTCACTGGGTGGCGACTTGTCACCGTGCGCTTAACAACGCCGCCATGGTCACAAATCGTGTTTGCTACAATTGTGGGGAACCTGGTCATTTCCGCCCACAATGCCCTCGCCTTGTGGGTAATGTGCCACCAGCTCGAGGACGTGCTTTCAATATCAACGCCAACCAAGCACAAGTCAGCAATGACGTTGTGAATGGTACGACGAAGAACCCCGTTTAAATCATTTCTTGTATTATTGATGTTTCCATCTTTGTAATCATCGTATCAATAATAAAAATTTTTTTTACCGAACAGGTATGTATCTTGTGAATAATCATTATGCATCTGTATTATTTGATTCGGGTGCGGATAAGAGTTTCGTGTCGTTAGAATTCGAGCCCATACTTTCTAAATCACGTATTAATCTGGAAAGACCCTACACGGTCGAAGTCGCCGATGGAAAACCTATTGTCGTTGACGTCATAATACGTGATTGCATCATAAGCTTTAACGAACACGAATTCTCTATTGATCTTATTCCCATGAAACTTGGAAGCTTCGACGTCATCATTGGTATGGATTGGCTAGCCAAACATCATGCCGAGATCGTTTGTTTTGAGAAGTGTATCCGAATACCATTACCATCCGGGGATACTTTGAAAGTGTTCGGCGAGAAATCATCACAAGGACTCAAACTCATGTCTTGCACTCAAGCCCGAAAGTGCTTAAGCAAGAAGTATATGGCCTTCTTGGCTTACGTGGTCAACACAAAAGCCAAAGGGAAAGAACTTAAGGATGTCCCTATTGTACGAGACTTTCCTGAAGTATTTCCCGATGACCTTAGTGGTTTACCTCCCGTGCGTGAAGTTGAATTTAAAATTGATTTGATACCGGGAGCAAACCCCGTGGCTAAGTCACCATATCGGCTTGCGCCATCGGAATTGCAAGAACTCTCTAGCCAACTCCAGGAATTATCCGAGAAGGGGTTTATCCGCCCTAGTTTTTCTCCTTGGGGTGCACCTGTCTTATTTGTGAAGAAGAAAGATGGGCCATTCCGTATGTGTATCGATTACCAAGAGCTCAACAAGTTGACCATCAAAAACCGGTATCCTCTTCCTCGTATCGACGATCTGTTTGATCAACTTCAAGGAGCTACTATATTCTCGAAGATTGATCTACGTTCTGGATATCATCAATTACGAGTCCATGATGATGACATCCCAAAGACCGCGTTCTGTACTCGTTATGTGCACTATGAGTTTACGGTGATGCCTTTTGGCTTGACTAATGCTCCTGCTGTCTTCATGGATCTCATGAATCGAGTATGCAAGCCTTATCTAGATAAGTTTGTGATCGTCTTCATTGATGACATTCTCATCTACTCCAAAACCAATGCCGAGCATGAACTGCATTTGCGACAAGTTCTTGAATTGTTGAAGAAAGAGCAATTGTACGCGAAGTTCTCGAAGTGTAATTTCTGGCTCAAGGAAGTTCAATTTCTAGGACACGTGGTGAATAGCCAAGGAATTCACGTTGACCCTGCAAAGGTGGAAGCTGTGAAGAATTGGTGTGTTCCCACAACACCGACCGAGATTCGTTCTTTCCTTGGTCTTGCTGGTTATTATCGGCGATTCATCGCCAACTTCTTGGGGATCGCAAAGCCGCTCACTTCCTTAACACAAAAGAATAAACCATTCGAGTGGGGGCCCGAGCAAGAGGAAGCTTTTGAAACATTAAACACAAACTAAGCAATGCTCCTATCTTGACCCTTCCCCGATGGAAACGATGATTTCACCGTATATTGTGATGCTTCAAAACAAGGTCTTGGTTGCGTTCTTATGCAACGAGAAAAGGTGATAGCTTATGCATCAAGACAATTGAAGGTTCACGAGGTGGGTATACAACTCATGATCTTGAACTCGGTGCTGTGGTTTTCGCTTTGAAGATCTGGCGACATTATCTCTATGGGACGAAATGCATAGTCTACACCGACCACAAAAGTCTCCAACATGTGTTCAACCAAAAGATCTCAACATGAGACAAAGACGTTGGATGGAGTTAATCAGCGACTACGACTGTGACATTCGCTATCATCCTGGAAAGGCGAATGTTGTAGCCGACGCGCTGAGTCGCAAGGTCCATAACAAAACCGTCTCACTACAAGGAATCCGAGATCGAAGACAGTGGTTTCACACGTTAAGAGAATTTGATACCGAGGTTCGTGTGGATGTTAACGAGGCTACTATCATGCTCCAAAACATAAGAATTGATAGTGATCTCGAGTTATGCATTCGCAAGGCTCAACAAGTGGCAATAACTGACGAAGGAAGTAATGAGGATTTGGTGTCTAACATTCGATCACAACTGGAGGAAAAACCAAACAGCCTATGGTACTTTCTGAATCGACTTTGGATTCCAAATCGTGATAACCTTCGACACATCATTTTGAACGAAGCTCATCACACCCGGTATTCTATTCATCCTGGTTCCGATAAAATGTACATGGACTTGCGTGGTCAATATTGGTGGCCTGGAATAAAGAAAGATATCACGGTTTATGTCTTCAAATGTCTCACATGTGCAATAGTCAAAGCCGAGCATCAACGACCAAGTGGTTTACTTGAACAACCTGAAATCCCTATGTGGAAATGGGAACATGTATCCATGGATTTCATAACCAAGTTACCACGTACTCCTCGTGGTCATAATAGTATATGGGTGATTGTGGATCGTTTGACCAAGACGGCATATTTCATACCTATACGAGACACCTACAAGGTTTCAAGACTAGCTCGTATATACACTGACGAAATTGTGAGTCATCATGGCGTACCATTACACATCATTTCCGATCGAGATGCTCGTTTCACTTCGCACTTTTGGTCATCTATGCAAGAACTCTTGGGTACTCAATTGGATTTAAGTACGGCTTACTATCCTCAAACTGATGGTCAAACCGAACGAACAATCCAAACCCTTGAGGATTTGCTACGATTGTGTGTCCTTGACTTTGGTGGTAATTGGGATACGCATTTACCGCTCGCTGAATTTTCGTATAACAATAGTTATCACTCGAGTATCAAGATGGCACCGTTCGAAGCACTTTATGTTCGTAAATGCCGATCACCGATCTGTTGGAGCGACATTGGTGAAAACTTTATCACTGGTCCTGAACTTATACAAGAAACGACCGACAAAGTTGCTACAATCCGTAAGAACCTTGAAGTGGCAAGAAGTCGGCAAAAGAGTTATGCCGATAAGCATCGTAAACCGTTGGAGTTTCAAATTGGTGATATGGTTCTTCTTAAGGTTTCACCATGGAAAGGTGTTATTCGCTTTGGAAAGAAGGGCAAATTAGCTCCAAGATTTGTAGGACCTTTCAAAATCCTGAAAAGGATTGGGAAAGTGGCTTATAAACTAGAACTACCTTCCGACCTTAGTGGAGTTCATCCTGTGTTCCATGTCTCAAACTTAAGAAAGTGTTTGGCCGACGAGAGTCTGCATGTTCCACTGGAAGACATTTAGATCGACGAGTCATTGCACTTCATCGAGAAACCTGTCGAGATTATGGATCGCATCATGAAGAAGACTCGGACCACAACTACTCCAATTGTCAAGGTTTGTTGGGAGAACAAGTGTGGAGCTGAGTTCACGTGGGAGCGGGAGGATCATATGAAGGAGAGATACCCGTATTTGTTTGTTTAGTTCATTTTTAAATTCTGAACGAAATTCTTTAAAGTAGGGGAGACAGTAACACTTTGTATTTATACGATAATTAACATTCAAAGCTTATGAGGCTAATTGGAGGACACACACTTTAGACTCTCTTTTTACCTCTAATGGCTCTGCCATTGCACATAAAGTAAACACTAAAGCGGTCAGCTTAATCGATGATGAATTTTCTTCTTTTGATACTTTATCAAAACCTGAAAGTTCTCCAAGTGTTCTCATCTTGTCGTCTCAGCCTCCTCGTAAACAAATTTGGGGATGAAATTTCCTAAAGTAGGGGAGACTGTAACATTTCGTATTTCGCAAATAATGATAATAATAATAATAATAATAATAATAATAATAATGATAATAATAATAATAATAATAATGATAACAAGAATAATAAAAATAAAAAATGATAATAATAATAATAATAATAATAATAATAATGATAACAAGAATAATAAAATAAAAATAATAATAATAAAGTCTAGGGGGTGTTTGGTCATTTATTAAACTTCAAAAGAAGTTTTATGCGTAAAATAAACAAAATAGAAACCGCAGGGACCATTTGTGTAACTTTTTCAAACCCAGCCCCCCACCCGCGTTTTCCCGGCCACCCTGTTCCGGCCACCTCCGGCCAATCTCCGGCGAGTAAAATACTCAAAAATTATGTGGTTTCAACCCGAATCCAATGCCCCGACAGCTTCACGACCAAGATTCGAACTCTAGGCACCCCAAAACGCGTGTAATCAGTATCCAAAGCTCACAAACTTCGGATCCAACTTTATCCCGACCGTTCAACGGTTAATTGACCACTCAAGGACCACTTTAGACAAATTGATTCAATCAAATTGAACTTTATCATAATATAAATGGAATGCAACCTGCAATTCCAATCGAACACGCACAAACAATCTGAAATCATTCATCGTCTTCATCGGACCTGCAACTCTCTTAAAACCCAACTTCCAATCGTTTTTAATCAAATTTGATAAGGGGCTATTATTCCAGATCACCATTCGAAGCTAACATCAAGATTAATTTGATTATAATCACTGCTTGCTCATCTATTGATCATCACATCGACCGCGAACTGTTCTTAATCTGTTCTCTATCGATTTAACACCAAATCAGGTAATTGAACACATCATTGTACTCGATTTTACATGGGCATCAAAAGCCCCATGAATTTAGACATTAACAGACCCGAATTGATCTTCAATTTGGATCATAATCGATTTAGGGTTTATGTGATTTTGGGATAAATTGCAATTGGTGTTTAAAACAATTTGAAACTAAAATATACCGCGGCTGAGGCCTTGGATCACTGGTTTGGTGCGTGTGTTTGTAAACAGGAGGTCCCGGGTTCGACCCCGGGCACCCCCTTTTTTTTTAAATTAGCTTTTTAAGCCCCTAAAATTTTAGAAAAATTCTTAAAAATTATAAAATAAATCTTATAAACTTTTCTTATTTAAAATGTTACATAGATAATTTCTGTAAATTTATTTTAGTTAAAAAACCTTAATAATATTTATAAAATATTATTTATAAATATTATAAACAATTATTTTTATAAAAATGGACATTATATCACGTTTAATTATGAAATAATCATGGAAATTGTAGGAATTATACATCTTATAATTCCATAATTATTTACAAACGTAATTATAAGACATTTCGTATAAAATATACTTTAACAATTATTAATGAAATATTATCGGATAATACGTTATTGTAACGATAATTATTACAAAGAATATATACAAAATATATTCAAACATTATCCGATATTAAACCTAATTTCATTTCTAGATTAAAATACTTAAAAGATATATTTCTTTCGAATAAATATAATATACAAAACTCCAAAATCCTAAAACCTTAGTTCACGTCTAAATGTTAAACTTATTATTAAAACTTAATCTTGTAATAAATACGTTTTAGGTACCTTGTAGAGGAATTCGTTGAAACGACGCCGGTTATTATTTCTTATTAATCATCCAATATATACTTAATCGCCAAGTGAGTTTTCCTTGCCCCTTTTTACTTTATTTCACACCATTTTAGGGTGAAACATGATACTTATACATCATACACTTATAAACGTTTGAGACTTGTAAAGCACTTGCAATTCATCTTTATATTTTGTCATGGTTATTTGTGTGATGTAAGTGATTATATGAGATACATAGTTTGTTACAATCATTAACTATTGCTAGCCTGGCGACGTCTTAGATCTTTGGGCCTGACAAGCCTATTTGGTGCTAAAGTCGATGAACTGCCGACTCCTAGGAGCCGTATGCTTGTGCACTAGGGAACCAAATACACTTAGCCAATCTTATATACTTGTAATCAAGTCGAGGTTTGATTGTAAAGATATGTGTTCTATAGCCTTACTAGCTTATAACCTATGACATGAATTGCAACTTATAATCTTTTCATATTATGTATCAAAACATTGGAAACTCACCATCTATTTTTAGTTGACCTTTTATTTTTATCATGTTTCAGGTAACCCCCAAGTTTAAAGTGGTCTTTTGAAGCTTACAATAAAACTAGGACGTGGACCTAGTTAAATAAATGAAATGTTATGTTATGTTTGATAATTGCTTGAATGTATTTCATGGTTGAGACTTATGTTTGTAATTCCTGTTGAAACTATTAAATTGAATATTTACATTTAAACATAGCGTTATGTGGCTGTGAACAATCTTATCCCTCACACCTCGACGATTCCGCCGTCAAGGTTGGGGTGTGACACCCAATGTCTAAATCACTACCAGGCTGTAAAAAATGATAAAAAACACGCTCACTCTCTTCGTACTCTAACTCAGCTTTCAATTCATCAAGTTCAGCAATAGAAAACTTGTTAACATCAAAGAGATCAACTAAATTGACTTCGCCATTCTCATACCTTCTACCTGGACATCTACTAAAAGAACCCCCATGATGTAAGTTGATGGAGAAAAGATTTGGATATATACCTGCAGATCAAATCCAAACTTGAATCAGTGAGATTAAAGAAAATCAATCAAATAGCAAAATAGATTAACAATCAATCCAAAAATCGATCAATCAAATAGCAAAATAGATTAACAATCAATCCAAAAATCGATTAGATACATACTATATAACTGATGGTAGTCAATGCTCTTATCTGTTGATTCACGAATGCGAAATCTTGCCATGCTTTGAGTTGATAAACAAGGAATCAAAATCTTGTCATACACGTTCAATGAAGAAAGCGGGAATGAGGAAGATGGATGATCACGTTCAATTTTGATTATGTACGTACGTAGGGTTATTAGAATAGGGGAAGAGAGGAATTGACAAAAATACCCCCATGTGATATGCATGTGATATCACTTAACAAGAAAACTTAACCCAAGTTAGTTTAAAGGACCTTAATTGTTACAAACATTGAAGGAAAAGGATGTTTGGTGTAATTTTTAAAGATTAAGGACCAAATCTGAAATCAAGTATTAACATAAATGATGAATTATGTAATTTTGTCTGTAAATTATATACAAATGAAAACTCCAGATCAGAATAGAAGCTGCAGTATACATAAAAACTACACCCGAATTCTTTCTCTTATCCATTGATTTTGACCCTTATGTATACAAATATGCATCCGTTTGGATTCGGAAAAAATCACCAAATTAAAAAAGAAGTTGACCGAGCCAAATATATAAACAAGTAGATGTCAACAATGGTTGAATTGATTGGTTTTAACTGGAATGACTCTGTGATATTACATAATATAAATTTAAATCATGCTAAGATTGATGGATAAAGATATAACATATTTCGTCTAATATCTGAGTTAACAGTTCAAACACTTGAGTATCTCATAAGAAAATGTAAAACTTTTAAAAATAGACAAATAACACAATGAGGCTTGATGTAAATGGATGTGACAGGACGTTTGAGTGTTGATTAAGAAGTAAAGAAATTATTGGTGAAAACTTAAACCTTTAACCATTAGAAGAGTTGCTTACCTTTAATTAAACAAAAAGGAAAACGTTGAATATTAAGATTACCATGTTGTGAGCTTACCTTTAAGCTTTGACATCAGCTAATCTTCTGAATTTCTCCTAAAGTCAACTGTATTCCATGTACTTTTGCTGAAATAATAAATCTAGTTTTGTGAATTTTGTATCTCCTTCATGTCTATTTTAAGTTTCAGGTCAACAAAGTTTAAATAAAAGATGAATGCTAACATTTTCACTTCAGTAACTTTATATGCAACTTCCATTTATTATGTGGATTCAATAAAAGAAAAATAAAAAAAATCAAAGGAATACAACTTATGTATGAAAAATCAGATAACAGCATAGATCATTGCATCGTATCAGTGTATCACAATAAGAATTTGCTAACAATAAGTTTATATGCATACAGAAAACATGTTGATTCAATATGTTGAAAAACATACCATACCGCCTCTGTAATGTCACCTTATCCAAAGTCTTAAAAAGAGCACTAAACATAATATAAAGTCCTTTAACTTTGTCCTTGGTTCACAAAAAAAACACCATCATTATCTTGAATCAGACATCATCACATGACAAATTAATGATGAATATGAAAATTAGAATGTGTATACCTTGTGCTACACCATTGATTTTCACAGCCATTTGCCTAAAACTCCACTAAAAGCCCAAAATCATAAATTTGCTTTACATCTTTGGTATTTGAAAAACAATCTGCAACGATCATCAAGTAAATTTCTGTTCTTCTTTTTGTTTTAGTTTCTTTACTAATTAAATATGTATATAGCTAGACCTTAAAGTTCTAAAAATTTCATCAAACACATAGCATGCTTTGTGGATCCATATTTGAATAACAGTACCACAACCAACATAACCGATTTCACAAAAAGACATGGAAGTAAAAGTCAAAATAACCTACTTGGGGTTCCAAATACCACCAAAGATTTGTAAATTTATTAGCAACTGAAACATGTATAAGTAAACCAACAACCATATAATACCAAAATGTCATAATTATCTATATTATCTCAAGAAATCACAAATTAGAGGGGTAGTAACACGTCAAGGGTTGGATGTATTAGCCTTAAATTTACTCAATTTATAAATGATGAATATGTTGCAATAACAATGATCTGGTCATCGTTAAGTTTTTACGAATAAATTATACATATTTTAATTACAAAATATAAATAGATGAATTGACATGATACGTAAATGAAAGTTTACATTTATAGAAAACTAATAATTGCAAACACGTATTAAAAATCAGTAAATGTTAGGCTACTCGTTTGGACTATTGATTTTATAAATTATATGTTATTAAGTGGTGAAGACCACACCACCAACGAATGACTCATCCATCCAATTAATTAAAAGAAAAAAAAAACATGTTTTGATCATCAAAACTAGCTAAGCATATGCTATTTGTGTCACTAATAAATGATTTATGGATTAAAACATGACCTAAACCAGAAAAATTTTAGGTCACTCAAAACTTCGGTAAGATAATCTGGTTACATCGGTATGGAAAATAATATTTACTTTTATCACATCTAGACTTAAATGTTTGATGCTCAAGTCAAGTGACATTAAAAAAGTTTTTTTTACTGTTATATAGTATTCATTTATTATAGTACATAATACATAATCAGTGATCCTAATTTACCACACATACTTAATACATGACTGTAATAAGAAAGGATCGAGTCCCGCTTTAGTCTACACGAAAATCAAAATTCAAAATAAACAAATCAAAAAGGCTAACTACCAATAAAAAAAGTAGCCATGTATATAAATCATACAGAAACAACGGTAAATTATTTGATTATTAAAATTGATTTCTCCAATTATATTTTCTAAACACATGTATCGATCGGTCCTGTGGAAAATTTAAAGCAATTTACTAAAAACTAATTTTGCATATGTTATTGTCTAAAAGTCAACGCACATATGCATCATCATTATGGTTACTTGCATTTATTTTGACTTTTGATTAACAAGAAAAGAACATAATGACAGTATGATACACATTGCTTCTTTGCTTAATATTCTTTTGTCCTGAAAAATGCTTCCTACATATTCAGCCTTAAAATATTTTTCTTATATGAACAAAATAATTTTTAATACATACTTGAAGGGTTTAATAAAATAACGTTACTCACTAGAAATTAAAGTGGTTAAGCTCCACTTAAGATAAAAAATTTAGCGTCGTGTATAACAACCTAATGTAATTATAAACCTAAAGAATACTATTTTAAATAAAGCTCTTTGTTTTGGGTTCACCAGATATTACTCCACATTTGTCATCGTAGGCATCAAATCGTTGCAAAGAGGAAGTTCCTAACTTCTTTTATAGGTTACATAATATTAAACAAAAAAGTTATTTATTATATCATATATCATTACAAATAAACAAATAAAAATATTAGATTATTAATGACAGTCATAGTTTAAGTATGTGTATTGATTACCTTTTAAACTAGAACGTGTTACATTTTAGTAACTAAAACTATGATCTACTGTTTAATTAATTATAATCCATACTAATAATACGATCAAACTCAATAGTTTTATCAGTTAAGTTATCTATATATAGATTATTACTTTACAACTAAAATTTAGATAAAAGTATTTTTTTAAGTGGAATTATCTCTTAGTTTTCATTTTTCATTTATCCATCTATTTTTCTATTAGCAAGAGGATTAGTATAAAAGTGGTCGTTAGGTTATAGGTACATAAGCATTATGTACAATCATACAAAGCAAAATTTTTTAAACGGAGAACAAATACTATAAGCTCAGTGATATGGGTAAACCAATGAAGAAAGGCCACACAAGTCCGCGAGCACAGACAACAATGGTGACGCGGGCTGCCCACCATTTTAGGAGAAAACCACCACCCAACGAACCACTGTGATAAAATCACTGTGATAAAATTCACTTGAAATATATTGTAACAAGTGAGACTCGAACCCATAACATTTATTTTAAAAAGCCACTAGCAGGAAACCCGCGCGATGCGACGGCGGCGGCGACAATTTACATTACGGTACTCGTTTTATGTTAGTTTATTAATCCGCTCGTGATAAAAATAACAATAACTATAACTACCACTTCATGCTAAAGTTAACCTTTTATACGTCCTTACATACATACCACCAAATATTGACTTGGTCGCAACCTTAAAAGATCTGATATGTTCTTTCATCTTTTCAGTTATTATTCTTCATTCTAAGATATTAAATTATCAAAATTTATGTGAAATGACAACCTTATCCTTCTCATTTGCTTATATATATAGTATAGATATACAATCTTTGAAATGAACAATAAATTTAAATGACAGAAAGACATTAATATATGATATTCACCGTGATGAAGAAGACTCCCTAAGTTTTGGTGAAGCCAACGAAATTCTCCACCAATATTTAGTACTTTCATCCCTGATATTGTTTTCTTGCTGACTACTATCTTGTACATGATCTTCAGCAGCCATTAGAGGGAGAAATGAGCCTGCACCTAATAGAGAAGAGACAAAATATGAAAACCCTTTAACTTGCTCTATCGTAACACCTTCTTTCAGCTCTCTAACTCTTACAATGGTACCATCAACAGGACTGATCTGCAATTTGAATATTTAAATTACTAACAAGTTTATATTTGAATGTAGGCTTTACGATGTCAACCCATGTACTTAAGAATGAGTTGATTTGGGTTATATTTGCATAAAAATAAAATAAAATCAAACGTTTAGAAGAACATTAGAACAGGCTACATGAGGGTTGAACATGTTAAGAATCACCCAAATTCTGTTTTTAATGCATACAACCTCCTGAATAGATATATTCAGTGATTTAAATAATCATAATTAACGCTCTAACAATTTATAATTAACTTTAAAGGACGAGAAAGTGTTTGCGGGTTATCCTGAGCCAACCTATTCCTGTGCTAGAAATGGCCTGTTTTGATCACTATGTAACCTGCCTGCCACCTCATTTTGTAACCTCCTATTGTAAAACAAGGAACAAAGTATAAAAGAAAAGTAACAATGAAGATATAGAGCAGCTGGTTACCAGTTACCAGACTATGTGGGTCAGAATCAACTGGCCTGCAACCTTCTTTTAAAGATCGGACAAAAAAATCTTTAACTGATGCATATTGATCCAGGGGCAAGGCCACTTCTTCCAGGTCAAAAAAGAAATGACAATAGCACATAGTTTGTTACTTGAAATTAAATGTTTCAGACGTCTTTATTTGCTCTTACGAACAATCTTTTTGCTTTAAAGTAACAAAAAAATGAATAAATAATTGACGATTCCATAACTTACTTGAATGAAACGCACGAGCCCAAGCTCTATGAGCATATGGACGTAGCCAAACAGGAAGCTCCTAGAAAAGAAACACCATAAGGTTAAACTACTAAACAGTGGGACAAATCATCTATTCATCAATAATAATCAGGAGACTATTAAAAGCATGACCAATAATCAAAACCTTATATGATTACAATAGGCATACAAACATGTTAGGTACACAACAGTTGCATACAATTTTCCATTAGCTTAATTTCTAAATAGTTTGTGCCTGGTTACAATATAATATGCTAGCTTGAAATATACTTTAACTTTGCTCATGTAAAAGCTAAGTCAGTGTTATATACCTGTATTCTAATGATAACAACGAAGAGCACGCATTGTCTGTACTAAAAAAAAGAGAATAACAAACAAATGAAGAAATACATTTTATGGTTGTTATAGGTTTATGCTTAGAACTACAATGAAGATGGTGAACGCTTGCTTAAAAGATTGAAGCATACAAACTGCTTAATTGCTTATTTAACTTGCTAAAAGAAAATTAGAAGGGTGAAGACTTTAACTGGAAATGCACACCCTTTCCATCTTATAAGCTACTAAAGTAACACATGTTGCATATAACCATCAAATACTTCTAAATCAACAACATAACTAATCATTTATGTCATAATGAACCCATACTCACCGTGCTGGACAAATATCCCCAAAACCTTGAAATGGAGCGCAGAGGTAACATCATCAGAAATTTAGCCTGCAGTTAGCAAGAAATGCATCTCAGAGATCAAACACTAAGGAACAAAAGATGTTATATACTTTCGTATAAAAAACAGATTCAAGATGAAAACAATACCTTCACATCTGGTTGGAGCTCGAGCTCAATGCCACTTTCTCTTGCCTCTTCAATCTAAATACAAATCAAGTATGTGAGGACATAAACCAAATTAACACTCGTTTCAAGCAGTAGATCCATCCAATTTCACGCAAAATCGAAAAATGAGATATCAAATTAGAAGTTATTGAAAGATGAAGAAAATGCGATAATACATCAGAGATGAATGGTTATGAAGATTACCAGGGTTTTGACGACCCGCTGCTGGTTGGATTTGGTGGCATAGCTGTGGCGTTTGCGATACGTGAGACGTTGAACATGGTTCGATCGGCGGCTATATGCTGATGGTTTCCCATGCCGCCGGTGGCGACGGCGATGGTGAGGAGGAGGGGCTTGCCTTGGAGGCAGTGGAGGGCCGGTGGGTCGAGGTGGAAGACGACGGCGGAGGAGAAGGTGGTGGTGTCGGGTGGAGAGGTGGCGGAGGAGAGGGGGATGATGGTGGTTTGTGGGGAAGTGTTTGAGGCGGAGCTTGCAGTAGCAGGGGGTGGCGGAGGAGTGGATGCCGGTGGCGGAGCCGATGGGTTTTGGTGGTGGGGGAGTTTGAGGGAGAGTGATTCGGAGGGTTGGCGGAGCCGATGGGTTTGGTGGTGGGGGAGAGATCTGTAGCAGTAAGGTTTAAATTTTGAATCCCACGGGATCTCTTTGTGCTTTAGAAGTTGTACATAGAACTTTAAAGGACGTAAAACTCTTAAATTTAAGAGATTTGTTTGAAATGACATCCTTGCCCTTCTCATTTGCTTATATATAGTATAGACTAGCTTTAGGTACCCGTGTGTTACACGGGTCAGATATATTTAAGAAGTAAAAGTTAAAAAAATAACAATTACATATGATTTATTCCGAATAACATAAAGTAATAAATGTAAAAACACTTACATAATTAAATGTAAAACATGATAAATCATAAATGTGTAAATATTTCCTTGTAAACACATTAGTAGTAACATTTGAAGGTTTATTGTCTTGATCTACGATTAAAAGTTTTAGCCCATCTCGACTCTTGACCCTCGATAATGCAACATATAGTTGGTCGTGTGTAAAACAGGGTCTTTTAGGTACAAACCAACTCGAGACAATGATTGCCCTTGACTTTTGTTTATTGTCATTGCAAAACAAACTGCTATGGGAAATTGTCTTCTTTTAAATTTGAATGGAATTCTTTTGTCCGAAGGCGTCAAACACAACCTCGGAATAAACGTGCGGCTACCAATATTGCTTCCTGATATAACCTCAGCCTCAAAACTCGATTGTAAAGTGATGTCACTTTAAGTCTGGTGCCGTTACACAAACCATTTTTTTGATCAATGTTTCTCAAAAGCATTATCGGGACACCCACTTTTAACACCAAAGAATGATTGGGTAATCCTAATACCTTGAGTCCATTTAAAAATCAGGTGAGCATAGATTTTCATCAAACGTATCATTAACATACTCTTCTTGGCTTACACAATCTGAACTGAGATATTCTCTTTCTTCACCTGAGAAAATAGATAGGAGACGATCATTTATCTCTTGAACAACCTCATTCTTTGGCGCAAGAATGGCCCTTTCTTGAAAGAAATTTGGATTATTATAATTTGTTAGGATGGAAGGATACACAAAGTTAATCAAATCTGAGACGGGATCAACTGAATCCAATATAAGAAGGTCATCAGGAATTTCTATGTTTGTCTCTCCATCGTTTTCACCTCCAAGATTACCTTCACCTAATTGCAACAGCCAATTTGCAAATTTGTTTGTCTCCTCAATGTTTGATGCTCCACTTACAATTGTTAAACGCATATTTTTTGTTAGTGTATGTATTTTACACTCTTGCCAATATATGAAGAACTTAACGATGCGTTTACAATATCCTGCCTACTTCCATTTGGAACAACAGGAAGAATTTGTCTAAAATCTCCACCAAAGACTACTACTTTACCTCCGAAGGGTAATTCGCTAACATTGTCACCAGTACAATTGAGTAGATCTTTTAAGGTTCTGTCAAGTGTCTCAAAAGCATGTTTGTGAATCATGGGTGCCTCGTCCCATATAATCAAATTTGTTATTCTTAACAAATGAGCTACGTCGCTGTTTGGCTTAACATGACAAAGAGAATCCTCGTTTAGATTTAACGGTATCCTAAAACGTGAGTGAGCCGTTCTACCCCTTGAAAGTAATAAAGATGCAATTCCACTGGATGCCACATTTAGAACAATATTAGCCTTTGATCTTATAAAAGAAGATAAAGTTTTCCACAAGAATGTTTTTCCGGTACTGCCATATCCATAAACAAAAAATACACCTCCTTTTTTTCATCAACACCTTATCTATACTATATAGATAAGAGCATTCACATCTCATTCCTTATCTTTATCTATATAATTACACTAAAATCACTACTTCTTCTCTCTCCTTTCAATTAAATAATACTTTTTATACCCTTATCATTACTTCTTTCTCTCTCATTCACTCACAACCACTTTAAAAAATATTAAAAAATTTATAAGGATTGTACAGTGATTCTTCAAATATACCAATCCACAATAACATTTTCTCTCTCCTTCACTCACAACCACTCAAAATCATTTCATATAATATAACAAACACACTCACATGATTATAGGGCACGGGTTGTGAATGCTCTAAGGTGCCTTTTTCCTAACAATTAATCTAATATTGATTGACAATCATACAAAGCAATGATATGAACATTCAAAATTCAAAACATGTTTTTAAACAGATATATTTTATCTTATTTATCTCTTTTCGCTTAGATTAACACCATAATTAATTTACACAAATCCAATCGTTAAGTAATTATTTAACTCCATATTTAACCTCACTCTCAAAACGTGTTTTGTAAAAGTGTTGTGTGCGAGTGTGCAACTATTGGATGCTGCCGGCCACTTTCCGCCACAAACACACGCACAATACACACACACAAATATCAGCATATACCTATAAGAACACCCCCTCCCTCTATAAACATTAAACACCATACACACCTCTCTCTCTCTCTCTCTCTCTCTCTCTCTCTCTCTCTCTCTCTCTCTCTATTTCCTATTCAATTCCAACTGTTTTTTTCAAAAATCTCTTCTAATCCTCCAACCTAATCACCAAATTTGGGTTCAATCACACTCACACGGTGACACCAATCGACAATCAAACCAAAAATGGTTGTGGGGATGATGAAATGGAGGCCATGGCCACCGATTTCATCCAAGAAGTTCGAAGCCAAGATTATCATCCGACATGTTCAAGGTTTGATTGAGGATACCGCAGCAGATGATGGGGGTTCGAAAGCTCTTTCGAAGTTATTTGTGGAGGTGAAGTGGAAAGGGTGTAATAGGTCGATCAATCCGCTGAGTTTCAAGCGGAGGAGTGTGAGGAGGAATGTTACGAAGGAGGGGTGTTTGAAAGATGATGGGGTTGTTGAATGGAATGAAGAATTTGTTGCTGTTTGTGGTTTCTTGGGTTTGAAAGATGGGGGATTTCATCAGTGGGATGTTGCATTCAAGGTGTTCGACGTAAGTCCTCATCCAATTAACTTGATCAATTGTTCTTGGGTTCGATTATTTTATTGTTTTTAATGGTGATTTTATCAGGTTTATGTTTGATCTTATTGTTTCTTATTTGAAGAAATTGAAAATTTGTTCCTCTAAACCGTTTTTGGTTTTATTTGAGACTTTATTTCGTAGCGAGTTTGAAGATCTGTTTAAGGGTGATCTGGGGAAGGTTTTCTTTCATATATGTCAAATTCAACCATAAATATTATTTTCATTTTCCCCCTTTTACGGAGGTTAAGTTTTCTATATATGCAAGTAATAATTATATTTGACTTGAGCCTTAAGATGATCACTTTCTTTAACTGAAAGCAATATGTTGGATGAAAAATGACTGCATACCTGCATATTCTTAGGTTAACCCCAAAACGCCCCTCACTGTTTTGCCGGAAAAAATTACCAGAAATATGTACTGATAAAAAGAAATTGATAATTAACAGGGAGAACAAGTCTTTACGTACAGTTTCTTGTTGCTAGTCCTTATGATCATCTATTTTCTTGATCTAATTACTGGTATGATATGATCACTTGATGATCGATGATCTCCATACTTTAGTACCAAGAGTGATATAATATTCTGTTTTTAGTGGTTAGTTTGGTTAAACAAGAAAAGTTTTGCCCTTGTTTTTCAATATTCAACACGATTTTTTGTCAATAAAGGAGGATGGCCTTTTTTATATATTACCAATTTAAAGTTAAAGATGCCCTTTGATTATTTATATACATCCAATAACATGGCGTTCCTTCAGAGCCATTGATGCATAAGAATGATGACTGTTTTAAGAACCTATCTTAAGATAATCAGATTAGATCAAGAGGGAATATAGAATTCTGTTTCTTCAGTTATTTTCCTTATATTGTAGTCTTCATGCCAAAGTTGATTTGGAATATAGGAATACCGAATACCTTACCTCATGGCTAGTAAGCAACCTGCCCCATATAACTTTATTATATTTATATACAGAAAGAAGTTTCATTTTTTCTTCTTTTTTATTAAAGGTAATCTACCTTATGAGTATTCTTTGAACAATTAAATTTCTTAAATGACTTGAACTGATAAATTATGAGCTGGGTCATATACAGCCACTGATACCTTTGGACCAAAACTCACTTGGTTTTATGCTTATGTGTACTAATAAATATATATTTTTTCATTCAGGGATTAAACCAAGGACCAAAAAATAGGTATTCTTCTATCGCAAGTGGATCATTAAACCTTGCAGAATTTGCTTCATCTGCTGATCAAAAGGAGACCGATATAAGCATTCCTCTTTCCACTTTTAGTGGCATCATCGAATCTGGGCCTGTACTTAATGTAAGTCCGTTAAAATTTATGTATTGATCATTGGCTAAGTTCTTAATCTTATATGTTAAGTCCTTTTAACATTAAATATGCAGGTATCTTTGAACCTGCAAGAGTTGAGGATCGCACACGAGAGTACAGAACAAGCACAGAGAACTGTTATACCTCTTCCATTATCACCTGATAATGTTCAAGATGAGCCCTCGGTTTTTAAAGCTGGTCTTCAGAAAGTCAAAATTTTCAGGGCTATATCACTTAATAAGGCTAAAAAGGCATGTCGTGAAGAAGAGGGTAGTGATGGAAAAAGCTCGATTAGAAGCTATGATGCTGACTACCCGTTTGACACTGAGTCCACTGACGCAGATGAAGTTGACTCGGAGGAAAGCAAAGATGAACAGTCTGTTGTAAGAAAATCTTTCAGTTATGGACCTTTGGCATATGCAAATCATGCTGGAGGGTTATCTCACTTCAATTCTAGCTCTAGTGAAGATGAAGATTGGATTTATTACCGGAACTATAAAGAAAAAACTGATTATTCAAGCGAAACCATTATTGACCCTTCTGAAACACAAATTCCAAAACGAAGCATCTTCCCATGGAGGAAAAGGAAGTTGAGTTTTAGATCCCCGAAGAACAAAGGAGAACCGCTTTTGAAAAAAGATTCTGGAGAAGAAGGTGGGGATGATATAGATTTTGATCGCCGAATGTTGAGTTCTTCAGATGAGGTAAAATTTTCTAAATTTTTTTTTATATAAGATTCCTTATTGGCTTATCTTCAATAAATGTTTACCTTATTGGACTTTCGGTTATAAATCTGGTTGCAGGGTAAAAGTGATGAGGACATGAATACGAACAGATGCTCAATCTCTGAATTTGGAGACGACAATTTTGCTGTAGGTAGTTGGGAGAAGAAGGAAATAATAAGCAGAGACGGGCATATGAAACTTGTGACCCAAGTTTTCTTTGCTTCAATTGACCAAAGAAGTGAACGAGCCGCAGGTGAAAGTGCATGCACCGCTTTAGTCGCTGTTATAGCCGATTGGTTCCAAAACAACCGCAACGAAATGCCATATAAGTCACAACTCGATAGTTTAATTCGAGACGGTTCTTTAGAATGGAGAAATCTGTGTGAAAATGAAGTTTATAGGCAACAGTTTCCCGATAAGCATTTTGACCTTGAAACTATTCTACAAGCCAAGATCAGGAATCTTTCAGTAGTCCCTGAAAAATCATTCATTGGATTCTTTCAACCTGAAGGGATTAAAGAGGTTGATCTTCATTTTCTTGATGGTGCTATGTCATTTGATAGCATATGGGATGAAATCAGTAAAATTGGGTCAACTTATACTGACAGCATGACCCCGTTGGTCTACATTGTAAGCTGGAATGACCACTTTTTCATATTGAAAGTAGAACAGGATGCATATTATATTATTGACACTTTGGGAGAGAGGTTATATGAGGGATGCAATCAGGCTTACATATTGAAGTTTGACAAAGAGACTGTAATTGAAAGCCTACCGATTGATGCTCAAAAGCCAAATGAGAAATCAGATGGCGAAAAAGTTAATGAAGTCAAAGTAACGAGATCTCATCATGGATGGTTGTGGGTAAAGATAGTGAGTTCGTTTGCAAAGGGAAAGAGTCATGCAAAGAGTACATTAAGAACTTTTTGGCTGCAATCCCGATTAGGGAATTGCAGGCGGACCTGAAAAAAGGGTTGATGGCATCGTCAACTACTGTAGTTCATCATCGGCTGCAGATTGAGTTTCATCACACCACGTGCTCTTTGGCTTAAGCAAGCACTACTACAGTAGCTATTAACATATGAGATAACGCAGTTTAGCTGTTTTTGTTGATCATTTTTGTAGCCTAACATCGGCTCCAGTTTTTCAGATATCGTGTTTGTACTCGAACCGTTTTAAATGTAAATGTCTAATAGTAATACATATAAACATGTTGAATGTTTTGTGTTGATAAACTGTGGCTTTTTCATGTTCCATTTCACTCTTGGTCTGTTGCTACAACGAAATTCAGGTCAGGTTGTGTTAGGTTGAACTTTATCTAGTGATCTCGAGCCTATATCTGAGCTACAACATGGAAATAGCTCGTTAGGAGGGATCCCGAGGTTGTAACGCTGCCTCGGGGCAACCCTGCTACCTGAGACCCTGAACACAAACCTTAAGCCCAATCCAGTGTACATGATGCATTCTTCAGAATCTTACACATTTAGTTCAAACAGTTACATTTGAGGAAATACAATCACAAATAAATTGAATTTAGATTAAATAATGTAAATGATAAAAAACCATAAACAAAATTGACAAAGAATGCATACAAATACACCAACACATGTTATCATCAATGACTATGACAACACACTCAACATAGAGACCAAATAACTTTCAGCAGCAGAAGGGGCATATGATCAACCCATTCTCGTTACATTCCCTACACTTCTCCGGTAACCATCCGTCACCGGAACCCACCTTCCGGCTACCACTGCAACCATAACACACCACAAACCGAACTCCACCACACCCTTCACACGGCCCGTCTGTCGTGTTTACTGGAATTCCAGCCAAAAGTGGCCGGAATTTCCCTTGCTCGTGCAACCGTAACACTTCCTCTGCTCCTCCAATGTACCTCCCCTTTATAAACAGCCTCGGCGGCACCACTTTGCCGCCCAGTATCCGCCATAGTTCATCTCTGAAGTCCAAATGCATTGATAAATCTCGTTCTTGATACAAAACCTTAAAACTCTCGAGTAAAAACCGAATGCTCGAGCAATCTTCAAAGGTCTTTCGGACACTTCTGAACCCCGTTGTGTACAGAATCACCGAATCACTTCCTCCGGGTGGGCAGATTTTCTCATACTCCAAAAGGGGATCATCGATTTCTTCCAATTTCATCGACTTTAATGGCGGTTCAGCATCCGGATGTTGATCATGATCTAAATCATCTCCGATGTTATTCAAAACCGTGTTCATCCACTCTTCTTCTTGAGCTTTAACCTCCATAACCGCCTGCTGAAACGCAGCTACAAGATTCGGGTCGAAAAACGTGCCCGAATCCAAATCCGGTGGCCGGAAAGACGAGATGTCAATCTCCGACAACGGAGTAGCACCAAAGCTTTTGCAATTCCCACGTACCCGATTCTTATCAGCAATCCCATCACTCACGGGTCTATAATTCTCTTTTTCATCGACATCGAAATCCACATCAGATCCATCTTCGTCTTCAAGATCCTTCATCAGCTCCGATACATCGATGATTTCATGCTCTTGAACTGCAAAACTGCTCTTTTTCTCAACCTTCATTACTTCTTCTTCTTCAGAAAGTAAATTAGCTTCAACTTTATCGCTTGTTTTCGCGAAGAAGTTTTCGATTAACCCATCGGCTGCATTAACATGAAGAATTCTCTCAGGCTTCAGGTACCCAATTGTCTTAATCGTCTTCAATTTCTTCAACAACTTCCCCTTCACACTCTTCATGTTCTACTTCTTCTTCCTGACCTATATATACAAAACTATATGTATAAATTCTTCATAAACATTCAATTTCTTGAACAATCAGATGGGATAAAATTGGGGATTTGAGTGGGTTAGAAACGAAGACTGTTATCTGGTTTTATCTTCTTAACGGCTAGAAAGATTAAGGGGTGCAATTTTAAATTTTCGGATGATAAGGTGAGGTGAGGTCCACCATTAGCTGGAGTAGAGATGATTTTGGATCGTCGGATGTTGTTAATCGTACGGTTGGAAGATGATGGTGGTGTAGTGTAAATACTTTATTGGTTGCAGGTAACGGTCGATCCAGAGTAAGGGCCTACGGCGACTTTTTCTCAAGTAATTTGTCATTATTTTGAGCAATGCTTTTCTTTTGGTTGAATATATAAACACTTTTTAACTCCAAAAATAAAAATTATACTTTTTAACTCAAAAATGTGATTAATATAGACTATCATAATAAATATCTTAATACGATTATTTCACATTTGTAGGTATTTGTTCGAACACATTATTTAATTTTAATAGATAACCGTTAGCTTTTTATCTGTTAAATCTAGTAAATTATAATACATGTGTTGCTAGTTTTGTTTTTATTACTTGTTTTAAGGGCAATTTGTGTAATTAACTTATAAAATTGAGCTCATAAGTAAATTAATGTAAAGGGTGGACCATATCAAACTATCATCCCTTCTCACATCAAAAGAAAGAGTTTATGAATAAACTCATGTAACATACATTTGAATGACATAATTAAGTGCTGTAAATTACAATGACGTAAATCTCTAATATATAGGAGATAAGCTTAAAATCTAAAACCAAACTTGGACTCATGGTCTATATACAACTAAAACATAATAAATATTCCTAGCTATGGATACATATCGCTAAGTGAGCAATGAAGGACCACACGAAGGCATCTGACGGTGAAATTATTTGGTGAAATTATTTGATAAACCTAAAAGTCAATGTTTAATTTTGCAAAAAAAGTTTAATCAAAGGATTGTTTTGGTAATTTACATATGTGGGTCCCACATATATTGTAATTAATCTTTTAATGTAAAAATATACTGATCATTTAACAAACATTTAAAAAAAATATAACTTCCATTAATGTTAGACATTTTCTATTATCCGCGTGATAAGTTTTCGACCTATGTCTAACACTACACTTTTCTCGAGCACCGAATGTTAAATATGACTTTATCACATGCCCATATGTATACGTAGTTAACTCTAAAAAATAAACGGATAATATAATCAATTAACTCATGATAGTTCATCCTTTTGGGTCACATTGGTTTCAAAAGGACTACATACACCTTGAATTTCATCATCAATCAATCAACTCTGGTGAACCAGTTTCACCATCCGGCACCGGCACCGGCTTGTTCCGACACATGGGACATGTAGGATGAGCCTTCAACCACGTATCCACACAACTCACATGAAACAAGTGCCCACATTCCGGCAACAACCGGACCACATCCCCCGGTTCATAATCCAACAAGCAGACAGAACAACAACAACTACTACTAGAGTCAGTGGCAGCATCACCATCGTAAACGAACGTCGGCAAAGTCACAATGACATCGTGATCAAGCCCACCGGAGAATCTTATTACACGGTGGCTGTCGGCGTCATCGTAGGTGGCAGTGTTGACGGTGATCGACGGTGGTGGTGGTTGAGGGCGTTTGCAGATGTAAGAAGTGTAGGTGAGGGAGATTAGGATGACGACGGTGCAGAAGAATCCGATGACGAATATGTAGGCGTCTCCGCCGTGGGGTTTGCCTGAGGTGGTGGTGGTGGTGTACGGTGGTTCTATGCCGTCTGCTGGGGCGTTCATGTTGAGTTTGTTTAACAAAGGGATGTGAAACTTTGTTGTTTATATGAGAAAAACAGGTTGATAATGGAAAGATAAGGTATCTGACCTTTGAGTTTAATCAAAAAACATACTAATAAATTTAAAAGTATTATTACCATTTCTTACTGTAATCACTTAATCTATTATGTTGGTAGTTTTCAGTAAAAGTATTTTATAGATATTTTTATAGCAAAATTATGTATATTTTCTAAATTACTCATAAAAATTACATCAACTTGGGATGGACACTATTCTACCAACACATTAGTACGATGGTCGACAAGCCTTTTGCTATAAATATTGCATAGATGATAGTTATGTTGTTAACTTGTATGATATAAAGAGTTAAAGACACACTCGATGTTTGACCTATCTTTTGATTTGTTGATTTGTATGTTAAAATCTTTAAATGAACATATTTGTTTATTTGGATTAAATATATTATTAATTAAAACCATGAGATAAACTTGATAAATTAAAGAAAATTAGGAGAGCACTAATATTAACTAGTGTTCGTATATGGTAAATTTACTTTAACTTAATTTAATTAGATAAACTCATTTTAATTAAGAACGTTGAGGCAAAAAGACGTTACCTAAAAATAAAAGCCAAATCAGGTTGTTAAGCTGCATTATGGTCCTCTTAAGATGCCACAAGAGGGTAATATAATTTATTTGGAGTAGTTGGTGGATAAAGTCAACTCATTATTTTTGGTGGGTATATTGTAAGATGTTGCAAGTTTATAACTAGCCAGCTAGTGTGTAAATTTTTTTTTTGAAAATCAGACTTCATTAAAAAACACGAACCAGGAATCTCCAAGAGGGAGACGCCCGCTCGAAGTTACATTACCTCAATACAAATGACTTCCAACCTTTCCAATCAACCTTCCCCCCATTAAATCTATTTCTATACCACAAATAACCCAAAGACTTGACATCAGACACAATCTTCGGGACGCTGATCTCCTCATTATTGAATATTTTCCCATTCCTAGCTTTCCAGATAGCCCAACACGTCAAAATGATCACACCATAGACAAGTTGATTCCGGTCATTAGACCCATCCACAGTAGTTGCCAGAACTAAAATATCCCGAAAGGAAAACATGAAACCTTTTGGAATGTTACACCAGTTACATATTGCATCCCATACGCCATTCGCATAAAAACAAGCTGAGAAGATGTGATCCGTGCTTTCTTCCGCCTCGCCACACATTGAACAATTAGAGTCCCCAAAGACAATATTCCTTCGCGCTAAGGCTACCAACGTGGGGATTCTATCTAAATTGGCCCTCCACATGAATAAATTACATTTGTTAGGAAGCCACTTACACCATTTATACACATTATCATTCGACCTGACCGCCTCTTGAATCAACCATCTTCGAGTTTCTTTAACCGAAAAGTCTTTATTATCCCTGTTGTTCCATGCCCAATCATCGGATCTGTTATTCAGCCGCACATCACTTAGAGCCCGATGACAGTCCAGCAGTTCTTGAACTTCCACTTCCGATTCCGGATATCTAACCCAATTCCAATTAATCGGACCACCTGCAGCATCGACTATCCTTTCATTTACCGTGCACCATTTATCTCTATCGAGACGAAAAATATTAGGGAACAGATCACGTAACGGAACTTCTTTCACCCACGTATCAATCCAAACTTAATATCCGTTCCCCTACCAATATCACCCCGCACCATATTGATGAACTGAGTCCCTTGAACCTTTGTTCTATAACCAACACTCACAATTTTAGCCCAAGTGCCACGGCTATTGGCACTAACCGGGAAGGCGTCCCATTTTCTTCTTGTCAAATGTATCGCGTCAATCAACCTCTTCCATAAGGCGTTTCGCTCAGCCTTGTATCGCCATAACCATTTCAGAATCATAGCATTATTAATCTCCTCTAGTTTACTCAAGCCCAGACCACCATTTTCCTTTGATTTTGTAACTTCTTCCCAGGCCACCCAATGAGTCTTTCTAACTTCATCACTCCCACCCCAAAGAAACCTTTTAATAATGCCTTCTAGCTTATGAATAACCATCACCGGCGCCTTGTAGAGCGAAAAATAGTAGGTCGGCAAACTTTCTAAAACCGATTTAATTAACACCACCCTCCCTGCCATCGATAATGTATTTGCCTTCCACTTGGATAACCTTTTTTTAAAGACATTTACAACCGGCTCCCAGTTATTAACTCTACCCATATTCACACCAACTTGGATTCCCAAATATTTAAACGGAGTACAACCCGAACAACAGCCCAAATTCTCAGCTTCGTTTTTGACCAACTGATCGCTAATACCCACTCCAAAAAGAGTAGATTTGTTAATATTAATACTCAATCCGGAACACATGTGGAAAATACGTAGCATTCTTTTGAGAGCTAAAAGATTAGGTCTAGACCATTCACCCATCACCATGGCGTCGTCCGCATATAAAAAATGGGAAATAATAGGACCTCCATCTTTGATGTTCACACCATGAAACGCTCCCACGTCACAAGCTTTTCTAAGAATACCAGAAAAAGCTTCCATGACTATAATGAATAGAAATGGGGAAATAGGATCGCCTTGGCGTAACCCTTTACCACACCCAAACTCAAAAGTCGGAGAGCCATTAACTAGAACTGAAGATCTAGCTGAAGCAAGAATACCATGAATCCAATTGCACCAAAGATCCGGGAATCGCATTTGTCTCAAGACCGAAAGCAAAAACTCCCAATTAACATTATCGTAAGCTTTCTTAAAGTCGATCTTGAACATAAATAATTCTTTTCCTTTTCGCTTCGCCCATTCCAATATCTCACTAATCATCAAAGGCCCGTCCAAAATATATCTCCCCGTCAAAAATGCCGATTGCGTTTCATAAGTTATGTCACCCATAACCATTCTCAACCGATTCGCCAACGTCTTAGAAATCACCTTACTGATCATACCAATAAGATTAATAGGTCTGTACTCACCAAGAGAAACTGGATCCGAAACTTTAGGAATAAGAGTAATAAATGACGATCCCGCTCCTCGACTAATGGTCGCCGTATCTGCAAACGAACGGAAAATCTGGACAAAATCATTAGATAATAAACTCCAATATTTCTTGACAAATCGAAAATTAAACCCGTCCGGTCCTGGAGCTTTATCACTTCCACAATCAAAGACCGCTTCCCTTATCTCGCTTTCCAAAAACGGAGATATCAATTTTCCTGCCATCTCATCCGAAATCACCCGCAACCCATAACAATCTAAAACCGGACGAACCTTCATATTCTCGGTAAATTTATTTTTGAAAAACCTGAAAACTTCTTTTTTAATAAGAGAAGGCTTGGTAACCCATTCACCATTGATCATTAACCCCGGAAAAGAATTCGACACTTTGCGTTTATTGATGATACCGTGAAAATAACGCGTATTCTCGTCACCTTCCTTAGCCCATCTAACTCTCGCCTTTTGTCGAAGATCTTTCTGATTTAATTCTTCCAGCTCTACAATTCTCTGTTTCGCCTGCTCATAAACCCACTGCTCTGCCTCTGAAAAATCCCGCTCCTCAATGACTTCATCCAAATCAGCCATGTCTTGGATGAGGTTGGCGTAGTCCACCCGTTCTTCCTTTCTTATTTTTTCTTTCCAAGCCATAATAACCTGCCTCAAGCATTTCAATTTGTGCATCAACTGAATGTCCGGGTTACCATTTCCATTAAACTTCGAACAAGTATCGATAACTAACGTATCAAAATCTTCACGTTGCAACCAAGAGTTAAAGAACCTAAAAGGTTTAGGACCATAATTACGATCCTCCACCTTCAATAAAAGCGGGCTATGATCCGAGCATTGTCTAGGGAGAGCACGGTACTCCGCATTTGGCCACTCGGACATGACACTCCAAGAAACAAAAATCCGATCTATCCGACTACATTTGTTCCCAACCACATAAGTAAATTTGCGACCACGAAGATAATACTCATGTAAGCACGCCTCTTCCAAAAAATCATTGAAGTCGTTCGTCATAGCCAAATTGAATTTCGAGTTTCGACGCTCCTCTTTATCACGAACACAATTGAAATCACCTCCGACTATGACCATACCATTAACATCCCCAAGAAACCTCAATAAATCTTCCCACAACGTCTTCTTATCCGCTTTTTTTTGTGGCGCGTAAACATTTATGACACACAACTCTTTGCTAGTTTCTTTAATCACCCCCCGAACTGCGAGAAAATACCGATTTTTAACCACATCAAGCATGACAAACTTCTTAATGTCCCAAAATGAAACTAAACCACCCGATCTCCCAGATGACTCGACCCATTCCATTCCAAAGTTGTCATTTCCCCAAAACCTACTCAAGTCCACCCCTTCCATATGAGAAAATTGAGACTCTTGCAGTAAAATAAACGAAGCACTATTTTGAATCCGAATATTCCGCACCCACTCTCCTTTCCGGTCATTCCCCAGTCCTCTAATATTAATAGAGATCACATTCATTGAAAATCCAATTGAACACCTTCGTTCGCTACCTCCAGGGCAATAGCTTCTTCAAAATTACCCATATTTTCAGCTCCTAACACTTTAGCCAATGCAATAGTTTCCCGAAACTCACGACTCTGAACAAAATTAACTTGCCTTTCAAACTCCTCAGTACTACTCGGCCTTGATTGCCCATCATTCACATATGTGGGTTCACCTTCTTCATTATTCATCATAGCCTCATTATTAAGATCTGGCGTCAAAAATTCCCCGTCTTGATCATTAACCTCCGTTACTTTAGACATCGTACTCAAATCCGGAAAAATGAAACTATCGATACCAAAAGGATCATCCCCATCTCGTAATCTTTTCTTAGCCCTATCCGGGTTCGAATTCGAGTTAGCTCTCCCCAAGGATGACTTCTTTTTGGTTCCAAACCTCCTCCTTTTCTTCGAGTAAGTTGAACGATATGTTTCAGCTACTTGACTGCGTAAACCATCGCCTTCATTATTATCATTTCTATTCACCGGGCTACCTTCACACACCTTGTCACCATCATTATCATTGCCTTGATCCTCCATAATTGTCTCCCCCTCATCGTGTCCCCGCGTATTTTCAATGGGAGCGTCCACTGACTTCATAGGCCCTTCACAATCCTCTTCTTCATGAAAATCAACGATGCACTCCGGAACCCAACCCGCTTCCTCCTCCTCAATTAACACCTTACATTTAACTTGTTGCCATTTCAAAACACAACTTTGTTTGATCTTCTCCACATCATTAACAAGAATTCCCACCACAGCATATGAAAGATCCTTCCCTTCCTCTTCAAATTGTGCAGACTGAATAACTTTACCAAAATTAGCAGCTATGACATCAAAAACTTGTGGTTTTGATAATGTTAAAGGGACCCCATGAATTTTTATCCACGCAATTCTCTCCACATTCATTACTTGACCGTTCCAAACATCACACGACTCCAAAAATAACTCCCAACCTTGTTTGTCGTCACGAAAAGCATCCCTTTCCATCTTGTCCATGAATACCAATAAAACCGTGAAACCCCCCACATAATGAATCTTAACTTTGTGTATTGTCATATTACTCAACTTTTGTCGTAGACTGATCAAATCATTATAACCTTTTACCTTAGCCACCAACCCATAATCATAATACTCATCAAAAGCCCCCATGTCCCCATCAATATTAATTTCCGGCACCCCAACCCCAACCTCCTTATTAAGTAAAGTATCCATGAACGAACGAGAACCACTTACCACGTTCACATGTTGATCCACGGCTTTCCCTTTATCCGTAGCCCTCTCAGTTTCTACCCCAGTCTCCTGTTGATCATTCACAACCGGTTGCCACACCTTATCATTAGACTTCTTCGCTATCGGATCGTTAACGAATCTTGCAGGAGAAACAAATAGCTTATAACTTCCTATCCATACGTCCTTTAATCGGTACTCCAGATCAGTCATGTTTCTATCAATCTTGAACGTAACAAACCCAAACCGCTTTCCTAGACGATCCAGTTTTCTAGCAATATACGTAGCTTGCACCTTTTCGTATGTATTGAAGACCTTGGCCAGATCTGCCGATGAACACCTATCCGGCAGATTTGATACAAAGAACTTCACTTCCCCTGTTGAAGCATTGGATCGATGAGCGTTATTGTTAACCCTACCCCTCTTAGATGGCACATCGTACCATTCGTTGACCTTGAAACGCTCCCTTGCCGCCATGGGTGAGAGAAAAGCCCCGGATCTGTACCGGATCTGCGTCGGCGCCGGCGATGAAGCTGCGTCGGCGATGAAGCTGTGTCGGCGATGAAGCTGTGTCGGCGATGAAGTGGGATCTGCGTCGGCGTCGGCGATGAAGCTGTGTCGGCGGCGTCGGCGATGAAGTTGTGTCTGCGATGAAGCTGTGTCGGCGATGAAGCTGTGTCGGCAGTGAAGCTGTGTCGGCGATGAAGCTGTGTCGGCAATGAAGATGAGAAGAGGCTGCGCCGGAATGAAGCGTCCTCAGATCTCTGCGTCGGCGATGAAGCTCTGAAAATGGATCGCGACTGATGCTGTTGATGGTGATGAAGCAGCTAGTGTGTAAATGGTTGGTGATTTTGTTGGATACAAATTTAATCTTATATACGTTTATTATAGTTTATAATTTTAAAAAATATAATTAGTTTGGTGGTACTTATAAATTACAATAATTAGTTTAGAAGGAAATAGCAATTAAGCTTGAGATGGGTTTGATAAACTGTGATTGTAAATCTTTCTTTAGCATAATATATGTTAAATACTATCTCAATGAGAAAATAAGACGTATGTATACGACGCCCTTTTAAAAGGATCTTCATGTGCATAGCCGAACCGCCCCACCCCTAAGTGGTGTGGTGGTAGTGGTTTCGGTTTTCAACAGGGAGGTCAGGGGTTCGAACCCCACTAACAACAACTAACTTGGTATTGGTATTGAATGAAATTCATCTTTTAAAAAAAATGTGCATTGCCGAACCTATCACTGCTTTGAAACAATACTTTATAAAGTTAGTTTGGGTGGTCCATATGACCATATGTTAAAATCATTTCTCAATTTTAGTCTCTAGATATTATTTATTATAACTTTGCACGCTAAATATGTCACCTTAAGATAAATTTGTCCGCCGGTTAAATGGGCGTTAATCTTTTCTATTAAGTGAATAAGAAATGATTATTTTATTATTTTTAAAAGATAAAAGAATATAATATATAATTTAGTATTCCATGTAGAGGTGCACACCGGGTTGAAACTTGAAACCAGGTCGGGTTCAACCCGGTTCGGGTTTTGGTCAAAAAGTTCAACCCATGGTTGACTGGGTTCCGGGTCGGGTCCAACTCGGCTTCAAAAATCGGGTTTAAACCCGGTCTAGTTCGTGTCGGGTTGGGAAAAAACCAGGTTGAACCCGGGTTGAGGTGTGGAGTGGAGAAATCGGTTTGAATCCTACGGGTTGAATCGGGTTGAAACCAGGCTAGGGAGCTACCGGCTTGAACCCGGTTCGGGTTTGAATCAGGTCGAGTAACCGGGTTGAATTTGCATAATTCCATGTCCTGTGTCCTATGTGGGCCTGACATTTTCGAGTCCTATGTCCTATGTGGGCCTGAAATTTTCTATGAGCCTAATGTTTGTGTTTGGCTCACATTATGAGTTGGCCTACTTTACTTTGCCTTAGCCCAATAGCTATCATAAGCCCAATTTACTCTAAATCACAAAGCTAACTCTCCTATAAGCATTCGCATCTCATTGGGTACATGTAAATATCTTTAAATTTTAAGATAATAACTAGTATTATGACCCGCCGTAACCGCATGTCGCGGTGACGGTTGCTTAACCATAAAAAAGTTATGACGTCAAAATATTAATAAAAATGAGTATGTCAATTCCTCAAACGTTACGATTTGCTTCATGCGTCGCATTGTAAGCAAAACTCACCGACTATGTTCTCATGCATTATCATGTAAACATGCCCAGTTTTAAATACAAATTTGTGTTAAAGTAAAAAAAGTAGGCAAAACCGTGAATTTACGATTATAAAATTCAAAATTTTATGTAAAAACGAAACCATTTCGTAAAATACTATTGAAACGTCAAGAAAAGTAAATAACATAATAAAAACCAACACGTAAAAGAATCTTTAATGTAATAAAGTTATATTAACAATCAAAACTGTTAAAAAATGGAATCGAACTATAAATATGTTAAGGAAAAGGTTTCAAAGAAAATGAATTTTTTAGATATATGTAGAAAACAAGAGCGCAAAATAATTAAAGAGAAAAAATTAATATTCCCAGGAATTGAACATGGGCTGCATCTCTCAAGGAGTAGTTCAAACAAAGACAAAAGATTTGTTTTGTTATCACTTATCCTGAGATTAGTGGTAAAAAATACACCGACTTTGGTTTTTAAGTAGTAGTATATAATAAATTTTGAGTTGTAAAGGTTCTCCATCCTATTTTTTAAAACATATCCTTAGCTTTAAAATTTTATATGGGAACAATAATAAAATCTTATATATACCAACTCAAGCTCATCCTATATCCTTATTTCCTTAAAAAAATTGATATAAAGATAAAGTAAAAGTAAGATGTGTAAGTTTTAAATTTTTTTTTAATATAATCAATCATATTTATTAGTTAAATTATAAAAATATGATAAAAATATGATGTGAATAAAAGAAGACATCCATAAGA
Source organism: Flaveria linearis (assembly GCA_024085815.1). Classification (NCBI taxonomy): domain Eukaryota; kingdom Viridiplantae; phylum Streptophyta; class Magnoliopsida; order Asterales; family Asteraceae; genus Flaveria; species Flaveria linearis. The sequence goes on from CM044006.1 coordinate 85,421,743, forward strand.
AATGGACTCTCTCTCTCTCTCTCACTACAAGAAAAATAAGTTAATATAGCTCCGGTCAAAAGTTGCATTAGGACTTGAAAATTATGTATTAGACCTAATGTATTTTTTTATCTCGGGCTGCATTACATGAAGTTGCATTAGATCTGATACAATATTTTTATTAGATAATGCAATCATTTTTAAAAGGGTTAGCATTTAATATTCACATGCAACTTTTTTTAGGATGCAATTTTTTTGGCATGTTAATGCAACTTTTTTTGCACGCTAATTTAACTTTTTTTTTACTTTTAAATGCAACTTTCCTAACACACAAATGCAACCTTTGCTAGACTATAATGTAACATTTTTCACCTCAAATGCAACACTTTTTAAGAATTTAGCTACAATAAATGCAACATTCTTTACATACAAATGCAACTTTGTAATTCATTGTTTGAAATACTAAAATTTCTATTAATATGCAATGGCATCTTAATTACACCAACATAATGATAACTTAAAGATAATATATATTTGTTTATCGTAATTTAACATATATCTACGCTTAAAATAACAAATGTAATCAAAATAAGTTTGTAAATTACAATTAACGAACACCTCCTACTCATCTCTAAAATCTTGAAGTATTCCAGCAGGTAGCTTTTCCATAATATTCCGCATTGTAGCTTCAAAGTTTGCTCGTTGGCTCTCAAAATCTTTTCGTATTCCTTCTGGCTCAGCTTTCTTTCTTTAATGGTCCCCTTCAATTTCTTTTTTCATTTCAAGCAACTGTGTTTTTCTATTTCAAGGCTTACTTTAAATGATTTTATAAGCCCCACAGGATCATATATGGTTCATCACCCCATCCATTATTTTCACCATTTTTTAGTTACACCTTTGTCATAAAGTCGGAGGTGGCCATCATGCTCATTGTTAGGGCTGTTCACGAGCCGAGCCGAACCGAGCGGACCTTTGCTCGTGCTTGGCTCGTTTCCAAACCGAACCGAGCCGATCGGCTCGGTTACAACCGAACGGAAAATCGAACGAGCGGAAAATCGAACGAGCATTTTCGAGCGTTAAATTTTTGAACGAACGTCGAGCGAGCGGAAACGAGCGGCAAATAATTTATACAACCCAACAATCTTGTGTGTCATATAATTTATACTACAGCGAATAAAGTTTAATAACTTTAAAATCAGCCACATTTCATTATATAATAATTTTATGGATGATAACATGTTGTGACTGACGATAAAGCTAGCTAAGTCTGTAGCCGATAAGGCGGGGAGCATATTGCAGATAACGGTGACGGTGAGAGTGAGATGATCGAAAAAATATCTTTTAACGGCTTAGGATTTTTCTTTTATATTAAGTGTAGAATTCTTTTACTATGTTGATTGATCAAATATTCATAAATAGAATTATATATTTATATATAATGTGTCAAATCTACTAGAGCACTACGTATAAACTATATATACATATTGTCGGATCGAATTATATATTATTCAATCCGAACCGAACCGAGCGGACCTTTGCTCGTGCTTGGCTCATTTACAAACCGATCCGAGCCGATCGGCTCGTTTACAACCGATCAAAAATTCAAACGAGCATTTTTCGAGCAAACGTCGAGCGAGCGTCGAGCGTCGAGCGGTTTGGACAGCCCTACTCATTGTTCATTACAACCACAAAAGGATCGACCAAAGTACTTCCATATGAAGGTTTGTAACTCTTTATCTGTTCCTTGAATAGACAATAGAAAAATATTATAAAAATACAACAATAAATAACCCAACCAATACAAGTTGCTTGTTGAAACATATTTTAGTAAAAACTTAATGATGGAGTGTAATGAAGCTAAACATCTAATAAAACAAAAAGAGTTATGCAAATGATTTACTCAGGTAACTCAAATCTAAGATGTAATCTTGGATTATTGTTGCCAAGGAGACAAGGTAAACATGAGACTATACAATCCAAAAGGTTCAAGTATAGAAGATTTTTTTGACTTATCTTTTTCTACAAGTACTAAAGGTTTATAAATATCTAAATACGAAGTTTATATATACGTAAGAGTTTATAAATATGCAAGTATACAGTTATACTTCATATAGGTTTATAAATATCCAAATATGTAGCTAATCAACTAATGATAAGAAATTTTTGCTAGTGATAGTTTATAAATAGATGCATCTCCTAAGATTATTGTTAAAAATTACTAGCACCTGCTAATTAAAACTTAAAATAATCAAGAAAGAAAAAGATACTCACTAATCCTAATCACCACAACGAATGCCAAAGCAAAACTGTTAGGAACTTGATGCAATTGCTGGCATAAATTGCTTACAAAAACTACCAAACGACATTAGTTAAGTCTACAGAAGAAACCATCAAATGATAGCAACTAGATTTACAACAATCACCAGATTGTAGCATCTAAATTCTCAAAATGAGTTATAAAACCAAATCAACTAGATTAACGATTTCAGGCATCGAATAACCAATATATTGCAGCACAGATCAACTAATTTCATTCCATCAATAATGAAGAAACCCGCAAAAGAAAGTAAGAAACCGTAAGTTTGGCCAGAATGTATTACATGTGGGCTAATTCAATGAATGAGATCTGGCTGATTCAAATGATTAGAACAACGGATGATGTTTCTTGAATCACTATGTTCACAATGGCTAATTCAACGAATGAGATCTGGTTTGATGCAATACCTGCAGAGCCAACACAAACCACCAAAATGATCAAGTTGTTCCATTCATAATATGAAATTAAGAAACAGAAGATTTGAATATGACGTAGATCGGCGATTCGGTTTTCATTTCAACCTACGCATAAATCAAAACAAAAACCCCAATAGTTTTATTGATTACCCGTTGAAATTAATTGAGCACGTCGGATGATTACCTGAATACGATTACTCTCGCCGAAGTTGATGATGAAGGTAGAACTGATACCGGTTGTGTGAATACATGGGATTGGAATTGGAAACCTTCGGATTTAAGGTAAATAGGGGGAACTGTAAAATTCTAAAACGTGTTTATAGGAAATACGAGGGAACTGTAATTAATTTGCGTTCTTTAATAAGTTTAGAGATTGGAAGTAAACTATAATTAATTAAACTAGTTTGATACCCGAACGCGCGTTGCGCGTTAGAAGAACGGCCTAAACGGAGGCTCAGAATTCTGTCATGATAGCCGCAACCTAACACGTTCAACAAACAATGAGAGTCGATACAATGACAAATGTAATACCATATAACATGAGAAATTGAGGGATTTACATCAAATATGAAGCCTATCGTTTCGTTGTGATCAAGGAACTCCTTCCACTGTTTCCCAATGCTTACCTGCAACAATGCCAATGAATCTTTATATGAAAGCGATAATATATAAAAACTTGTTTTATTTAGTGGGTGTTTGGCATTGAGTTTTAGAAATGGTTATAAAATAATAGTGTTTCACTTTTCAAGTTATAGATAATGAGTTTCTAGTGTTTGGGTATAGTAAAACCGATTCTGAGTATCTGATTATTTCGGAATCAAACAATCAGTTTTGGATAATCAGTTCGGGAGTGGCGGCAACAAAGCTGATTATGATTATTTCTGGTAGTTTTACATCTAATTCTAAAATAATCAGAATTTATTGTTACTTATTTCATATCACATAATCACTTCCAAAACACATGCCATGCATCACTTTAAACACACACGATGAAATACAACAATTTTGATATAAGCTACGATGAATCACGAAAAAGACAGTACAAGATAATTAAGGATGTGCAGTCCAAAACACATGCCATGCATCACTTTAAACACACAAGATGAAATACAACAATTTTGATATAAGCTACGATGAATCACCAAAAAGAGAGTAGAAGATAATTAAGGGTGCGCAGTCTTGTTTTGGGCAGATTTTGATGAAAATCCTAAGCCGGCCACTAACTATGATTTTAGGAAATGACAAATATACTGGCCAGGTTGGGTGGGTCTGCTGGACCGGACAGACAAGGTAATTAGGGGTGCAGGATCCGCTTTATGAACACCCTAAAAGATAACTAACTATATTACAAAAATTAATATATTTTCACGACCATTTAAAAGCACACATATATATATTCCAGTCAACTATAAAGAATAACTGTTGAAACTTCAGTTGACTTAGCACCCTAAAATCGCTTGACTTCTTACAACATAGTACCTGAGCACTCTCATTAGCTGCGTTCTTGGTCCACAAAGATATTTTTTCCTGCCTTGATCTTACATTTACAACTGCTCCACATATATAATCACCATGATCAAACTGCTCTCCGATCATTGCTAGCAACTACAGTATTAACATACGGAATAAAAGTTACAAAGAGTATGAAGTAGCAAGACCTTAATATAGAAAGAAAAACACATTATGGAAGTACCGTATACAGCCAACAGGTATCAGACTTGGACTTCGTAAAGGTCAACCGGATTTTTTATGGGTGCTACTGGATACCAAAAATGGCAGCCAATGACCGAAATCATTTATGTACACTACAAGTTGGATCAGAACCGATTGTTGATTGTGGCTGAAATGGGTGTCAAGCCGAGACAACCAATAACAAACTTTGGTGTCTCATCACAGCCACAAAGTAACCAAGGTCAACAGTATTTCCAAACCCCAAATAAAAACATTGATTCAGTTTCATCAAGTTTTTGAGATTGCAAATCATAGATTTTCGCACGTATCAAAACAACATAAATTTATCTATTCGGTTCCTCTCTTATTCAAATATAATAATAACGTTTTGGCTCAGAATTGGTCACCGTCAATGGCTGCAGTCCATAAAACCATGGCTGCCACGCCAAGACAATAACATATTTTATTCAAATCATCACAGCCAACAAACTTTAATCACACCCAAATCGGAGATGGTGCAACCATATATCATCGACAACTTTAGAGTCATTAGGCAACACCGAATTCATGAAACCATCACAGCCACGTCTCAAATGACCCTAGAGTCATGATCATCGACAAACCAAAAACAACATCCAATCCCAATGGAAATAGACTGCAGATCTAAGTTTTAGACATGCACGAACTCATCAATAGAATCAAAGCGACAACATGAAACTGGCGTAAAGTTAATGTGATAAAACCACAGTTCGTAGCACATCAGCAACCAAATAACATCATGAAGCAAACTTGAAAATGCAAGACCACAACACGACACAATACCGACAAAAACCGATCACAAACCCGGATTAAAACCGGAAGCAAAAAACATAGTAACCAAAGAACCTGTAGTAGATTTCATTAAGCATTGATGTAAATCAAACCCAAACAGGCCATCAATTCCCGAATATCGGCACCTAGGGCACGAACCTTAGACAAAAATCGTTAGATGAATGCAACCGAAACACCAGTTCAACTACAAACGATTACATATATAGCAAATAAAGACTTACAAATCAAAATCGATCTCTATCCCGGTCACTGATCCACCTTCCTCCGACATCCACCAACGCAGCCACCACCACCGACCTCCGCCTCCACCAACGCAGCCACCACCGTCGACATCCGCCTCCACCAACAAATCCACCACCCCCAATTTGGGTTTTAGGGTTCGTAAGGGGTAGCGGGCAGCGGGAGCGGAGGTGGCAGGCAGGGGTGGCGGTAGCGGGAGCAGTGTGCCCGATGGGGTTGGAGGTGATGGGGGGAGGGCGATAGATGAGGGCGGCGGTGTGCAGGAGGTCGCGGGGGGCCGATCGAAGGAGGGGGCCGATCGAAGGAGGGGGCCGATCGAAGGAGAAGGGGGTGTGTTCCTGTAGATACTATTCATTTACTATTTATTCCACTCTATTATTAACATATATATAACTAGGGAATTTTATCTTAAAAATTAAGTCAATGGTAACCTTTTAAGTGAGACTAGACATTTGTATGACCTTTTTTTGTGAGACTAGGCATTTGTATGACCTCTTTTGTGAGACTAGGCATTTGTATGACCTTTTTTGTTAATCCAACACATGTATATAATTTGTTTCACGTCATCATAGTCATGGCTATTTTTTAAAATAATACATATAATATAAAAAAATAATTACAATTTTAGGACCCTAAAGAGATCGGGACTTGAGCGCCCCCCCCCCCCCTCCCACACACACACGTATTTAGGGACGGCTCTGATTGTAGTCATCTTTAAATAATAAATACTAAACTTTTATATTGAAATGTGCAACTTTTAAACAAATATTGCATATTTTATATTTGCAACTTTTTTTTTAAAAAAAAGGTTACAACTTTAAGTAAGATTGAACACTTAAATAAAAAGGTTGCGATTTAAATAATTTTTTACAACTTTTTATGAACAATGTTGCATTAGATCATTAATGCAACTTTTATGTTTAAAAAAGTTACATTAGAATCAAATGCAATTCAATTGAAATAGGTTGTATTTTAAAAGTTAATTAGCCTCTTTTTCTAGTAGTCTATCTCTCTCTCTCTCTCTCTTTCTCTCTCTCTCTCTCTCTATCTCCCTCTCTCCCCCCTCTCCCTCTCCCTCTCCCTCTCCCTCTCCCTCTCTCTCCCCCCTCCCCCCCCCTAAGCTAATTCACAAGCAACATCATGACCATCTCTCTTGCTACCTCTGCACTCGTTATACATATATACATACATATGGCTATATTTACATACATGCTTTGACAAAGTTAAGAAAGAAAACCAACGTTGGGTTAGAGATCAAGCAAGCCCAGATCAAATAAAAGGGCGTACCCGTGCATGAAGCTCCCGCTTTGCGCAGGGTCTGAGGAGGGGCCGGATCGCGAAGCGATCTGATGTACGCAACCTTTCCTTGCATAATTTTGTGGAAGAGGCTGTTTTCACGGCTAAAACTCATGATCTCAAGGTTACAAAGCAGCAACCTTAACAGTTGCTCTAAGGTCCGCCCAGATCAAATGAAATAGTATAAATACCAACGAGCCAACGACTATACCCCTCTTTCAATGACTATTTTTATTTAAAAAAAGAACAAATGAAATAGTATAAATACCAACACACCCCAACATTAAACAACTCTACCAAGGGCTATTGGTATTTTCCCCTTCAAACGACCCACGGCATAAAAAAAGAAAAAGAAAAGACCATGTCCTCGTATTCTCAAATCCCACCAATCTATCTTCATTAAGCTTCCTAATTATGTAGTTTTCGTTTATTTTGTATTTTTTGTAATTAATGACATGCAATTTCTTTTTAAATTACAGTTTTTATTATTAAAGAATTTTATTTTTTATTATTTATTCAAAGACACGATTACGAAATTTAGGTACCATTACAATATTTTAGGGACAAGACGAAAAGAATTAGCGAATATGATGTGATGATGATAGATTAGAAGGAGAGGGTCTAAGAGATTGTTTGATTTTGGCTGACCCGACTGACCAGACTGATTGGCTGACTAGCTGACCCGGCTGACTGGCTGACCTGGCGGACTGGCTGACTCGGTCAGCTGGTCTGCGTGTTTGATGTGTCTAAATTAAAACATGCTGACACGGCCAAACCCACCTGCGCGCGACCCCCCTCCACCAAACCCACCTGCGCGCAACCCCCCTCGGCCAAACCCACCTGCGCGCGACCCCCCTTGGCTAAACCCATCTGCGCGTGACCCCCCTCTCTGCCAAACCCACCTGCGTAATTCATAGGTCAAATTCCCCTAACGCGACCCCCCTCGACCAACAGCGTGTTTGATCAGGAAGACTCCAGTGGTGTTTGGTCGAAATGTGTATAGTGACGGTGGTGGTTGTGTTGGTGGTGTGGTGGTTCCGATTGGTGGTATGACTCCGGTGGTGGTGTGGTGGTTTCTTTTCCGTCAAAGGAAATATTGTTACGTAAATACTGAATCAATTTGGTTCTAGTCAGATACTGAATCAATTTGGTTCTAATCAAATACTTAATCAATTTGATTCTAGTCAGATACTAAATCAAACAGCCAAGTTTCAGTCAGATGCATATCCAGTCAGAACTTCTAACTGGGTCAGCTTCTGACTCAGGCATATCTTACTGAGTTAGTGTAATCAAACAACCTCTAAGACTCTTGAATGTTTAATTAGGGATAGGTTGACACCCTACCCATATGTTAGAACATTCAGAGCAGGTGTCTCATTTTGATGTGAGTGTGTATCATATATTATGAAGGATGATTTTAAGTGGTTGTTAGTAAAGAATAGAGAAAATTTAGGAGGTTGTACCGTGATTCCCTATATTTGAAAAAACACGGTACAACCTCAATAAATTTTTTAATATTTTTAAAAGTGGTTGTGAGCGGAAGTGAGAGAAAATGTAATAATAAAGATATAAAAAGTAATATTTAATTAAAAAAGTGAGTAAAAAGTTGTGTTTTTAATGTAAACTAGTAATTATGGGGCGCACGTTGCCACGCGTATGCGAGTTTTAATGTAACCCCAAATCAAAATCAAAATGAATGTTCAAAACCACAAAATCAGTAAAATACACAAAGTGAAACACACCAAAACCCCAAATTCATAACACACCAGAACATGTAATATGCACATGAAGAAGTTTTACCATCATTTAGGTGCTGTTTGTTTTTTCTGCAGGAAAACGTCTGTAGTCTGCGGACCACATCTGCAGACATCTGCAGCAGAAGAGGTGGACCAAATGTCTGCAGTCTGCAAGAAAAAGACTGTTTGTTTTGTTTAACATCTGCAGAATGTAAAATATTCTGTAATTAAAAAAAGACTGAAAATTTTAAATTCTGAATCAAATGTCCTGAGAAGGAAACATTACAGTATACACAGGAAATTCATAACAGGGCAATTTCAGAGGCACAAGAAACCCAATCAATTTTCATGCCAAATAATACTGATAATCAGATGACTTCAGCTGTAATGGACTGTTGAAAAGTAATTGAAACCTGAATATGATCAAGCACTGATCTGGCAGAGTTAAGCGAAATCCCACGCTCAGCAGATGGCCCTCCACAAATTAATCCAACTTTCAAAACCCTCCGTTTATCTCTCTTGTCACTCACTTTCTCCTTTTTCCGATCATCAATAGCTACCACTTCACTGCACGAACGCACAATTTCAACCCCATGAAACCCATTTCTTTTCGAATCCTTCCGATTCACAGCTACAATCGCAGGAAAAAGAGAATCGGAAGACTGAATTCTGGAATAGAGGGAACGATCGAACCGCGGTTTGGTTGAGAGAGAAGAACAGGCGGTCATATTCAGTGACAGAAACTAACTTCAGTGGGGATGATGATGATGATCAACGGAGGTGGTGGCGTAGGGATGGTGGCGCGCGACGGAGGGGGAGGTCGGTAGAGGGGAGGGCGCGCGGCGGAGGTGGAGGGCAGCGCGGCGGCGAAGGAGAGCAGTGCAGTGGTGGAGGTCGGCCGGTGGTGAGAGGAGAGGTGTGGATGAGTTGCACACAAGTGAAGTGGGTTTCAGGGAGAAGAGGTTTCATAGAAATGTCTTCCCGTCTGAAGACATTAGTCCATGTCTGCACCAAGAAGACCTCGCGCAGACGTTTTTTAATGAAACGTCTTCCAAAAAACAAACAGTTTGCGCACTCAAAACATCTTCCCGCGTCTGCATGCGCGCAGATGAAGAGGTGGGGAAGAGGTTTTCTTAAAAAACAAACACCACCTTAAACTTCTTCCAGGCAAAATTTCTTACCGTGGTGTGACGAGATTTTTTGTAATAAAAATATGTGTGAATGGATATGTTGGTAAAAAATTGCATGTTTGTTAAAAAAATTGTTAGTACGTGTTAAAAAGTGTTTTTAGGCATGTGCTTACGTATATATCCTGTAAACCTGGTGAGCATAGACATGGTTCAATATAAAGTTCATTTAGAATGTGATAAAATTTTATATATCAATATTTAAATTAAATTTATAGAAAAATTGAATAATATTGTATTTGACCAGTCTCAGGTTTTGAAAATCTTTTATACTTAAACGTAAAGTAGCATCATATTTAAGTCGACTCAGTTTGAAAAAAACTTATACTTAAACGTATATAAAATAAAAACATTTAAGATAAAAACAAACTATCTTATACAGTAATTAACCCTTCGTCAAGGGGACATCCATCATATACGCAATTCAATATGTATAGTAATATAAATATACACATCAGTAACTTGAAATGATACTAATTGCGTATCTTATGTAAATTTGTTTATGCGTTTTTATGTTTTTTTTGTTGCAATCTATCTATTATAATAAAAGAGTAACTTGGTGTGACACGTGTCACCACCACAATTCTCCTCACCAAAATTTTCCCGCCTCTCTCTCCTATTAAATAATTACCTTAATTACTAATAATATTATTTAACATTTTTTAGATTAAAATATTTTTTTAAATTAAGAAAAATATTTGTTATTAATGTTATTTCAAAATAAATAAATTTTTATAAGTAATATTTTTTTTAAAATATCAAACTTTGTTAAAAATATGATATATTATAAAATTACTATTTTTAAAAAGTAAATTATTTAAAAACCAAAAATAATTTAATTTAGGAGTTATGATAATAAAATATTTTAAAAAATGATATTTTTATACGGTTTGTTTTAGAACAAAATATTATTTTTTAAAAAAATTAAAAACAAAGTTATAAAATGTTGATATCACTGTTTTATTACTTATAGTACTTACTTATACGTAATTTCAGTCATATCATATTTTAAAATATCATTTTATTTTTCATAAGTTTTATTATATTAATATTTTATTTATTTAACCCGTGTAATACATGGGTTTTTAAAACTAGTTACCACTATATTCTATCAAGCACTTTTCTATAAATAAAAATCTTAGTCTAAACCACACCTCGTGTCACCCACGCACTCTAGCTAATATCGACATATCGTTAAACGTTACCAAGAATACAAAATTTGTTTCGATAATCTTAAGACAAGTGAAATCAATTACAAAACCTCAAGGTTAGTGGTACATTAGGTGATGGAATATCCATCATTTCTAAATGGAAAGATGTGACGTTTTAACTAAGAAGGTTGAATTGTTCGAATAATTATATTTAAGACAATGCTATTTAACTCCAAAACACATGTTAACATATATTAATAAGTTATTAACCATTCAAATATGTATCCTGAAGTTTTTTATTATTCTAATTTTAGATTATTAGTAATTGAATATTTTTGCCTTCAGAAAGAGTGATTAAAATGATATTTTTTGTGGTGCGGGTTGGAAGTTTTTTATTATTCTAAATTTAAATTATTAGTAATTAGATAACGATCTTATTCTAATTAAAAATTATGAGTTCGGGGGTTGAAAGTGTCAGTTTATCCCGTATCGCCCATTATTGGTGTTGCATTTAAAATAAAAGAAATCGTTTTTAATAATATAAGGTCAATTCAAACACCATTATTATTTTCCTCTACGCATCATAATACACAATTCACCTTCTTCATTAAACAACCCACACACAACCCTCGTACACACAGAATTAATATGATTTTATGAACGTTCAAATGAACACCGTAGAATCAATCATCACCGGCGACGACACCGGAGTAACCCCCTACGTACTCGGATTATACTTCTTCATTCTCTTCATCATATTCATCGTATGCTATATATACCACATCTGTAACCGCAACGTGCCCACAGACGATTATCATTCTATAAGACCCCCTGAAGGTGGTCTTACCGAAGATGTGCTCGATGCTTATCCAACGTTTGTTTATGCTCAGATCGCGATGTCGAACACTGATCAAACCGACCAACGTGATGATAGTAATAATATTTATGGGTCTGGTTGCTCTATTTGTTTGGCGGAGTATAAACCATCGGATGTGATCCGGTTGTTGCCGGAATGTGGGCACTTGTTTCATGTAAGTTGTGTAGATACGTGGTTGAAGGTTCATCCGACTTGTCCCGTGTGTCGGAACTCACTCGAGTTCACGAATAGATGAGCATGCTGATATCTGACGATGGTGAAATGGTGTGTCTCACGGCTAAAATGATGAAAATTTAAATTCTTCAAGGTGAAGATCATAATTTTTATATATTTTACAAAATGTAGAAATTACTGGATTATGATATATTTATTCTAAAATTCATGTAGATTTGTTTTTCTTAAAATTCTGGTTAATTTTTGTTATATTCATACTTTTAACGTTAAACGTTGACTTTTGTTAATGTCTTAACACTAATTAAACCCTATTTCGTAGTAGTTTATCCCATTTTTTTGTTTGTTTTTCAGGCGTGAGGAAGTTGGCATTTTTTTTTCAGTTTATGATATTAATATCAGTATTATTAAAGTTAAACCAAATCAGTCCCGCATCTTTAGCGACTTACTCATCTCTATTTCCAGCCATTGCTACTTTCAGCCACAACTAGTTCCAGCTGTTAAGTCACCCCACCTCCTCCACCATCGGTTTGAATACTACATCGGTTGTCGTGGTCGGGTTTCAGAGCCTCACCCGAGCTTAAGACGTAGAAACTTGGTTAAAAGGGGTCCGAAGTCGTAGGCTGGGGCCAGTCTCTAATGATCAAGTTAGCATCATTATATAACTCACGTTAGTATCATTTATTGTGATTGACAGGTAACTTGGCTTGACACATGTCGATTACCAGTGAATTCTAGATTTTTGTTTTATTGTCTTCTTCCTATTAAATAATAATAGTTAATATATTAAAACATAATATAAATCTTCTTATTTAATACTTTATTAGAACTTACTAAATTATAAAAGATTTTCACAATATATTTAATCTTAAAATATATATTTACCATTCTTAAATCTTCGTTGCTAGTTATAATTGTTAAATCTTCATTATCTTTTGTTTTCGTGAATATCTAATGCCCTTTAACATATAAATCTTCACAAAAGTTGATATATTAAGAGTAAAGATAAAAAAATATAACATTTCGAAAGAGGTCAATCATTTTATAGGAGAGCATGTGGGTGGAGACGATTTGGTTATGAGTGAGGGGGTGTGAATTTATAGGGCGAATGTGAGGGGATAGAGGTGGGCATAAAAACCAGGTCGGGCGTACCCGACCTGGACCCCGGTACGGGTAGTACCTGATGGGAAGTGTACCCGGGTTGGACCCGTTTAAACCTGTAGTGTTGAAACCGGTTTTAGATTTTGAGATTTTTAGCAAACCCGACCCGAACCCAAACCGAACCCGGCCCGGTTGAACCCGAGTTGAACCCGGTATTGGACCCGACCCGACCCCACCAGGGTATAGCGGGTAGAGTTTTCAAATAGGTACCCTGACCCGGGTTCATACCCGGTTTCGCCTCAACCCGGGTAAAAAAAAAACTGATTAAGCCAAACACGGTTTGTAACGGGTTTCAAGTACAACTCAAAACCCGTTTTGCGCACCTCTGGCCTATACTTCTACTTTTCAACCAAAGTTCATACATATCCCATATGAACTCCAGCCCACTGGGCCTAACTCATTGTATAGGTTAAGTTTCTTAAAATAATTACCTTACATTTATTAAGTACATAATTTTTATTTCCAAAAATAAATTAATAGTTGTATAAAAATAGTAAGGCAATAAGCTACTTGCCATTATAGTAAACTGTAAAAGAAAGACATAGATGATCAAACAATTTAGAAACATATAATTCATTAAAAACAATGCGTACACCTCCCTTGGGCTATATGTATAAACAATACACATAATTTAGTTTCAAAAAATATAAAAATAAACAAAATCTTACAACTCCATTCAACTCAATGGTTATTGGTTAACGACCTTTTGTTCACATTCCAAACTCCTCATAAAAACCACCAAACTTAAACACCTTTCTCCACACCCTCCGACCATGAACACCACAACAAACGCCGGAGAACCACCATACACCGCCGCCGCCGACACCAACGACACCAGAGTAACCGTCCCCTACGGCCTCGGGTTCTTCTTCGTGATCATCTTCCTCCTCATCACCCTCTGCTACGGCTCTTACATCTACAAGAGCCGCATACGCTCTCAACGACCACCACCACCACCACCGTCAGCCAACACCACCACCGCTTTCTCCACCACAACAAACCGCCACCATGCCGACGACAACCACGACCGCCTCATAACATGCTCCCAAGGACTTGATGAAGATGTACTCGTGACTTTTCCTACGTTTGTTTACTCTGAGGCCATGATGCCTCATAAAGAAGACGATTCTACCGTTGTTAACAGCTCCGGTTGTGCGATCTGCTTGTCGGAGTATAAAGTGGCGGATGTGGTCCGGTTGTTGCCGGAATGTGGGCACTTGTTTCATGTAAGTTGTGTAGATACGTGGTTGAAGGTTCATCCTACATGTCCGGTGTGCCGGAACTCGCCATTGCCTCCGGTCCAAAGTATTCATTTGGAATACATTTGATTTACACACGGTGTTGTTAAAAGGTATACTGATTTATGTTATGGCAAATTGAATTATAATAATTCAAATTATAACCTACTCGCCGGTAATGATCCATAATATTAGTTTAACCGATTATAATTGAAACTTGGTTTTTGTAGCAAGGACAATCCTAGTAGCATAAAAATTCATTGATTTAAATTTGAGTTCCACTCGATTTCATTCACGATGATGATTGTGACTGATATGGAGAAACGTGCACAAAGATGGAATGAAAATTGAGTGAAAATCGACTGTAAATCAATAGATATTTTGCCAATTGACTTGTCATTAGTAACAAAAATAAAAGTTAAAAGTTAGGATTATTATCGGCAAAACTGATAATATATATTGTTATCGGACAATAGGTTATAATTTAAATTATTAAAATTCATTTTACTTTGTGTCATTGAGACCATTATTTTTTTTCTTTGTTCAGAGGGAAAAAGATAGAGAGGAAGAAGGTGTACAAATAATAAAATTTATGTGTAAATAATCATGAGGTTTACATATAATACAAGATTACAAGTAGCAAGCAGTATACGTATTTTACGTAGCAAAAGTATTCGGTTCTAGTGGGCAACTTGTGCCAAACGTAAGTTTTGTTTTTTTATTAAATATTTATTGTTTCTTCCGTTTACATTTTATTTATACTTTAATACAAAATATGCTGGATGACTGCTCAGTGTCATATATAATACAAGTTTAATGTTTATAACAAAGAGAACCTGCTTTTCTTTACAGAAGTAAAGTTCGTCAATTCAGGATCCGTCGGTAATTCCGTAGTCGGTATACGTTCTCTTTTTCATGTTAAGTCAATTTAAAAAGTAAAGTTTCATTTGCGGTGATTTGGGTCTGTTGACCTCATTTAACATGCTGTTTAAATTCTTTTGTTTGAAATTAAGCGTATTTAATTATTTAACAGATATGTTTATTTATTATTATATGAGCAGTTTAAATTAATTATATATATTTTAGTTCTTATACGTAATCGATCATGATTGATGATTATAATATATTTCTGACGGATTTTTAATAAAGGGAAAATATTAAAATTGTACTGGGTGACATAAGTTCTTCAGAATCTTAATTTAGACTGTCCATTAAGATATCCTAAGTACTTCATAATTAACACAATAAATAATTAGTTATAGTATATACCCTTTAATTATATCAGTTACAAAAAGATCCTTAGGTCAATAATACGAAAGTGTGTTGGTACTATCTCTGATAGTTTATAAGTCCTTTGGTGGAGAAAATGATATAGATTGAAAAGTAGGTTAGAGAGTCCATGATTCCCTATTATTAAAAAAACATGTATATCAACTGAAAGTGGGTCTTTAAATAGATAATCATCTGAAACATCGATTAATGGCCTTACTAGTCCATTTGATCGCACCTAGTGTTGTGCGTTTACATGGTTTGCATGTGGCAATTTTTGAGAACTAGATTGATCGCCCTAACGGTCCATGGTTATAATCAGTCGGACAGATAACATCATAAATAATAAAAAGAACTTAAACATAATAATATATATCTAATAGTTAGAGAACTTGAAAATAATGAGTTTTGACGTAGGTTTGTATTTTAAATAATATATGAAAGCTTAAATATATAAAATATTGATGATCTAGGATACTAAATTAATCAAAAATAAAATATGGTCCGACTATTCGGTCATTGAACCCATCCAAACGTTAACCAGCAGTTTACATGTACGACTCACATAGGCACAACTGTACTGTTTCGTTCCGATTTGTAGTCCGGTACGGAAACCACTGGATTGTGGAAATTTAGTTTATATTATTTAAATAATTGACTTTACTATTATAGGAGGCCTCCAGCTAATATCTAAAAGACAGAGTATAAGTGTACGTATTCGAACAAAACGACCTTCGATCTGAAAGGCCGCTTCTGGCCACAAAAGTCAATAGCTTGTTAATAATCAACAACAATGATCATATTTTTGGAGAAAGTAATATCATTCAAATCAACTTACAATCATAAACAAAAAAAAACGTTTTTTTTTTTTTTTTTACTTTTCCATCAACAAAGCATAACACAATTTCTACTAAAATACAGATTCTAATTGACAAAAATTCGCTAACATGTCTCCAATTTTGGAAAAATAAACCGAACCTCAAAATAGAAAAGAACAAAAAACCTGGATTTTTACAGTTGTTGGTAATCCGTTGTGGATTATTTAGAGATGGAATGCTTTTGTGATTAATTATGAGGAAGCTTATTTGGAGACATGAAAGCTTAGTTATCGACTCATGTGGGTTTTGTGTAATTAATTCTGTGTTCGCAGGCCTGTGTGGCCTTTCGTCAATAGTTTATCCGGATGACCGGACTTAAAAATTATTCGTTGGTCGTTAAAAAAAAAAAAATTAGATGGTGGGCCCATTTGGAACATTAATCAGATTCCCAGCATCTCCCTTAAACTCATCCTCATTACGTCATTATTCCTTCATGTATGGCCCCCACCCACGCATAAAAAAATAATAGTCACCCGAAAAAAAATCACCAAGTTTTTAAAAAACACCAACCAACAAAAACCCAAACACCCATTCAAGTATTAACATTCAACTTCTAAGGTACACAACATAGATCATCATCATCTTCAAACATCAAGACCCTACTACAAAAACGATGAAAGTGACGGAAAACATCAAGCAGCCTGACCGTCGAGAACACCCGGAGACGGAGTGCTCCCGTTAACATACACAGCCATCTTTAACCCCAATGAACAGTAGTTAAACATAGTGCACACGAAAAAAAACCAACCCTCACGCGTTAACGTAAACGTAGCCGGCCCCTCACTCTCACCGAACATGTCAAATATTATCTTATCCCAGCAAATATCGTGCTCCCACTGTTCAACTTTCACGAAATTGTACACCTCTGATTCGAACTCAAATACTGCAACCACGTTATTCAAATTAAAAAAAATAAAAAATAAAAAATAAAAATTTTGAAAGATATGTATATACATGATCTACTCTATAATGTAACTTCTGACGCATTGGGGTTAGGGCCCTCTGAAATAAGGGACCACAATTTTATAAAAAAAAAACTATATTGAGTTTTGGTATTATATGACCGAATGAAATATGAAGCGGGATAACACTTGATAGTTGATGAGTACAAATGAAAATTTTTTGATGATCAACTAGCCCTTTTATACTTCTTTTTTTTTCAAAGAAATAAACTATCAATGACAAAGTTAGTATACGAAATTTTCTTTTAATTATTGCTTTTGTTCAATGAAATTTGATAAGATTGTTTATGTTTAGATTGCGTTTTTAGAAAAGGGCCTTAGTTTTTTGTTCGATTGAGGCCCAAAAAAACGTTGTGCCGCCCTGTGTATATAATATGAGTACGTACGGAGAATGTCGCGGATGTGAAAAGTACGAGAAGCCGCCCACTTAGAGTAGAAGTCAGTGGTCGGTGGGATGGTCCACATGGAGTCGCCGACGACGTGTGTGACGGCGCTGACGGTGGTTGTGAAGAGGAGCAGTGTAAAGGCTAGTGTGGGGTTTGAAAACTGGTGGCTTCTGTGTGCGACCATTGTGTAGGTGTGTGGTTGTGAGAATTGAAGATGAGGGTTGATGTGTGTGATATGAAGGGCAGTTGTATGTGGAAACTGACGAGAAACTGGCGACTGTGAATGTTTATTTTGATTTACTTTTGTCATGTTGGTTACTTTTTCATAAGTAACTGTTTTTCATCGCACTTCAGGGGGGGAACACTCAAACAGAACATAAATACAGCAAGTTGAAATGAATAAAACTGTAATGTATTTTTGTTGCGTTTTAAAATAGTGGTTATAAATGTCATTGGTAAGTATGACTATGAGATGGTACTCTAAATGAGTTATCTCTGAGAACAACTAGTTTTAAACATGTATAATTTTCCATGAATATGGCTACTCAAAACTCGTATATAAATTAACTACAGTGATAAAATTCGAACACCTACAAGTTCTCCTTGAATATAGATACTCAGCTCATATGATATTATTTCACCCTAAACCCTCAACTCATATATATTATTTCACCCTAAACCCTTAATATGAAAAATCATATTAAAAAAATCCAATTTTATTTTTTTGTGTATTTGTTGTCTCTTAATTACCAAGACTTGATATAACTTGAATATTTAATTTTAATTTTGCTTCCTAAAGTTTAACAAAAAGTAATCATTTTTATCAAAAATATTAAAAATATCAATTTACCTTCAAAAACTTCATAAATTGTTTCAATTTTAGTACAAAAATTTTATTATTTCGAATTCAAGTTAAAACAATAATAAAAATCTTGTATTGAAATTGAAACAACTTATAAAACATTTGCAGGTAAATTGATGTTTTTATAATTTTTTTTTAAAAAATAATTATTTTTATCAAACCCTAGCAAAAAAAAACCGAATTTATCTCAAATTAAAATTACGGACAAATATATATAATAGTTAAACCTTTTGTGTTACACTTGATTCCATAATGCCTGAACAATTTCGCATGGTTTATTTGCACGGTACAAGCTTTTTCTTTCCTATTTGACCTTCTTAAACGACTATATGAATTAAATAATTAAACGTAAACATAATCATAACATAACTATAACCAAAACTATAACCTAAGATCATAACCAGTAAAACTAAATAAATAAACATGAGTCCAAATTGATACACAAACTGGTGACAAAATCATAACCAGTAAAACTGAATAATTAAACATTAGAGTCGAAGTTGATACACAAACTTGTTGTCACACTGGGCATACGTATAAAAAAATTTACACATATCACAGAAGTAAAAGACGCCTAAATATGACTCTATTTGTGGGCGTCATGAAATATCGTATGTAAATATAGATATGTTTCAAATAAGATATAATAACAGTAACAGAGAAATAGATAAAATATCAGATGAAAAAGGAAAGGAATTATACAGCACGAGGCGTAGACTGAAAATAACATAAATCATTATCATCATCATCAAATAATAAGTTCTAAAATCAAGTTTTAATCATTCATACGTCCTCAAGAGGGTTCACATTTAACAAAAAAGACCAAACAAAACCTGATTCAATTTATCAAAATTATTGTTGTGCACATTGCACCCTCTGAGCTCCACCATGCATGTCTTCATCTTCATCATAAGCCTCTTGTGCTTGTTGTTGCTTCCTTCTCATCTCTTCTTCAATGTTCACATCATGAAGAGTCGTTTCCTCACACTCGTCAAGCTCCATGTCTGTCATCTCCATCGAAGGCTTAGGTGGCAGCACCGCCTCCAACGCCTTGCACTGTTCTGGGGATAATGAATCAGGGAAATCCACAGTGAAGTGGATGTACAGCTTCCCCTTCATGAATGGCCTCTGGTACATTGGCATTCCCTCGTCATTTATCGCCTTGAATTGATCTACAAAATTATTAACCAAAAACCAAAGAGATTATCAATCATTTCTTCAACCTTTAAAATACATTTTTAAACATCAATCATAAGAAAGCAGAGGAAATTACCAGGCTTCACAACCTCTCCAGGTTGAGATTTGATGAGAAGCTGTCTGTTATCCAAATGGGTCAAGATAAATTGGAACCCACACAGGGCCTCTGTCAGGCTCAATGTGTGCTCAACAAATATGTCATCACCCTTTCGCTTAAACTTGGGGTGCTCTTTTTGTTGCAACACAAATACAATATCACCGGTAACCGTGTCGGGCTGCATAGCACAAACAGAGTCAAATACTGTATGCATCTTTATATACGAATACAAACAGAGAACAATATGATAAGAAGCTTACAGCTTCATCAGCCTCCCCAGGAAACGTGATCTTCTGCCCATTTTGCATGCCCTTCTCCACATGTACTTCCAAAACCTTCTTCTCCTGCACAACTTTCTCACCCTTGCACTGTGTACAGCGATCCTTATCATTGATGGTTTCTCCGGTACCCTTACACTCGTTACAAGCATGTTGCATTTGTTGGATCATAGACGGTCCAAGATGTCTGATGGAAACTTTCACTCCTGAACCTTGGCAGCCAGCACATTTCATCGAAGCACCTGATTTAGAACCCTTGCTGCAAATTTGAAGCTTTGAGTTAGAAAAATCAACCGCCTAAACAAAACAAGAGTAGCAGATAGGCAGATACATTCAAAAGAATTCAAGAACATACCCTTTACACTTGGAGCAGATTACATTACGTGAAAGTGAGAGTTTTTTAGATGTTCCATTATAAAGATCCTCAAGAGACACTTTGAGAGGATGAACAACATCTTCTCCCCTTCGTTGTCTTCGTCCCCTGCTGCTACCACCGCCACCACCTGAGTACAAAATATTTCAGTTAAACCCAACAGTATAAAGACAATCAATTCAGGGCTGTAGTGCAAGAAAGTTAAACAACAGCTGAATCAAGATTGCTTACCACCAAAAGGGCTACCACCAAAGAAAGACTGAAAGATGTCAAAGGGGTCATGGCCACCGCCTCCACCGCCCATTCCTTCCTTCAAGGCATCCTCACCATACTGATCATATATCTCACGCTTCTCTGGGTCACTCAGTACCTCATATGCTTGGGCAAGCTCTTTAAACTAAATGATTGACAACATGTGTAAGTACAATCATCAAGATAACATTGATGAAAAGTGTATTATAATTAAATACACCAGCGTTTCTGTCCCAAATAAGCACCCTCATAGCAAAATCAAAATTACACCCTGATGGCAGACCAACTCAATTAATACTTCAGCAATAAACGAGCTTTACGGATCATCTCATGTTCATAGTTGCAATACAAAGAATCATTTCATGTTCTAAAATACGGAACTCACAACTTCAATTCAAGAGTTGAGTGTCGAAAGGTTAAAGGCAGGATAAGTGATATGAATCATCTCATGTTCATCGTTGCATACAAAGAATCATTCAGTTAATCAGCAAGACATCTATACGCCGGAATCCCTCTTCACCATTAAAGACAACTTAAATGTTATATAACGACAAATTGATAAACAACCAAACAACTGAAAATCCTCATCATCAAAACATCGCATTAGTTGTTAGTTGTTGATTCAGGTCAGGTAACTTGCTATTTAACAAGTCATGCGTAGATCATCAATTCATATAAACAGCTGCGGTTATCACAATTTATCATCAATTAAAAAAATATGGATCTAAACTATCGATTGTCGACTGATCACCAGAGCTGATTCTTCATACAATTACTAAATTAAATTATTCCGTAACCTCCAAGCAACAACCCTCATAACAAACTATATGCGATCACTTCCGAAAAGTGAGCAAATTATACAAGCAAAACGATTAACAATCACCTATTGCATATAAAAAACCAATTAAGAGGATAGGATTAAAGAGCATCACCTTCTCAGGATCTCCACCCTTGTCAGGATGATTCTTAATGGCGGCTTTCCGATAAGCCTTCTTCAGATCATCCTGTGAGGCGTTCTTCGGGACCCCAAGGATCTCATAATACTTGGTGTTATCGCTCTTCTTCGGTGCTCTACCAAACATCCTGTTCTAATCGGATCTTCAATATCCAATTACAAATCTAAAACGTAAAAACACAATCAAATCAAAACAATATCCTACCTGCTAATCAATCGAATAGACGCATCATAATACACGCATTAAATCCGTAGGAAAACACAAGAAACGTACCGGTGAAGAAAAAGAAGAAGAATATCGCAATGGAACTTGAGTCGATTGTGTTGGTTGAAGGATAATTTGGGGGTGAGAGGTGAGGTATTATTTAAAGAAGGGGTGTGTATTGTTTGATCATGACGTAAACGCAATAAAGAAGCCTCTAGAAGGCTCGCGTGCTTCTATATGGCTTTTTAAATTTTAACAAAGCAATCTCCACCGTTCGACTTGTTTGTTTTCGTCGACGTTGACCTAAAACTTAAAATCTGAAGTTACAACGTAATATCGTAAAAATAGTCATTTCTTGTGTGTTATACGTGTAGATAAGTAAAAGAATAACTTCTTTTCTCGTTATTGATGCACAAGTTCGCTGTTACGGTATTGTTTTTTCTCCTCTAGCTTGTTTTGAGCCATAACACGCGTGTTATATGGAATTTTAAGCTTCGCTCTAATATATGCTCTGGATACGTTGATTTTTGGATTTGTAGATCATATATGTTTTAACTTTTATGCGTCTTTTGCTATCTATTGTCCATGTTATTTATATTTTATAAAGATATCAAAGAGATATGGCGGATTTAAATGATCGTTATGATTGTTATGAATATCAACAATGTCAAACACCCTACAAATAAAATAAATAAACAATAACCATTTGATGCATATGAAAATATTTACACATAGAAATCAAAACTTTGTCTCTCTTACACCAAGTTACTAGTAAAGTTTATGTTCGAATTGAACATGATTTAAAGTCACATGAATTCCTTAAAAGCTAGCTAATTCAATAGGCTTAACACCATATGTGCAATGTTGATAAGGAACACTAACATCACCTCGTATCTTGGGAAACAATTCGGTAGAAAACCCAAAGCGCGTTGTTTTCTATCAATGTAACTAAGTTGCTTAAAGGATAGATATCTCTCATTTTGAAGCAATAAGTTGTGGTTTTGACTGTTTTTATTAGAGAGTATTATATACATATTAAAGACTTATGTCGATGGCTACAGTGCCACCGACCAAGGTCAACAATCTCCATCTTCCTCACCCTCACATCATCACAAGAAAACCAGTTTTGGCACCGCCTTTACGCCAATTGATGAGGCGAACAGCATCGGCGGACTCTCTGGACATACCGAGGGCGTTGATGATGCAAGTGGCGAGCACCGACTCCTTCAAGCCGTAGGACCCTCGCTCTCTGTCGAGGTTCAGGAGGATCAATCTGATAGCGGTGAAGTAATCCGAGGGTTTGCAGTAGGTGTCGAGGAATTTACGAAAGTTTGATCAACGCGACGGAGAATCACCACAACATCACCGTCTCCGGCAACAAAATCCTCTCCGATTGGGGCTTCGGCCGTCCGTCTCCGGCAACAAAATCCTCCCCGATTGGGGCTTCGGCCGTGTCTACACCGTCATCTCGCTTCTGGGTTAGAAGATGTGATGGAGGATGTTCTTCAACAGCATGATTATCGACTCGGGGAACTGGATTTGGATTCCCGTAGAGCTGAGGAGGCTGGTATGTGTGTGTTTTACCTGCAATTTGTTCATGATTGTTTGAATCGTAAGTTAAATTTACTATTTCAATAACTACCACAAAAGCACACAAACAGATACACAAGCATACATATATGGTATCTAGGTGCTTGTATCTACAAATCTTGATTTTCAATTGAAGAAACCATTATTATTCAAGTGTTTTAGCTTCAAAGATGCTTGATTTGTGACTTCAATACATGAATCTTGGTGAAAGAGATCTGGGTTTTGTTTAAGATTTATGTTTATGCAAGTTTCAAGATTGCAAAAAGCTTTCAAGATTAGGGTTTTCATGGGGTTGAGATCTGAAGTGATTCTTGCAGCTAAATGAGCTTGTTGGTGTGATTCTTGGGTGAATTTGGTGGTGGGTTTGTAACGAAAACAAGAAAGCAAGAAAATTGTTTTTAGATGAAGCTGTTTGTGGCTACTTTTTGGTGTTATTTTGGGGTTTGGGTTAGGAAGATCGAAATTGAATGAAGTGGAAATCGTTTTTGTTTTGTAGTAGCATCGGTTTCGGTTGAAAATCTAGTGGAGTAGTGGGGTTTATTTGTATGAATTGTTGAAAAGAAGCAAGAATCATTAATCTTGAAGGGAAAAGTGGTCCCTTTTTGCAGGGTGGTGCATAGTTTTAAGGAAATTTAAGGAAATTAGTGGGTTTATTAGGTCAATATTAATTTATAAATCATTGATTCTTGGTAGTTTGAAAAGCTAGATTTTTATGTTTTTGATTTCAGGGGAGAAAAGATGTTTGAATTCTGAACTTTGGCATGCTTGTGCTGGTCCTCTTGTCTCACTTCCCACAGTCGGAAGCCGTGTGGTTTATTTCCTGCAGGGTCACAGCGAGCAAGTTAGTTCTAGCAGACTTTATTTAACCGGTTAGGGTTGTATTTCGACCTGTTCACTTATGAATGGCTTAATTCAGCATATGTTACTTTTATCTCAAACCAGTGAAAATCTTAAATTTATGTTGTTACGCCTTCTTACTTTTACCAAGCTTTAGAGATTTTGCCACCACGAAGCTGATCACAGTTGTATGTTTATGGGCTATCTGCAATATGTTATCTTACTTTTGAGGTACATGAGATTAATTCATCCTTTTAGGCTGTGAATGGCAGCCCACTCACTAAAACTGTTGATTCTTTTCTATAATTCTATGTACGCCTGTCTCTTGACTCACTTGATAGGCTTTAGGTTAAGGTAGGCATTAAGGACATGATAAGCTCATTGACTCCCGAGGTAGTCTTTAGTTTACTTTAGGCATTAAGGATCCTGATCAGCTAAGTTTCTAATTCACAACATTTGAGACGACATGCATATCAAGCTTTAGAGATTTGGGCTCACATGATCTTACTTTATGTTTAGTTGATTGGGAAATACATGATTGGAAACAAAAAGACAATAATAAGAGCAGAGCTTGAAATAAAAAAACAATGGTAAGGATTGTCGAAGATATAATCGGGTTTTTGCCAGGTTTTTACATGGAATTCTACCGCAACGCGCGAGGAAACTTACTAGTTATATTGTAATTAGTATAAGATGTATAGTCAAAGGTTATTATTGTAACATTATATTTTATATATTGAATCATTCAATTGTGGAATTAACCTAATTTTATCATGGTATCAGAGCTAATCTCTGAATATTCAAAACCCTAAAATTCTTTCTTCCCCTCTTCTTTATAACCCTACGGCTGCCACCCCCTGCCACCTCTCGGCCGTCGATCCCCTCCCCCTCACAGCCTTCAATCTTCTTTTTCACCTTGAATCATGACAAACACCAACACTCCTCCCGCAACTGAGAAGCTACATCCTGCTTGTACCATCATAAACATTAAAAACAACATCAGTACCTTTCTAGATCTGGAGAAAGGAAACTATATTGCATGGAAGGAAGTCTTCAAGAAACATTATAGGGCTCATAAGGTACTATCCCACATCATACTGGATACTCCATCATCATCTTCTACTTCAACCTCTGACAAAGAACAATGGGGCCAAACTTGATGCAACCATATGTAACTGGATTTATGCTACAATCACACCAGATCTACTAGACACCATTATACAAGAAGACTCAATAGCCGCTCAAGCATGGTTAGCCCTGGCCAACATCTTTCAAGACAACAAGAATACTAAGGCTCTTAATTTACAACATCAATTCTCTACTACAAAGTTGGATGACTTTCCCAATGTTACTACTTATTATCAGGCTCTTAAGGTTATATCTGATCAACTCACTAATGTTGGCCATCCCCTAACAAATCAATAGTTAGTTTTATAGGTTATTGCAGGTTTAAACGAAAGCTTTGATGGTGTGGGAATGTTCATACAACAAACCAACCCATTACTTGATTTATACGAAACTCGTTCTAAACTCATCTTGGAAGAAACCCGTCAAAATAAACAAAAACTAACCAACTATTCGACTTTGCTCACCACCACTAAACCAAACAACTCCCATCGTCATCCAAACTCTACTACCACCACTCCACCATATAAAATCCACAATCCCGCCACCCACCATCCATCCGCCACCACTTCCCACCATCACAACCAACCTTCCTACAACCCCACCTCCCACTCGTACCCTCCTATTCACCCCTCGGACACCGCCACTCGAGTTCATGGTCGCGGGTATCGTGGCCCTTCATTCCCAAACCATGTGTGTCGGTTGAAGAAGTCACTTTATGGTCTCAAGCTGGTACCGCGAGCTTGGTACCAAAGATTTACAGATTTTATCAGGACTCTAGGTTTTCATCATAGTGCTTGTGACCACTCACTTTTATTTATCGCCATGGGAATGAAACTGCCTATCTTTTATTGTATGTTGATGGCATAATTTTTACGACATCTTCAGGGACACTCAAGAAGAACATCATGTCCCGTTTATCTTTTGAATTTGCCATGAAGGATCTTGGTTGCTATTTCTTGGGCATCTCAGTTACACGCACGTCTCAGGGGTTATTTTTATCGCCACAACAATATGCCCAAGATATTCTAGCTCGAGCCAAAATGACAGCGTGTAACCCCTCTAACACCCCAGTTGATACAACAGGTAAACTTACAGCACACTCAGGTGACATGTTTGATGATCCCACTCTCTATCACAGCTTAGCAGACGCTCTTCAGTATCTTACATTTACTAGACCTAACATTTCCTATGTTGTGCAACAAGTCTGCATGTACATGCATGCGCCCAGAGTGACACATTTTAATGTTCTGAAACGGATTCTGCGTTATACAAAAGGTACTATTTCTATGGCTTGACTATTACTATAGGCTTAGGTGCTGTTTGTTTTTTCTGCAGGAAGACGTCTGCAGTCTGCGGACCACATCTGCAGACATCTGCAGCAGAAGAGGTGGACCAAACGTCTGCAGTCTGCAAGAAAAAGACTGTTTGTTTTTAACATCTGCAGAATACTGAAATATTTTATAACTAAAGCCTATTTTAATTGCAGAACCAAATAAACTAACAATTTAATTGCAAACTCCAATTGCATGATTTAGAACAACAATTAGACAAAAATCAAGCAAAGCTCTCAATTAAATTAACTCAAACAACACAACAAAAAGATAGAATGTATTCAACTAAAATTATTAGCTTAAACATATATAACACATTAAATTCGCGAGTCTTCTCTTGAATATATTCAGTAGCTTGATTCAAAATCTATGGATAACAAACTAACATAAACATACATAACAACCTAGTAGAGTAGCAATAGAAAACAATCAATTGGTAGACAAACACAGAAACACTTCAAATATCAAACAACCTATTTCAAATATTAAACTTTTTTTCCCTATCACCACCTCCGATCCTGCTCCAATCTCAAAAGATTCAATATCTGCAAGATTCTTCAAATCAACAACAGAGAGCTCATCGAGCCACCTCACGACCAAATCGGCTGCAGGAAGGTATACCCGGAGGGGAGCCGGCTAGAGGAAGGCGTCGCCGGAGGGGAGCCGGCTAGAGGAGCGTGGCTGGAGGAAGGCGTCACCGGAGGGGAGCCGGCTGGAGGAAGGCGTCGCCGGAGGGGAGCCAGCTGGAGTAGCGTGGCTGGAGGAAGGCGTCGCCGGAGGGGAGCCGGCTGGAGGAAGGCGTCGCCGACGATTGATGGGGGTGGATGTAGCGGTCGGTGGGCGAGGCGGACCGACGGTGGCTGGCTGTGACTGGTGGGGGGGCGATGGTGGTGAGGGGAAGGAGATGGGGAAGAGGTCGATGTCTTTTGAGGGAGATGGGAGAGCAGTTGGTTTTTGGGGGTGAGAAGAGGTTAGAAGATGTTAGAAGAGATGGTGCAATGTCTTCTCCACGCAGACGTCAGGAAGACGTTTTTTAATGAAACGTCTTCCAAAAATCAAACAGTCTGCGTACTAAAAACCTCTTTCCGCGTCTGCGTGCACGCAGATGAAGAGATGGGGAAGAGGTTTTAAAGAAAAACAAACAGCCCCTTAGTCTCTTCTCTTGTCTCCTACACTAATGCAGACTAGACCGGGTGCCCTGATACACACAGGTCTACTTCAGGTTATTGTATTTTTCTGGGTAATAATCTCATCTCATGGTCCTCAAAACGGCAATCCACTATTTCTAGATCCAATGCAGAAGCATAATATCGTGGTGTTGCTAATGTTGTGGCTGAATTATGTTGGATTCGTAATCTGTTGTTGGAATTAGGACGTCCGCCGACCCATACATCTGTTGTTTATTGTGATATGTCAACGCCATTTACATGTTCGGGAATCCAATTCAACATCAACGAACAAAACACATAGAAATAGATATCCATTTTGTTCGTGAACGGTGCAAAGGGGTCAAGTTCGTGTCTTACATGTCCAATCTCGTTACCAGATTGTTGATATCTTTACCAAGGGTTTACCTAGAGTCTTATTTAATGATTTTCACTCCAGTCTCAGCATCCGTGAACCTCCTCCTTAGACTGCGGGGGTATATTAGCGAGTATTATATTGTAATTAGTATATGATGTATAGTCAAAGGTTATTATTGTAACATTATATTTTATATATTGAATCAATGAGAAGAGGGAAATCAGTTTTGAAATTAACCTAATTCTTTCAGTTTTATAGTTTACTTACATGAAAAAAACATATTAGAGGTGATCTTGGTTAATGAGATAAGTAAATTAAGATTTGAGGAAGAGAGTTCTTGATGAATTGTAGAATCTTGTGAGGAAGATTAGGATGTTCAAATACAGTATTTAGGAACATTATATATAACATTCTTAAGTTAATATAATTCATTGGTTTTAAATGTAAGGCCACATGAATGGCTATATGTGTTCTTTGTAATTTTTACCTAATTTGATCCGAATTGATGAATTTAAGCTAAACATGATGGAACCATTTTATAAATGAGATGAATTGCTAGAAACACAACTTAAAACTCGTTTGTTCCAAAGCTTGAAATGATTATAGTATGTTTGAAATAATCAAAATGTATTTTTGCAAATTTAGTTTTGAAGGTCAAGCGAATTAAGTTAAGAACCAAGAATCTATATATTATAACAAGTATTCATATCATATCCAAAAAATCCGAACAAATTAGTAAACATAATTGACTTAGAAAAATGTTCAAATACAAAGTGTATTTTTGGTATAAAGTGTGAGAAGACACAATGAGTAAAAAAAAGTCACAAAAGAATTATATTTCACAAGCTAAATCGAATTTTAAAAAAGTAATTTCGAGCTTTTTTTCCCTAGCCGTCCTCACTAAAACAAAAAATAAACGAAAAATAAAAAAATAAAAAAAGATTAACGTTTTTTGATTTTGTCATTTATGAAAGACACAATGACGTCATCGTGTCATTATGAAAGACACAATAACATCATTGTGTCATTATGAAAAACACAATGACGTCATTGTGTCATATAAAGACACAATGTTTTTTTTTTAATTTCTTTTATTTTTTCTGAAAAAGGGCGACGAGAGGAACAGAGACTCCAAAGTATTTTTTGAAATTTGATTTAAATTGTGAGATATAATTTTTTTTGTGTGATTTTGTTAACCTCATTGTGTCTTCTCACATTTTGTAACAAAAATACACTTTGTAGAATAACCTCACCCATTGACTTATGTTTGAGGATTAAAATAACAAAAATGAGCAAAATTAATAAGATAAGCATTTATATTTAAAAGCACAAAGGAATCTCAAGTTGGAACTTCTAGCACATCTTCCCTTGAATAATAGAAAGCATACATGTTTAACTCTATGATTTGCATGTGGAATAAGAGGTGTTAAAATGAGGGTTTAACTCTCAAAGTAATGTATATATTGAGTCCTTACAGTATCAAAGGGATTTTTAATGTGCTAAATTAAGATCAAGAACCAAGGAGAATTAATACCTCAAGTTTTAAAGGTTTTAATGTTTTATTGACCAAGAAACTTAGATCAAAAGTCAAAAGAAAACAATAAATGTTAATAAAAGATCATATTAAAAGGGAATTGATATGTTGAATGTTGAATCAATAAATTCCGAGGGAATATATGCTATTCAAATTTGTAAATGTTAAAGATGATCATAATATTACATCTTATGTTTGTGCAGAATCTGATGATCAATATGAAGTTTAAAAGTATGTAGAAAAACAGGACCAAAAAGGATGATTTGACTGAAAACATGTTTTGCATCAATCGTCCAGGTTCGTAGAGAGACCAACATAGTTGTACACTACATCGTAGGCGTACGCCAACTAGAAAGAAGCATACACCCAACCCCCTATTTTACGTTGATATGTTTAAATGAGCAAACCAAGTGCCCGATGCAGATGTCGCATGATGTAGGCATACATCAAAATCCAAAATCTTGATTAGGGATGACTGTGACAGGTATGACTAATAGACAAAACCTACATGTTTTAATGACGGATTTTGTTTGAAATTCAAGGGGATAAATTTAGCCTATGTTAATTCAAAAAATTAAAGGGGGACATTAGAACAATTATAAAGTCTGTTGTTTTGAGACCTTCAAGAGTTCAAGCCATAAGAAACATATTGTTACACAAAGTGTAATATAAGACCCTGCATATTAGATAACGATGTGATTCGGCCACTCACCAGACCCGCGTATGAGAGCCAAGTTAGGCACTTAATACACTTTTTTTAATACAAAATTAGAGGATTCCACAAGTTCTTCGGGAACCAGGCACTGCTTAGAAAAATGGTATGAAAATATGACATCCTTTTCCAATAACCGTACCCCCAAACCCTATTCATAGCTTTAACTAGTAATGTTTGGTTGTTTTTTTTCTCGGTAACCAAGTAACCAAGCTCTTTGTAACTAAGTTAATCGTTATGAAAAACTAAACTGTTTGTAAATTAAGTCATATAACCAAACTAAATCATCTCACTCTAGTTCATCATTTCTTCAGGTCAAATGGTAGCCTCAAGTCACCCGCTTTAAGCTTGTCATTTACAATTTAAAATTTTATCGACCAAAATCGGTTTTCTATGGGTAAGGGTAAATGCCTAGCATTGCAAAAAGAAAAACAAAAAACAAAAACAGTCACAAAATTCGCATATATATGGACGTAAACGGGAAATGAATTGAGAGAAAGCATCGACTATTTGTCAGGTATCAACAAGATTATATACACGTCCATGCCTAGTATTCAAAGTGACAGCAAATGAAAGTAAACATGTTCAGGTATGCACACTATTGTTTACAAATGTAAATAGGTAGTAATTAACATGTGAAGCCAGCCAAAGAATTAAAAAAACAAAACGTCGATAAATTCCACTTAATTACGAAGTGATGCATGAGGGACGGCAGGAAAACCAAATTCATCCACAGCCTGTAAAGCAAATGTTAATCATGAATACTTTGTAACTTTGACACTATTAGCATTTCATACTTCATAGGGTAGAAGTGGCAGTTGGCGGGTAGAATATGGGTAAAAAGTTGGTTCTAGTCAACAAAGGTACTTCTTAGTTTGTGTTGAAATGGGTCGGGTAAAGTTGGTCCAAAAATATTATAGAACTTGTATAAATAATCAATATGTTGATTAGGAATTTATGATTATAAAAAGCTATATTTATCAAATCAACCCATTTAGTAATGACTAACATTGTAATGCAGGACAAGATGTCAAGACGTATTTCAAAGTCACCTGATTGTTAACTCCGCCGGATGGCACCGCGTGTCCACTTGGAGCTGAAGGCAAGTTGAGCTCTTCATTCAAATCGGGCTCGTTATCAGGTTGAAGATAAGAAGGTACCCCTGCACCTTCAGTTTCCTGGCCCATGTCAGCCTCCAGAGCATCAAGTTCTGCATACCAACCATTTAATCATGACTTCAATCATCCAGATAAATCAAAGTGATGTTGAGTTTTAAAAAAGAATAGTAAAACGGGTGCTTAGTGCTTACCACCCAAAAGTTCATCTTCATCAATGTCATCCGGCACACTGTAACTTCTACCAAGAGATTCTTGTATTTCATTGCTAATATCCATCATGTCCATCATCTCATCTTGCAGATTCTACAAATAAATAGATTAAATGGGCCACTACTAGAAATTATCCAAAGAAAGTTAAAATGAATCATATACTAACATCAATGTCTTGAATCTTCACTGTCTTCATCATTCCTTTTAACTCTTTGTTTGCTGATTTCAGAGCCGACATCTGGAAGATACAAAATTTATGAGATAAGAAATAGAACCCATAAAGCAATTTAAAACAATAATTAAAACCTGTAACAATAACACTTAATAATTGGAAAACATACTGTTTGCTGAGCATCCTTAATCCCTTCTGAAGCAAATGCAACTTGATCTAGGTTGAATGTTTGATTGTATAGCATGTCACGCTGTCCTTCATACCTGTAAATAATAATTAGAAGTTGTTCAATTACATAAGTAAATGCAGGCACACACGTATGACATTTAAGGATGCATGCATAATCAGAGATATGACAGTGTCCAGAAAGGATCTATGGTTCTCAAGTTTACCTAATTTTTTTATTTTCTGAGCAATATTACTGATAGGCAACTTATTCTAAAACTATGATGTATCTAATAAGTATTATGCATGCAAAATCACAAAGTTGTCATATTAAAAAGCATCCTACATTCTTTTTTGCTTAAGAACTCTCATTGCTCGAGCCTTCACAGCTTCTTGAGCAGGACCCGGTCTAGTTTTCTTGATCTGTTCTTTATAACGAGTAAGTTCCACATCAAGCCGTTTGATCTTTTCATCCACGGTTTCACCTCGTTTGTTGATCTAAAAGAAGTTACAAAAAATAATCAGGCGTCCATTTCAATAATACTAAGCAAAAAAGAAATAATAATGTCAATACAGGACTAAGACATTAAAAGTCATTATGATCATCAATAAGAGAACTG
Source organism: Flaveria linearis (assembly GCA_024085815.1). Lineage (NCBI taxonomy): Eukaryota > Viridiplantae > Streptophyta > Magnoliopsida > Asterales > Asteraceae > Flaveria > Flaveria linearis. Next base: position 85,454,669 of record CM044006.1, read on the forward strand.
CAGAACTTTTCAAATACTCATCTAAATAAGCAGTCTACTGAGGATTGAGGAACATATTTAATCACTGCTAAACATGAAAATCAAAAAATAGTAACATCAATGAATATCATATTACTGCTAACATAACATCATTTTCTTGATAAATCTTGTTGCAAAACAGAGGTTGTGGTGTTGAAATCAGTCAGTTGCTCCCCCAGATTAAGTTGAGAAGGAAGATTTGTTGAAAACTCATTCTATTTATTTGGTGGACACTTTCAAAAGATATTGACTTCTTGATTCCAATCAGCCAATACAATTAAATACATGGATATGCAAATACATTATGTGTGTGTGTGTGCGCGCATGACAATATGAGTGTGAACACAAGTATGGTGACAGGAGCTACTCAGTATGTTCAAGAACAATATCCCTTCTGGTTTAACAATACGCTGGTTATAACACGAAGAAGATATCAATTCATATGCTTTATACCCACTTCATAAAATACTGAAATATCATAAAACCATCAAATTCCATGAACATAGACCATCACTATTACAAAAAACAGCATGTAAGTACACACTCTATGGATTTATAAGTTTACAAAGATATAAATCAATGTAAACAGGGATTTAACTACAGATTTAGGAGTCTATACTCTATACTGTATTCCACCTATTCTGTTTCCCAAAATTATATCTTTCAACCCTACCAATTAAACATTCTCATGCTTAAATCTATAAACACCTTAACATCTAAATCAAAATCTCGTAAACAAAGGAAATGCACTACCGTACACGATTAGTCGATTACCAATCATAACAATAACCTAACCACCAAATACACCAATTGATCAAATTAAACAGGCCAATGATACGAATCACATCGAATAATAGATGAAACAGATAGAGATTACCCGATCAGCGGCGTCATTAAGCGAAGGAGGTGGTTCTTTGTCTTTCTTAACGCCGAAAACTCTCCTCATCGCTGTTTTGCTTCAATTTGTGTGTGCTAATTTAGGGTTTAGTGTGGATTTAAACCCCCAATTCAACAGATGCGTGTGATATACGAGAAGAATGAACAAAGTCAACGAGAGATGTTGCGTTTGAAGTTTGGAGGTGATTCGTGAGCAATTGCGATGTAGATGAAGGTCTTTTGATTTGGTCAATCTATCTGTTCCGACTATTTAGAACATCGGTCCCTGTATTATTAAAAGTTATGTTGAATCAGTCCTGTATCAGTATCTCTATTATTGGTGTTATATATACGTCTCTTTAAACTATTTTTATTTATTGTATATATTTTTAATTTTTAAAATAGTTAACTTTTTATTTTTATTTTTTTATTTACCATATCACCCTTTTAAGTGAATGGTTAAAATAAAAACTCATCTTTTTGTGATAACTATAAAACTAATATAAGCCGCTAGTTTTTAATGACAATAATAATTATTGAAAACATAATAAAAATTATTAAAAAAAAATAACATAAAAATAAAAAAAAATAAAAACAGAAAAATGTTTCACCCGCTTTCCTCTTTCATAAAAAATTAAAAAAAGTTTATCAAAAGTAAAAAAATTCCCGTTATTTTTACGAAATTCGTTTTACACGTGCGTAATATCGTATTTACACATGTGTAAATCCAATATTACATATGTGTAGAACTAGATTTACACATGCATATGTAAATAACAGGTCGATGAATTTAAAAAAAAGTATACTAATATGGTAGGCGTTGAAAAGATAAAAATAATACCTAAATTAATAGTGAATTTTATGAAAAACTAATGTTGCGAAAAAAAATTATGAACGTTTTAAAAAAATATGAAAATTATATGCGACTTGCATGTGATGTTGAATGTGTGGCTCATATTAGTTTATAGAGTTCTCATAAAAAAGATAGTTTTGAAGATAACCCTTAAAGCTAAATTTTTTTAAGTTTTATTCATTTATTATTTATTTTAGTGTTTATTGTTTTTAGTTTTTTTATTATTTTTAATTGCAGTAATGATGAATGTTCAAAACGGCCAAACACAGGTAATAACTGAAAACTGAAGCGTATGTCTAACCGAAAAAACCAAATCAAATAATGAATTCAGTTTTTGGTTCAGTTAATGATTACACAAAATTTTGCTTGTTCGGTTCAGTTATCCCTATAAATCGAATAATAAACGGAATTAATAGGTTAAATTGGATAATCGAACCAAATAGATCGGTTTTGAATGGTTTATTTGGTTGAATTCTGTTCGTTTATGACTATTTTTTATTCTAAAAGATATTATTTAATTTTTTATTAAAAGTTTTTTCTACTTTAGAAATGTTTGTATTTAATTTTATGATTATTTTTTATTATTTATTAATATGTTTTTATATATCGTTATATAAAATGTTTTTGAAACTTTTTAAGGGAAAAAAACTTTTTTCTAAAATTCAAAAACAAATTCGGGATAAATTATGACAAGTTTTAATTAATTACATTAAAAAATTATTTTTAATTAATAATAATTTAATTCATTTATTATTACTTTTTACTCTTCACCACTTATTACTATTTTTAAAAAGCCCCACAACTCAAAATGAGCCTTGCGACGAGACGCGGACATTCCCCATGCTGCGGTTCCCTCCGGTCCGTTCCCGGGATATTTTACCAAATATACATATAAATAGTATAATTTTTTCCTCCACTCATTACTACTCACACAAATTTCATGTAATTATATGAAACAAACTCACTAATGTATAAATAAAACCACTATCAATGGGTATATATTGTACAGTAAAAAAGTAAGTATATTGCTATTTAATAAATTTCACTTTAAATCTTGAACAAACTTATAAAGAATACTTACTAGTGGCATGTAGATGATTGATTTACTTACCAGAGAGTTTGTAGTTGGGTTATTGCATGTGGTTTTAGGGTTTAAGTTTTGTCATAGACAAATATTGTAGATTATAAGTAGCATTAATAAATATGACATTTTGTCGATGGGAAAACAAAAAGAAGATTGAATTACTTAGGGTATGTTTGGGATTGTTTTTAAAAGCAACTTATTGGCTTATTAACTTTTTCAATAAGTTAATAAGTTAGTATGGAGTGACTTGTTAACTTATTCTTTCACAACAATCACATTGTCAAACACTGTAAATAACTTTTTAATTTTTCAAAAGTTAAAAGTTGATAAAAATAAGCACTCCCAAACACCCACTTCTCTTACTTTAACCATAAAGATTATTAGAATCGGGTATCTTAACAACAAATCAACATAAATAGTGTTTTCATGCTTGACTTAACATCCAATATTAAGTTAATTACTAACTTATATTATTTCAGATATAAGGTGATACTAAGATAAAATTAACAAGTAATATTAATTCCTTAATATAGGTGTCTAATATATGCTTCAAATTGAGATCTCAAGAATTTAAAAATGTGCAGTACCCAAATCAAAGTCTAATTAAAACCGAGGTCTTTTACGTAATAGATATATTTTTACTTAAGATTCTAACACATGGGAATATGATGCAACACATGTATTGTAAACGATTTTTAAAACGTCACAATCACATATATTAGAGTTGGAGTGTATTTTAGTTAAATAAAATATTTTTAAATCACAAATTATTTATTCTACCTGCCAAAACTAAGAACTAAACGACGCCCTGAATAACCACTTAAGATATAAGGCTTATTTTTATATATGGTCATGTCACCCTCATCCGCCTCACTTTTATGAATTTTTCTTAAGTGTTTAAGACCCGAAACAAACCAGAAGACCCGGAATGTTGTGGAGCTGGTGGCGGATATAAAGTCATTGACTTATCTTTGGCTTAGGAGTAGGGGAAATTTTGAAAGGGTGGATTGGAAGGGTTGGAAATCTTTTATTTTTGATGTAATGTGATTGTCGTAGGGGTTCCCCGCTTGGGAATCCCGTGTTGTTTGTGTGTTTTAATGAAAGTAGCCTTCCAAAAAAAAGACCCGAAACAAACCCACACTATAAGTAATAAAACTATTAAACCATCACCAATGGGAAGATCTTAAAAACATCAAAAAACATTTCTCTTTTCTCCACATCACCTTCCCATCTATCTCCTCTTTCCTCCACGTCACTTTCTCTTCACTCCACATCACTTTCTCTTCACTCCACGTCACTTTCTCTTCACTCCACGTCACTTTCTCTTCACTCCACGTCACTTTCTCTTTCCTCCACGTCACCTTTTCTCTCCTCAAAAACACCAAAAAAACATTTCAATTGGAGATGCTCTTAACATGTTATTTATGTATTCTAAGGTCAAACCAAATTAATTTACCGGACATGTTTATAGAAAAGTCATCATTTCATCGTCACTTGGTGATATAAAAAAACATCATCCCCTCATGCACCCTTCCCGACACACACATACAAAAGAACTTCATTTTACCAACTTTTGACCATTATTTCCATCATCACTTTTATCAGAAGATGAAAATAGAGACAGACGCATGAGCTAAAAATAACATGTGTGTCAATAAAGTTGTACGATGCATACGTTCAGTGTTGTTTATTTGTAGCTACATAGTGAGTGAATAATTATGTAACATGTCTAATTGCCACTCATAGTTTTTTACATAAACTATGCAACCAATATAATTTAAATAATTACACAACCTTAATTTATATATAAATAAATCTTTACCTATACTACAATAAACTTTTGACAAAAAAGTCAATTTTTAAGAAATTATAGTAATGTTTTGCTTAAATCAAAGAATAAAATATACTCAACTTCATTTCATAAAATTCATAAAATATAATTACGTATAAAAGTTATCAAGTCCTATAAAAATTAGAAAACTAGATAAAACAATCAACAAAAATGCTTTTCTTTTCTTGCACTCTTTTACCGGTTAATCCCCTTTCATTCAGTTGCATTGATCCAAGGTTTAAATTAACTATGTCTCGCATCAATTTTTCAAAATCATGTTTGTTCATCTTAAAAGCTAATAAGTTTAAGCTATGACAATTAATCATTGTCTCAAGATATGTAGAAAGTAAAAATCATATACAGGTAACTATTTTGTCTCTGAAATCTATAAAATGAATAATTTTCTTTTGACATTTTTTCCAACGTCGTAGTTAAGGTTACATATATGCTTATCAGGAATGTTGGCGTGTTACAAGATCGGGTTTCTATGTTTCATTTCACCAGTAAACACGCTTGAAAACGGATTTGAGTTTTGCTCATGATCTGTTAAACACAATTTAGATGCACGGTTTCATGAATTTTGTTGTGTTGGACTATATGTGATCCTAATCATGTGTGTACGTGTTTGTGTTTTGAGTGTATGTATTAATTCATAACATTGTTAAATTAAACTTTTTATGTTTGCAACTTACGCATATGTAAGTAAGAAGCACAAAGTTTAAAATTTACAAACTATTTTAAAATAAATGATTAGTTGAAATGTATTCTTTTATTTCTTAATAATATAATGTTTTTTAATATATTTATCCCTAGTGTATAAAATTATAAAACACTACTACAAAATGAGTCACTACAAGGAACAAGACCATTAGCGGCGACACATGTCGCCGCTATTGATACCCATTTTCGCCGCTAATACTAATAGCGGCGACTTGTCGCCGCTAATACTATTGATACCCAATATCGCCGCTAAAGAGTCGCCGCTAAAGATGACGCCGCTAATTCCATCATTTGCGACGACAATATCGCCGCTATAAATTCAAATAAAAAATTCCGGGAAGGACTTTTAGCGGCGACACTTGTCGCCGCAAATAGTCAATTTTTCAATTTAATTTTTTTAAATTTTTTAATTTCCATTATTATAACCCGAAATAACCTGTAAAATAAAACCAAATTTCCAGATTTCCCAACAACACAAATAACATAAGTATTAAGAAGTACAACACGAGTTTTAACAACACAGATAACATAAACATACAAATTGTTTAACTTCAACTTCTAATGTCGTTAAAATAAACTTAAACTACTTAACCGCTATCATATCATCGTCCTCGTCCGAATCATCATCTTCATCAGCTTGTTGTGTACCTTTTTGGGAGGCAATAAGTTACGTCATTTGCGACATAAAGTTTGCATTTTTAAACAAACTTGCGATTTGAGCCTACAAAACAAAACATACATTATAAGTTGTTGTATTTGCTTCTTAGTATAACTTTAAGTATATAATAATACACCAACACATTGAAGTGTGTTTGTATCACCCATTGCCTACTCCGAATATTTAGATTTTTCAAGTCAACCCGTGCGTTTGGTGTATCTTTGCTCTTTTCATTCATTAGAAGAGTACCTAGCAAACTATCACACACATTTTCTCTATATGCATCACATCTAAGTTGTGTTTTAGCTGTAGAGAAGACCAGTACTCAAGTTCAAAAAATATGCTTCGTTTGGACCAATTTAACTCATACTCCTCCGCTTTGATTTAACACCTCCAAAATCAGGATGTTTCCCCGGTAAATGGTGGCGGAGCCGACTAAGTTGAGTTTCTATGTCAGTATCACTAAATTGTTTCGGAGGGGATCTTATCTCGGGTTCCCGTTGAAGTCCAAATTTGTTCTCCATTCATGGTTTGCATCTAAAAACCGACGGTGACCAACATAAACGACTTTATTTGTGACACGCATCGAAGGAGTGTCTTCGTTACAAGTCGGGCATGCTTTGTAGCCCTGCCCGCTCCAACCTGATAGACTACTACGAGCCGGAAAATCGTTTGTAGTCCATAACAAAGCCGCCCTCATTGTGAAAAATGTGTTTGTCGCCATGTCTTTAGTACGTACACCCGACACCCACAACTGCTTAAGCTCATCCACCAATGGCTTAAGAAAAACATCCATGTCCTTCCCGGGGGATTTAGGACCAGGAATCAATAATGACAACATGAATGACGACTCCTTCATGCATAACCATGGAGGCAGATTGTATGTCGTGAGTATAACAGGCCACGTGCTATGAGCCGAACTCATGTTACCAAATGGATTGAAACCGTCAGCTGCAAGTCCTAGGCGAACGTTTCGGGTTCTCTCGAGAAGGTAGGGTACTTTATATCAAAATCTTTCCATGAAGAACCATCAACAGGATGACGCATCGTACCATCTTCTGATCGTCCGGTATTATGCCAAATCATATCTTTTGCAGTGTGCCTTGAAGAATACAAGCGGCGTAGCCTGGGGGTTAAAGGAAACCATCGTAACACCTTGTGAGGTAACTTTTTGCCCTTTGTATTTGTATCGATCCACCGACTCTCGTTACAAACTGGACAATTTTGTAACAATAGGTTTTCTGCCCAGAAAAGTGTACAATCATATTTGCACACGTGTATCGACTCATACCCTAAACCGATCTTCTTTAATGTCTTCTTGGCTACATAGTGAGAAGAGGGAATTTTGTTACCTGAGGATGTGAAGACTGCAACAACTCAAGGAGCACATCAAATGAGCTATTGGTCCATTTATTTTTCACCTTAATATTCATAAGCTTTGCTAAAAAGTCAAGAGAAGAAAACTTAGTACAACCAGGATATAATTCTGATTGAACTTCCTCTAACAAGTCCTCAAAATCATCACGGACACCACTACTCTCTTCCATAACGTCTTCGATAACGTCAGCCATTTCGTTTGTTGGCCCAACATCATTTACAACCACAACTTCAGGAATTAAACTTTCACCATGATAGATCCAATCCTTGTACGTCCGACACATGCCCCATATTTCTAAATGATATTTCATTTTAACCATCCTAATAATTGAGTATTCTGACATTTCCTACACGGGCATCTAATCATGCCATATTTGTCGATATATTTTTCACTCATATCGATAAAAGAGCTGAGTCCTTGCTGATACTCGGGTGATCTATGGTTCGGATTAAGAATCCAACTTTTATCGACAGACATGATTACAGCACTGCAATATAATTTACAATTTAAATGGAGGAATATAATCATGGTGATTAGAAGCCAATTTCTAATAATGAACAACGATTAAAAGTCAATTATTATTGTTATTCATCATACGTAATTATAAGTTAACCATTTACATCGTTAATCTAAATAGTTCAAATATTTAGCAAAACTAAAAGTATATATCAACAAATTTAGTTTCTCATCCTAACAAAAAATATTACTTCTAATCCTAATCTAAATAGTTTAAAAGTTAACCATTTACATCGTTAATATGATTTTAACAAATATATATATATCAACTAATCAACACTTAAATCATAAAATATATGTTATCTCATCCAAAATAACAATAATCAAACAAATAATTTTATCAATTAATTTAGTACAACTAATTTGTCCATTTCTAATACAAGTTTCTATACTTTCAACTAATTATAACCAACTAATAATAAAATTCCCAAATACATATAGTTCAAATACTAAACAAAACTTAAAGAATATATCAACAAATTTAGTTTCTCATTCTAAATATAGTTTCAACAAATATTACTTTTAATCCTAATCTAATTAGTTTAAAACTTAACTATCTACATCTTTAACGTAGTTTTAACAAATATATATATCAACTAATCAAAACTTAAATCATCCATATATGTTATCTCATCCTAATGTGGTTTTAACAATAAACCCAATCACAACCTAAAGCATTTACATTTATAAAACAAAAAATAAAAAAAAATAAAAAAATACCAAATGTAGAATCTTTTGCAGTAGCGGCGACGGAACACGAGCAAAAGCGGCGACGGTGGTCGGATCTTGGTTTGTGGGTGGCCGGCCATAGTAGGGGTTGTGCTGGGGGTGGGTGGTGGCTGCGCGGCTGTCGAACGGTGGGTGGTGGCTAGGCCGGAGGTGGTGATGGGGGGTGGTGGCTGCGCTCGGGTGTAGGTGGTGGTGTGTAGGGAGGAGGTGGTGGAGGAGGAGGTGGCCAGAGGAGGTGGTCGCCGGAGGTGGTCGGAGGAGGTGGTCGCCGGAGGTGGTCGGAGGAGGTGGTCGCCGGAGAGGGGTGAAGGGGTAGCAGGTCGATCGCCGGAGAGGGGTGAAAGGGTAGCAGGTCGATCGCCGGAGGGGGTGAAGGGGTAAGCTGAAAAGGGTGGAGGGAAAGTGAGCAAAATGGCTGCAAAACCCGTGTATAGCTGAAAAGGTATTAGCGGCGACATGTCGCCACTAAAGGCGTTGCCGCTAATACCTACCGTACGATTAAACACGAGCCGTCAGATCAAAGTGTTTTTGAACGGTTAGATGTGGTTCATTTAACGAACGGTGGATCGTCGCTTATTAGCGGCAACAGGTCGCCGCTATTGGTGTCGCCGCTAATGGTGTCGCCGCTAAAGGCCCTGTCGCCGCTAATGGTATCGCCGCTATTGCCAGCTTTTCTTATAGTGAGTCTAATGATATTTTCCATTGCTAATAAAAATTTTGCATTTGGTAACAATAGGTTGCAATATCTAATCAAAAAGTTTGCTTTAAATCTAATGTAGTTTTGACAAAAATGTTATTTTAGGCTAATAAAACTTTATAAGAACTTAACTAACTTTTTCAAATTTTAATGCAACATATTATAAAAGTTACATTAGTTTATTTTGTTGTAATGAACATATGTTAGATAGTTAAAACGAAAACATGATAGAACATTTGAGGATTAAAACAGTACTATGGGTTTTATCTATGGGTTTTTGTAGCTTTTAACATACAAGTTAAACATTATCCCTGTTAACTTTTATTAAAGCATTAACTTATATCTTGCAACAAGTTAAAAGTTACAAAATAGTTCTTTTATAAAATTGGAAATAAAAGCTTATTTTGGTTGATTTTGACGAAGAGAAAACACAAGTTGTAGGTGTATCAATCAATTGTGACCCTTTGCTTTTTAATGCTTGCCATTTTTCCCGCAACACATGTGACTTGGATTGTACCCCGTATTTATTTCGTTTCACCACTTTATATCAGTTGAGGTTGGCAGATGTTTCATGTTTTGATTCTTTTTGCCATTTTTATTTTGGCATCATTTCTATACTTCTAATTATTCCCCCAACTTTCAACCCAAATTTGGATAATCTTAATTTAGTATTACACGACTTCACGTTCTATCCTTGTCTCTTGTTCATCAATACGCGTAAACCCATAAAATTAATGAATTCGTTCCCATTTCTAATAAATACAGAACCAATTTTAAACAGAAAACCGTAAGAAATTACATAATCAAACTACACATGCATGATATCAGATATAATTAGTTAGAGACTAATATCAAACATAATATACATAATTAAACCATTAATTCAATTACCATTAGGAGATGAAATGGGAGAAGAAAAACTGGAAGCAGCTGAAGTTAAAGAAGCTGTAGAATGATGATCAACACACAAAACACCACCATCACCGCCACCATCACCACCATCACCACCGCCACCATCACCACCGTCACCACCACCACCACCGCCACCGGAGACCTCCGCTAGCAAATCAATGAAAGCTCCAACAATAAACTCATGGTTATCCTCCTCATTCATCTTCAAATACCATCTCAATAACTCCACCAAACAATCCCAATCGTTCAACGCATGAATCTGCATCATCTCCTCCATCGATCTCTTGAAATCACCATAAGGATCCTCGGTCTCCACCACCACCGCCACACTCTCTTCATACACCAAACCACCACCACCACCACCGATATCCGACGTACCGCCTTGAATATCAACTATCGAACTAGTCGAATCAGGTTCGTAAAACAACCGTTGCTCCGACGCCGCCCCGCGGACGATGGTCTCCACGGCGGAGGAGTCTGATTCCGTTGAGATGCTGGGAGAATATTCCGATGAGTTCGTGAAGCATGAGCCAAGTGTAGTGATCTGATCAACCTCTGGTTCGACCAATGGGTCCTTGTTAGGGTTCATAAGCATCGGATCATCGGTGTCTTCTATGGTGGTGGCTCGAAACGATGACGTTTTGGGATTGGTGTTGCATAGACATAAGTGTTTGTGTTTGTGAAGTATGAACATTGAAGAGATGAGATTCATGTTGTTGTTGATTTGGTCAATTAGAGTGTTTGAATTGAAGTGTGTGTGTGTTGTTGTTGTGTTGTTGTTGTTGATCAGTTGTATGTGTTGTAGCTTTGGTGTGGCATTAATGGTGATCACAGATAGAGAAATAGAGAGAGAGGTGGAATGGAAAGGGGGTTGTAGGGACTTTCTTATGTGTATTTAATATTGTTGGTATGGGAACTTATATGTTTGTTTATTGCATTATATATATATATATATATATATATATATATATATATATATATATAATATATATATATATATTATATATATATATTATATATATATATATATATATATACTAGCTATAGTAACCCGTGTGTTACACGGGTTGAATAAATAAAAGGGCGTACCTGGTGCTGCAAAGAGCTCCCGCGTTTTCGCAGGGTCCAGGGAGGGTCCGTCCCATTTAAGGGAAGATATACGCGGTCTTTCCCCCACATTTTATGGGGAGGCCGTTTCCACGGATCGAACCTGAGACCTTCGGTCCCTTAGGAACAGCTTTTACACGGGTTGAATAAATAAAAAATTAATATAACAAAATTTATTAATTATAAAATATATTTAAGATATAATATCACTGAAATTATGTATTAGAAATGACTGTAAATTATAAATAGTGATATCAACTTTTAAAACTTTATTTTTTTTCAAAAAAAATAAACGTTTTGTTCTAAAACAAGCCGTATAAAAATGTCATTTTAAAAATTTTCTTATTATAACTCTTAATTTAATTATTTTTGGTTTTAAAAAAATAACTTTTTAAAAATACCAATTTTAAATATTTCGTATTTTTTAAAAAAGTCTTATGCTTTAAATAATTTATTATTTTATAAAAATTATTTATTTAGAAATAACATTAATAAATAGATCTCTTTATTAATTTATTAAATCTAAAAAAGTGTTAAATAGTATTATTAGTAATTAAGGTAATTATTTAATAGGAGAGAGAGGCGGGGAAAATTTGGTGAGAATGATTGTGGTGTTGACACGTGTCATCCCGGATACCTTTTATTAGAGTAGGAAGATATATATAATTTTTAACGGAAGATTGGTAGTTAATAAGTTAGTAACATCAAGTTAGTAATTTTCTATAATAAAAAATTTAAATTGTAGTAGAGATGATTAAATTAGAATCGTTAAAAAAAACCTTACTTTACCTTGGATTTAGAAATATCCTCAATGTAAAAAGATATCTATGTTTTTTTAATCTCTTTTCTTGTATCTGTCTGATATAATTGAAAATATATACCTATAAATGAATTGGTAAGTTACTTTAAGTTAATTAAAGTATTAGAAATATTGCAAATAATTTAAAAGGGTTAATATAATTATCCAAATTCAAGTGTCAATCACGCCTAGGTTAAACCCTAAGATCACTCATATATATATTTGTTACAATTAAATACATCGACTTAATCCGAACATAGTTGAAATCAGGCAACACGAACATAACTCGTGTAACTCGGTTGAATCTTTTAAAACTACACCCAAGTATATTACCAAAAAAAGAAAAGAACAATATTAGAAAAGGTAGATATATAAATAATTTGTTAATCAAAAGTCAAACATCTTTTCTAAAAGCTATTTAAAGCAGTTTGTATTTCTACAAACTTGTTTTTTTAAGTAAGCTCTAAAAAGAAAACTTTGCCATTCAATCAAAGTTTTAATATGAGAGTTAAGCTCTAAGAAAAAGAAATTATGAACGTCGAGCCAAAACTCTTTTAGCAAATGCCATGAAATTTGGGCTTTAAACTTTTATTTTCTCAAAAGGGGGTAACTTATAACCAATTATTTATGAATATTGTTTTCCGAAAGGGGATGGTTTTAATGAATATAATCACGAAGGATACGATTTGCATATAACCAAATATTTATAATCGTTTAAATAGTCAGTTGCAATTATTAATATATAACATCATGGGAGTAGTGATAAGCAACAACCATCGAGGTTTATTTGGGTTCAAATTCGGTGAATTTTCATCATTTCTGACCAAGTGAAATTCAGCTTAATCACTTTAACTTCATCATTTCTCACAAAGTGAAATTCCCTTATAGGTTTATTTGGGTTCAAAATCCATTGGGAATAATAAAATAATAATTTTCGGTATAGAAGAGGCTCAAATCGTTGACAGGAGGAGCTTAATCACTTTTAACTTCAACTGAGTTTGTCGTTAGGGATATTTAAATCTAACCTTCCACAAAGTATATTTCCATAATTCCATCAAATCTTTTAACCAAAGTTAGTTTTCTAATTTTATAACACGAGAATCACATAACTTCAACATGTAACCTTTTAAATTTAATTTCAAAGTTGTGACTAGGGCCGAATCATACTTGAGCATATTAAGTAAATTGTCACTGTTAAAAGAATATCTATACAACGAATTTCCATACACTATTTTCATTTGTTATATTTTCCTTCACAGAATATTAAAAAATAATCGAATCTTTAATGTAAAACTTTCAAGAAAATATCACTGATATCTTTTTTATGAACTTGAATTAATTGTTTTATCTTTCCAGCAATTTATTTGTAAAGAGGTACGTGTATGACTCCATGGTGTCTTACAAAGACTGCTTATATCAGCTTTACTTTTAACCTGTAGGTGCAATTTTCACATTTAATTTCATTTATGTTCATTTCTTCTGCCCTCCTTGTCTTGCTAAAATTCTCTCTATTTATTGCACTGCATGCATTGAATACATACATTTAATACAAGAATAGGGTGAGGAATTTCTCTTTTATTAACCGTAGTGGAAACGGATACAGTGACATGTCCCTTCATAGTCTATGTATAAACCATTCCTCATACAGAATTTTAACCGTGCATTGTTAGTTTGATGTTTGAGAAGAGTACCAACCATCCTAGAAGAAAATCAACTAGCTCGTAAAACCCGCTAACTTGCAACAAATCAAAATCCATCGTTTGCAAGATTCAAACTTAGGTGTTCCCCATAGAGAGAAACCTGGAATGTCGTTGAACCAAAGGGTCATTGGCAATAGGGTGAGACTTGGGTCTACAAGTAAAGTCATTTGAAATTAAAGTGATGAAGCTTACTTTAAGATTAAGTGTTCAAATCCTGTGTGTGGTATATTGATGTAAATTGACAGGCTTGTTACCAACTCTTAGCTTTCCAGGCAGGTTGGTGTTCAACCTTCACTCAATAGGGCTATCTATCCGAAAGGTCTTAATAAAAGAATCCTTGTAATAGAAGTTCATTCCTTAAATACCTTCCTAATCAGTAATTTGATGGGTTTTTTTTTGAAGGGCAAATTTCATTGAAAAACACAAAAGCCGGAAATCTCCGAGGAGATAACCGACCAACAAACCACAATTACATCACATCAAAACAAAACCTTTGCCAATCTTCCCAACCCACTTTCGCATATTTCCCCCTACTATTGAACCAAAGAAAACTAAGAGACTTTATATCCGAAATTGCTTGAGTAATAGATATGTGCATCGCTTTAAATATCTTCTCATTCCTCATCTTCCATATACGCCAACATGCTATCATCATGATTCCCAAAACCACCTCTTTCTTTGCCGCCGAATAATGCAGTTGGGTGGTTACATTCTGCATATCATGAATCGAAAACAGGAATATAGGAGGAATACGGCACCAACGCGCAATACCATTCCAAACACCATCAGCGATAATGCACCCAGCAAACAAGTGATCAACTGTCTCTTCTGCGCCTTCACATAAACCACAACAAGTGTTCCCAATACTAATATTTCTCTTAGCTAACGCTGTCTTCGTGGGAATACGATCAAGCCAAGCACGCCACATAAAAATATTGCATTTCGCTGGGATCCATTTGCTCCACTTCATAGCATTCGGATTTTCTTCCTGCTCGACGTCTCTGATCCACTGTTTGGTGTCCTTCACACCTAATTGCTGAACCGAATAATTGTTCCAAGTCCATGTATCCTTACCTACTGACAAAGCGACATTAACTACCAACCGCGAACAAGAAATCAGTTGCTGAATTTCCTGTGTTGAATCCGGATAATGTTTCCAATCCCACAACAAGGTACCAGCAAACTCCTGTTTCCCCACTCGATCCGCAACAACACACCATTTCCTCCTTTCGAGACGAAATAGGTCCGGATATAAAGTTTTAAGCGGCACCCGATCTATCCAAGGATCTATCCAAAACTTAATATCCTTACCATTCCCCACTTTACCTTGAATTAAGTAACTAAACGTCGACCCACTAACAATTAAACGAGCGGCACTTTTGACAATCATCGCCCAGGGACCTCTCACCAAAGAATTACAAGGCAAGGAATCATAACGCCGCTTAGATCCATAAATGGCATTTACAACTCTACACCATAAAGCATTCGGCTCCTTTCTATATCTCCATATCCATTTCAGTAACAAAGCATTATTTGAGTCCTCCAGCTTAGATAAACCAAGACCACCATGTTCTTTAGATCTAGTGACCACCTCCCACCTAACCCAATGCACCTTATTAACGTTATCATTACCTCCCCATAGAAATTTCTTGATCAAAGCCTCAAGTTTGTTTATAACCATAACCCGGGCCTTGAACAAAGAAAAATAGTATGTTGGAAGACTCTCCAATACGGATTTGATTAATACAACCCGACCGACAATAGATAAAGCCTTTGCCTTCCACTTTGAGAGCCTCTTTCTAAACACCTCAACAACAGGGTCCCAACTAGAAACCCTATTCATGTTTCCGCCCACTTGAATACCAAGGTACTTGAATGGAATCTCCCCCGAAGAACATCCCAAATCTAAGGCTTTAGCTTTTAACTCATCCCCATCCACCCCAATACCATAAAGCGTAGACTTGGATAAATTTATTTTTAACCCCGAACATAAATGAAAGATTCTCAAAATTCTTTTAAGCACTTTAAAATTACCTTCCGACCACTCTCCTATAATCATAGCGTCATCCGCGAAGAATAAATGAGAGACACATGGACCACCATTCGGGAGAATAAGCCCACTAAAAACCCCGTCATCACACGCTTTTTTTAAAAGGTCCGACAAAGCTTCCATGGCTATAATGAATAAGAATGGAGAAATAGGATCTCCTTGCCGCATGCCTTTCTCGCAAGAAACTCATACGTAGGAGACCCATTAACAAGAACAGACGATCGAGCCAATGAGAGAATCGCATATATCCAGTCACACCACTTGTCCGGAAAAGCCATCTTTCTCATTACCATACCAATGAACCCCCAATTAATGTTATCATAAGCTTTCTCGAAGTCTATTTTGAACATAAACGCTTTCTTCTTAGTGCACTTAGCCCATGCCAACACTTCACTAACAACCAAGGGACCATCGAGAATGGATCTACCGGCTATGAAAGCCGTTTGGGTTTCATGAATCAACTTGTCTATAACCAACTTTAATCTACAAGCAAGAACTTTCGAAATAATTTTACTAACCACTCCAATCAAATTTATTGGTCTATATTCACCCAACTTCACCGGATCTTTAACTTTTGGGATTAGAGTAATAAAAGAAGACCCAGCTCCTCTCCGAATCATCGTATTAGAATAAAAGTCTTGAAAAATATCACTGAAATCCTGCACAAAAAGAGACCAATATTTTTTAATAAAACGGAAGTTAAAACCGTCTGGCGCCGAGGCTTTGTCACTGCCACACCCAAACGCAGCCTGCTTAATTTCCGCTTCTTCAAACGGCTCCATGAGAAACCTCGCGTCCACCCCCGAAACCTGCTTTAAACCATAACACTGAAGCATCGGCCTGTCCTTCAACTCCTCAGAAAATTTGTTCCGGAAAAAACGAAGAACCTCACTTTTGATCAAACTAGGACGCGTCTCCCAAACCCATTGATATCAGGCCCAGGAATGGCATAACTAGCCTTCCTACTGTTTATGTAACCATGAAAAAAAACCGAATTTTCATCACCTTCTTTAGCCCACTTGACTCGGGATTTTGTTTGATGTCTCTAGATTTCCACATTTCCAACTCTCTCACCCGAGCATTGCCCTCTTCATACGCCCAAGTTTCCTCCTCTGTCAAAGATCTCTCCTCCATTAAAAGTTGAAACATATCGATCTCCTTTTTCAATATCGTCTCCTCAGATTCTTTATTTTTGATTTCTTTAATCCAAGTTTTCAACTCTGCTTTGATATTCCTCAACTTGCACAGTAACCGCAAATCAGGAGCATGCTCATTACCCACCTCTTTTAAAGCAGCCCTACCCACTACCTCGTCAATCCCTTGCCTCGCTAGCCATGAGTTGAAAAACCGGAATGGTTTCGATCCGCAACTTCGAGTCACAACCTTGAACAATAAAGGATTGTGATCAGATATCTCTCTTGGAAGCGCTCTGTATTGCACATTAGGCCAATCCATCAAAATACTCGGAGAGATACGGATGCGATCAATACGACTATATTTGTCCCCAACACAATATGTGAACTTTCGACCTCTTAAAAGATGTTCGCATAAACCAACATCTTCTATGAAATCGTTAAACTCCCGAGACTCCACCGCATTGAATTTAGAGTTTTTACGCTCCTCCTTATGTCTAACACAATTATAATTTCCCCCCATGATCCAATATTCGTGATTAATTCCACAACTATTCTTAATATCGTTCCACACTCTTCTTTTTTCGACAATTTTATGAGGAGCGTATACATTACCACACGTAATTATCTTACCAATCTCCTTCAGTAATTTGATGGTTTTCTATAAAGATTTTAATGCGCACATTCCTTTTGGTATTAAGAGAAGCTTCACCACTCTAACTCTAGTCTCAAAATTGGTTTTATCATGAGATCCAATCACACACTAATATGATAAAACACATGTGGACCATGCGGTGTCACTAGACCCAAAGGCTATTGATGATACATTTTGATATTCAAATCAAGATCTCTATTATAAGAATTGTACTTGATTGTTTAAATCTTATACCGAAATTTATCAAGTCGAATAAATAAACACGATATTCTATTGATTTCATTGATCTTGATTCTTTAATAAACAAAGGCTTACACGTTTAAAGCATTTGTATACGCCTATGCCTATATATGTCCATTTTGAACTGAGTAAACATATAGGCTATAGCCAGGGGTATGTTAAGCACAAAACAGAACGTTATTCCTCGTTTAATTAATTTTATTGTTAGTATAATACTGTAATGTTTAGTAGAAGGTGTTATTAACAAATGTAGCCAAAGTCGTAATCATATTCTCAATTTTTGACCAACAAAAACCTCGCTTAGTCTTTATTATCAATTTTCATTTTCAAAAGAAAGAACGTCAAGATATTAAAAGCATGACTGATTTAATTATATTAATTGATTTTATTTTCAATTACCATTTACCTCTATTATTTTATCCGTTTTCTTTATTAAGTACAATGATATTGTTATTTTGCCTATCACTTCGTGAGTTAGTGATATTTATGATTGTGGCCCATAGATGTTCTATTGTGAGTTTAAATTTTTATAAATGTAAAGTTAGAGGGTATTACAGAGTAAAAGAAATTGTTGTCAAGCTATACATAGGCTTATAAACATAGCTAATTTCAATTTTACAGTTTGAGATATGATAAAAAAATAACTATTTTTTTTAAAAGTTTAAAAGCATCAATTACAGTATAAAAGTTTCATATTTTGTTTCAATATTAGTTCAAGTTTCATTATATTTTATTCATATTGAAACAACTGATAAAACATTGAACTGAAATCAAAACAACTTATAAAATTTTGAAATTGAATTGATTTTTTCAATGTTTTAAAGAAATTTTTTTTATCAAACCTCATGAAACAAAACAAAGCTAAAATCTTATAAATATATCCGAAATATGTCTAACCCGTTATGACTTGATCGTTTAAAAAAACTTTTAAAATGATACTAAAAAATCCTTGTTTATGAAAAAATGTGCAATTAAAATTAATTTAAAATTTTAAGAAAGTTTCAATAACAGAAGTGGGCACAATCATTTCATGGAGCTCATACTTATATTCTCCGGTGTATGCAATGGTACCTTCATTATAAAAGAACAGTGCATACTCATGATCTCTTGTTTTAGTTGTTTTAGAGTCATTTAATTTAAGTTCAATTTACTTACGAGTAAAAAATGAACATAAACAATGTTGCAATGTACGAGATTTTAAGTGCACCTTTATATCAGACTATGATCATTTCTAACACCTCAAACCTAATGATTCAAGGGGGTGAATCCGTGCAGACCATAGGGAGTTCCAAAGGGTCTAAGATGAGATAATCGAAGCGAATGTTTATCGCTACCTATAATGGTTGTTCCGGCAAGTTGCAACGACACACACTCAGGTCTTTCTGCAAAAGTAACAACAATTTTATTCGAACAACAATTTACCTCAGGGACAACTTTTTTATTATGGGACTCTCTTAACACTAGGTCCAACCCCCACACACAACTCCACAAGTAACAACAATAACTCAATAATCACTAAATTTTTGGGGTTGTCACGTGATTTTTTTTTTGGACCAATCATTTTAAGCCCGCAAAGCCACTATTCATTTAGCCCATTTAACTGTGTACCTCATTCTCTTTTTAACCCGATCCATGTTCTTTGAGGCCGACAGAAAAATAAGTTAAATTTTAGTTGTTTAATTCACATCTTAAGACATTATCTTCTATAATTTAAGAAAAATATATGATTTCACACTTCACTTTGTTCCTCAAAATAAGGATTTAACTTCTCATTTCACATTTCTTATATACAACGAATCACTATACATTTCTTATATACAACGGATCACTATGTATTCTCGTATTCGTTCATACATGCTTGTGAGTGAATGTAAACGCAAGAAGTAAAAAAAAGTAATAGAAAAAGGTAGGGAAAATACCATATACCTAGATAGAGATAGGTATTAAGAACGTGATGAAGAGTTTTAAAATGTGAATTTTTTTAGGATATTTGTCATTAGCTGCATGTTTAGTCTACCACGTCTCTTCGATTTGTGTGCTTCAATAGCACTTTATCAAGGTGATAGAAGATGTGTATATTGATCTTAGGATATTTGTGTGCTATATAAATTGTGATACATTTGAGTTTGGAGAAGTTATTGCATCTTGTTAGCTTATACTACTTTTATTCTTAAAGTAAAATAGCACCTTATTTGATTAAGCCTTGATAAGTAAAGTATCTATCGTTTGATATCACTTACAAAAATGTTCTAGAAAAGAGTCTACAAGTAAAGTATTTATTGTAATTTCACTTTGATCTTAAGTGAATCAAACTAAACTAAAATCGTTTTAATGACACTAAAATTATCTAACAAACGAGAGTCGATTATGTTTTTCACTACATAATCCACTTACATATCATAGTTTAATATATAGATGCATGTTGTTATACAATTCTTATAACTTTATACTTACAATTGGTTATGTTTGGTTTCGTGATAAAGCAGGTAAACAATAATGAAGAAACGAGTGCTAGCTAGTTTTTGTCAACCATAACTAAAGGGGTGGGCTTGATCCTTGATGGAACTTGACTCAACCAAAAAATTACATAATGAAGCACTTACGATAATTGATCAATGATAATCGACCATTTGACAAATACAAATTGACTTCAAAATCCATTAAAACTTTGAAAGATTTTCATTTGTTGTTCCAAAACCCTTTTTTTTACCTGACATTGAAAGTAACACCACTTATAGATCAAACAAAAACCTAATCACCGCAATACAAGATTGATGATAAATCCACACATTTAAAGGCATACAAATGGATTGAGCTTGCGTTTGATTAGCCCCTCTTTCCCTTTTCAATCACAACTTTTTCGGGCACTTTCTTCTTTAAAACCTACCTTTTCCAATCTCTTTATTTGCTTTCCAAAATAATATTATATAACCGTAAAATCTAATTAACACTATAATCTTCATTCAGATATTTAACTTGACCAAGGTTGTACCCGACTTTGGTATATGTAAGAATAAGTCAACCATAGATTAAATGTATCAAAATGT
This sequence comes from Flaveria linearis, assembly GCA_024085815.1. Classification (NCBI taxonomy): domain Eukaryota; kingdom Viridiplantae; phylum Streptophyta; class Magnoliopsida; order Asterales; family Asteraceae; genus Flaveria; species Flaveria linearis. Next base: position 85,475,672 of record CM044006.1, read on the forward strand.
ATAGAACTTCACATAATGTAATCGTGCGTTACATACGAGCTACTACATTATGTGCAATATAGGAGATATTAGCTTCAAATGTAACGAACTTGCAATATTGATCATTCTGAATATTTTAGAGATTTGGACTGGAATATGATCATCCCCATAAATTTAAGTCCCGACTAAAACACAGGTATGAATTTATCCTTCAAAATAAATAAACCAAACAAACGAGGCAATGGTGACCAGTGAGAATTATTGGATTTATATCCCATTAAAACTATTGTGTACACCAATCAAAAAAAGATTTTAATTTTTTATAATTACATTAATAAAATATAAACTAAACAAAGAAAGTAGTTAGTTGTAGGAGGGTATTATTATCAGACTTAAAGCACTAAAATGCACATCCTCCACAGACCATTCACTAAGCAAGCAACTTGCCAAAATCCATCATTCCAATTATACTCTATTCTATCCTTAGAATATATATGATTATCGCACCGGCCATTCGACCTATTATACCAAAAGTAAGATCTGATTATCGCGACAAGATGATAAAATAACATCCAACTTGTTCATTATCGCGATATGGTGATAATAATATCCAACTAATTCTGCCATGTTAGCATGTCAAGTCATTAGATGATAAATTTGATGGTACCATTGTTGGATACCATGGATATATTTACCTCATCAAGTACAAAATTTAAGTTATTGAAGTCAACCAAAAACAGTTGTTTACTTTTGCAATTTGGGAGTTAGGTCCTCAAGTTCAAGAGACTCCTTGATCCCACTTTCAAGATTCCCAATCCCTTGATCCTCAGCATCAAAACTAGCATGAACACTATAAATAAGATAAACAACTACCGCCAGAGCTGAAAAGAAGCCAAACCGCGCATAAGAAGGTCCATCAAGATTTCCCAACAAGAATATATTCAGAAAGATTGAGACACATGGTATCCATGGCATCAATGGCACCCCCAAAACTCGGGTTTTCGTGCTTGAGGGACTGCATAATTGAACACAACCACTAATCCAATGACAACCATTATGCAGGCCACGAGCACAAAGACCTTAGGCTTGCCAGGTGGCACCAACCACCATAGTAAGGTGAATATGACCGAAGTGCACGAGAAGCAAAACAAGAAGGATAATGGGGCCATGGGCTTGTGGTCTCAACTGATACATAACGTCTGTAGATGACAGCATTAGCAACCATAAAGAAGACGAATAGTGTCCCGATTGAGACAAGGTTGAGAAGGACATCCAGCTCAGTGAAAAGGGCAATAGCCGCCGTGAAAATTCCTGAAAATGTAAAGTAAATTAATATCATTAACAAGCTGATTGCTTTTGGTAATAAGTTCTAAGAAACATGATAGCATTCAAAGTCAAAGTTAAAGTTAAGTCAACGTAAATCTGATTATACCACTTAGATTCTATATAATCATACAACCCCATTAAGGGATTTAAAAACTATACAAGACCCACATCATGCTGCAGATTGGTCTTCCAATGCAGGAATAAGATAACAATTTTCTGCAAAAAGACTCATATTTTGCACACAAGAAAACAACACTTTAAAATAAAACACGGTTCTATGGGTAAAAAGATTGTATATGCCTAAATCAATAATGATCAGCTTTCCTTTTCAAGGACTTTTATATGCTTATGTGTTTTCCCCCAACTTCATTATTGCTAATAATTAATAAAAGTAATCCGATTAAGACAAATTTTCAGGTACCTAAGAAAACAACATGGAACTGACTTTTTTTAAAGATGAAATATTTATTTACCAAGAAAAGCGGAGGCGTTGACAGGTGTTGATGTTTTTGGATGGACCTTTGCAAACCATTGAGGGACAATGTTGGACCGCCCGATCACACACATGTATCGAGCCTGGCCCAACATTGCAACCAACAAAGATGTTAGGATCCCAAAACTGGCCCCGACGCCTATCACATTTGACACCCAATTCCATCTATTTGATTTCCCTATGAAGGCTCCAGAAAATGGTGCTTCCGGGTTTATCTGCAAAAGAAAACATCCCTCATCAATGATAAATTGTTTCTATATAAGCTAGAATGTTAAAGCATAAAAAAAGCACGTGAGAATTTATAATCCTTCTTTTGAAGATATATAATCACAATTTCAGTAGACTTTCGTCAAATAAGTCAACTGAAATTGTATTTTATTGATAACACGTCAAATAAATGAAAAAAAAACTATACATGTGAAATATTTCAAATTATACTAGAATTTCTGTAATCATAAGAGTAAAAAATCAATTATCAATAAAGAAATAGAAAACTAGAGAAAAAAGTGACCATGAATCACATGACCTACTTTTGACATGCACTTAAAATTTATAATGAGAATTTATTTGTGGACTTGTACATAAATATTACATCAACTTTAATTACACATTTTATATATTAAAAACAAAGCACTTAACTTGAATAACATAGGCAACTCCCTCATAACACGTGTTACTTTAAATATAAATTTATAATCTAACAAACCTTACAAATGTAACAGAAGCAAGAACTTTTAATTAGAAAAAGACAAATTATATTTGTTCTTAAATTCAGTGCAAGTATTTACATATGCCTACAAATGGGTATTATTACTATTTTTAAAAGAAAGGCGCATTAAATTTGATAAATAATTTTATACATGCTTTTTCTATTATTAGTATTTATAATTTTTGTAGAAGCTTTTTCTATTATTAGTCAGATGCTTAAACTATCGTATTTTGAAACAAAACAACCAAAAACATATACGCCAAACAAAATTGTAACTTTTAAAAATTTTGTTATTAAATATATCTCCCATTCCAAAAATCACAAATTACATATGTTCCCAAGACAAAAAAATCAATTATATACTTCCCTTCCTAATCTATAGTATCTAATAAAAAAAGGTTTTTTTTGCCACTTGTCATTGTTTTAACCCACCTTTTTAACACTTGTCAAATTTCTAAACATTCACATTTACTTTTCCTCCAAAAGTGTATTATAATAATTTAAATACTAATACGAATTTCTCTCTCTTATTAATATTGAATTTTATTAATTACTATATTTATCTCTCTTATCTAGATTGTTTTAAATACAAATTATCTAATTTGAAAATAATCTTATTAAAACAATCAGAATAATTACAAATAAGAGTTTTAAAAAACAAGATTTTGATAAAAATATTTTTTTAAAAAAAACTTAAAACGATTGTTTAAAAATAAAACTATTTAGATAAAAGAGTTAAACATAGTATAATGATTTCATTTCTTGAACTATTAGGTATATATAATTTTAATTATATTTTATATTAAAATATTATAATCTAACTATATTGTTTATTACTAACTATAATCCGTTTAAATAATTAATTTTTAGACTATCTATCTATCTATAAAAAAATAAAAATAAACTTGAAACAATTGTAAGCCTTATCATACTAATGTTCTCATTTCTATATATTTTTATTAATAACATTGACTACTAATAATAATACTCATACTATTTTCAAATATAACAATGTATAATTTAATTAATAAAAAAAACTATTTTTATTAAAATCACTCTTTTTTAAAACAAAAGTTTTATAAAATACATAGTACAACAAAATTTTTCTTTAAAAAATAATTTTTCTTAAAATAAATATTTAAAAATCATAATTTTTTTAAAATAAGTTTAAGAAAAATACATTACTGGTTATTTACTTCAAGTAGATATTTATACGTAATTATAATCATATTTTATCTTTAAAAAATGATTTTGTAATGCATAAAAATTTATTATTACTAATTTTTTAATATTTTATTTATTCAATCCGTGTAATACACGGGGATTAACCTAGTACATATATATTACATAATTATCTATTTCATTAAAATTAATCTATATTTTTATTTAGGAAATTTTACGAATTGATGTGTTGTTATTATAATTATTTAAAACTTTGATAATTGTGTGTTGTATTTGGATATATAACTTTGATTATCGGTGATTTATATTTTGATGAAGTTTTAAACTTTTGTATTTAGAGTTGTAATTTATTAATTTTACTTATATAGAAAACTCGAATTAGAGGAAATACGTGATTAATATTCTTAGGAAGAGAAACGTGTAAAAATAACTTTAGTATACATATATATGGATACAAGAATATTCGATAACTAATCTTAATAAAATGAATCATATGTAATATGTATGTTTTATAATGGGAAAATATATAATTATTTTTTATATTTAGTATATATGTAAGTAATAAGTTTTAAAAGAGAAAATATATAAATGCCTACTAAAATTTTAAAAACTATCCAAAGTATTCTTTGATACAATAATAAATGCATTTTTTATTCTGTTAAAGTTATAAAAAGAAAAGATTCATATTTTACCACGTAACTATTAATTCAAAAGCTTAGTTGGCTTGCAACTTTAGAGAACTAGATGACAAATTTTTCATTTTTATTATTTACTCATTTGGAGAAAATGCTTTAATACGTGTGTCATGCAAACAAAGCGGTGATAAATACATCATCAACCACATTACCACAAGCACGCACACACGTTCAATGGATTTGTACTTTCACTTGTAAAGTATTAGCAAAAATATTACCCCAAGGTATAATTATTTATATTACCCTCAAACTAACAAAAACTTAAATCATGTACTATGCATATTTTTAAAAATGTTTTTGAATTCCCGATGTATATTTTTAAAAATCAAATCATGTAATGTACAGATTTAATGAAATAGTTAATTGCATTCAAATACTTTAATAAGCAAGTTTTGTGACATAATTAATAGAAGCATATTATGTACCGGTATAAAAATGATATTAACTAAAAATTTTTTACAAATTAAATACATACCAGATCATAAGGAAGAAGCATCGACATTGAAGTAGCCATCAAACAGTACAAAATGGTCACCAGTATAACGGATCCGGTGACTCCAATAGGGATATCGGTCACCGGATTTTTAACCTCCTCCGCCAGCGTTGAAACGGCGTCGTACCCAATGTAGCTAAGATAAACCAGAGTAGCCCCATTAAACACCCCCGGAGCTCCAAATGGGAAAAACCCGCCCGGATGGGTCGGGTCGGATGGTTTCGTGAAGTTCTTCGGGTCGCCCCTCCAAAACCCCATTATGATCACAAACATTATGAATAGAATGTGAAGTGCGGTTAAAATCATGTTCAATACAGAGCTCTCTCTCGTGCTGTAATCGGATTCAAAATTGGAATTAATCGATTGGATCGTTGTTGATTACGATTTGATAAATTGATGATAGAATAATGTTGAATTGAATACCTGTAACAGATTATGACGGTGAGGATGATTATGACGATGACTGCGATGAAATCAATCTGGTTGAATCCTTTTGGTAGAGAAGTTATTGTTATTCTCCAATTTGATTCTGCTGAAACACCAATGGCTGTTCGGAGATAGATCGTGAAGCTTCTCGCAACAGCAGCGTTGGAGAAGACGTAATCCATTATCAAATTCGCTCCGGTTAAAAACGCCATGAACTCTCCTGAAACAAAATCAATAAACTCGATCAAATCACACAAATGCGATACGAATTCACGCCTGTAATTAGGTTAATCAAAGAAGAAAACAAACCGAAAGTGACTCTGATGTAGCTAAAGGCACCACCGGCAACCGGCATGTGTACGGCAAACTCGGTGTAACAGAAAGCGGAAAGTAAGGCGCAGAATCCGGCAATGGCGTACGATAGCACGACGGCCGGACCGGCCTTGTTGTGGCTAGCGGTGCCGGTGGTGACGAAGACTCCGGCACCGACCATTCCTCCGACGCCGAAGCAGATCAGATCGTACCACCGGAGAGTTTTCCTCATGTTGCCACCGTAACGGAATCGACCGCCGCTTGTGTCGTCGTAGCCGGTGGTGGTGGCTCCGGCACGGCGGGCGAGACGGCGGTGAGTGTGGCGGAGAGCATTGACGTACGATTTGAAGCTTGAGAACGAAGAACGATGGCTGTCAATGGCCATTGTCATTGTTCTATCTAGGGTTTACTACTCTCTCTCACAGTATATCTATAGGTTGTATGTATAGGTTTGAAGAAGATGATGTGTTATTATGAAGATATATATGCCGTAGGGGTGTTCATCGGTTCGGTTATCGGTTTGTTCGGTTTATTCGGTTCAGTTTATTCGGTTTTCAAAATTTAATATGCATAACCGAAAACCGAACCGAACCGAATTGGGAAAATGCTTAACCGAACCGAATTCAACCGAATTCAACCGAATTCAACCGAATTCAATTTGGTTCGGTTTCGGTTAAAAACCGAAAAAAACCCGAATTCAACCGAGGTTACCGAATTCACACTTTCACAGCCTATTGCGCGATCGTATGAGGGTAAAGGGTTAATAGTCGCTTGAGCCTGATGTATGCAAGTGTTCTTTAGGGTTTGAAAAAGTGGAAAAGGCAAGGTATCTGAGATTTTAAATAGTCGATGTACTCAAGGCAAGCATATATTTGGGCCAAAAGTAAAAAGGTTTGTTTTTGGGCTCAAGTAGTTTCACTTTGAATAGTTTTGGGTTGAAATAGTTGGGCTAAACTATACACCTATAAAAATTTATGTAAATTATAACAAAATGAATTCGGTTAGTTCGGTTAAACCGAACAAACCGAACAACCCGATTTCAACATTATCCAGAACCGAAAACCGAACCGAAACCGAATTCCCAATTCGGTTTCGGTTGTGAACCGAACCGAAAACCGAATTCATAATTCGGTTCGGTTTTTTTACGGTTACGAATACGGATCGGTGTTCGGTTTTTTTGGTTTTCGGTTTTTTTGCACACCTGTGGATTTGGGGTAAAAGTGACAAGCGAAAGGTAAAAGAAACGACGGGCGCATGTTTCTAAACAGCTCCCTGTGGAATTTGTTTTTGCACTTTTAGGCCCTTGTGTATGTTGGTAGTTTCAATTGAGGATAACAGTCTACTTTTTGGTTATTTCCAGAACGAAGTAGCCTTTTATTTTATAGTTGATAATGATAATCCACCACTAATTTTACTTTGTAGTCAACTAGTAAATGATTGCATCAACCACAATTGACTTGCCAAATAGCCTTTTTAAGATACAAGTTTAACGTTTAAATGAATTATATATGTATTAGTTTTATATCAATGTGGATTAAAATAATATGACAATTGAAAGTCAAAATTGAATCTTGAAACTTAGTGATTTAATCGTTTGAAGTGAACAACTTTAGATAACGGGACTGGCGTGTGCTACGTAGAAAATAAAATCATGGAGCAACTTTATTTTGAAGTTATTAGTATGTTATTAAGATTACTTCTTTATAACAATCATAGTGGAATCTCTAAAAAGATGTGAGTGTGTTTTCTATATTATATGAAAAGGTTGTGAGTGGTTGTGAATGAAAGAGTGAGAAATATTATTGTTCATTGTTATATTTGAAGAATTACTGTTCAATATTTATAAATTTTTTAATATTTTCTAAAGAGGTTGTGAGTGGAGGAGAGAAAAAAAATTAATGATAAGGATATAAAATGTATTATTTAATTGAAAACGATAGAAAAAATAGTGATTTTTAATTTAATTATATGGATAAAGAAATTCACTTGAATGCTCTTGTTTGGTTAATAGAGTAAAGCTTAAGGTATTTTTAGTAAGGTTACTTGGTAAAAGAATTAAGAAATAGGGATCATAGTAATCACCTAATCGGGCACACAAAAATAATTTATTTTATATTACCTGTAAACTTGTTAATTTATAATTTTAATTAAACGAGAATAAATCTTTTAAAATTTCTAGAACTAAGTGCCAAATAGAATATCTTGTGATAGCAATATTGTTTTTCCTAGACAATTATTTCGCACATATATGATATATATAGCTTTCTTCCATTTCATAAGGAATTTATATATTTCGTCATTTATTAGGGTTGGTTACCGTAATTTATGAGTGCATGGGTTCAATGTTATTATTACCATATAAATTAAAGTCTGCTAAAGGTTTTATTTAATAGAAGATTGGTCTAACCCATAAAAAATATTTTTAATACTCTTTCATGTAAACTGAGAGTTTGTTTAAGTGAAAATTCTTGAAATATTCTTTTTGATTTAAAATTCTTTCAAGATGTCTCTTGAGATTTTCTTTTTAAAATGTACCCTTCAATCAAGGCGTCGGCGCCTTTTTAAACAGGATATGGGCGTTTAGTCGGTCAAAATCATACACCTGTTTTGTGGAGTCACTCCCAATGTTGCGGAGGCGCCCGCAACTATAAATAACACGTGTACGATTTTGAGTGGACCGCTATACACGTGTCCAGCCCCAGCCTAAGGAGTCGTTGACTTTTTGTTCTGAGGGACCGCTATACACGTGTCCTTAGATATTCTGAGAAGAGATTATCTAAGGAGCATTTTTAAGAAAAAAAATAAAAGTGAAAGTGGACATTTTTTTGAATTTTCCCTTTGTTAAATTAGTATTGAAAAGGTGTAAGTTGCAATAAATGCAAAGTACAAGGGCTAATGTGACTGTTCCTGAGTCGTCCAAACACAAGCTGCAGATCTGATTTTGGATGTTTACATCCCTTTTTATCAATTCGGCTATAATCGGAAGACGGTTTAGACTAGCTCTCCACACCATAACTTTAACTTTGAGGGGTACCCAAGTCTTCCACTTGATCGCTGCACTCTATAACTGGTTCGTGCCTTCATTCAGTAGCTTTTTGGCTGAGCTAACAGTGAATGTACCATCCCTAGCATAAGACCACTTCCAACAGTCAACACCTCCTCTCCAGTTGTACTCGTGAATATCCTCAAGAAGTTGAAATAATTCAGACAACTCCTCGAAGGAACCTGGGTCAGAACGCTACTCCCACGACATAATTTTTCATTATTTTCCATCCTTAGACGCTTATCAACCTTGACCCATTTATTTTTTTCAAGTCTGAATAAGTTTGGAAACACGCATCTAAGCGGTAACTCTCTTAACCATTTATCACCCCAAAAGCTAATAGATTTACCCTCTCCCACTTCTGCAACGAAATGAGAGTTTAAAGTAGATCCATTTGCTGCAGTCAGATCCCCCACTTTGACAATAGTCTTCCAGCAGCCACTAGACGAAGCATTGCACGGAAGCATAGCCCAAGGGCGGCTCGTCCCGTGGCAGGCTATGATCACCTTCTTCCATAAACATTCCCCTTCACTTTTAAATCGCCACGACCATTTCAAAAGAAGCGCCAAGTTAACGTCTTGCAATCTGGAAACTCCCAACCCACCACACCTTTTCGATGTAGTAACTATATCCCATGCTACCCACGGTATTTTCTTTTCTTCGTTGGAGCCTGCCCATAAAAAGCGCCGCATAATCCCCTCCATAGCCTCTATAACCGCCTTAGGAGCCTTGTATAGAGAAAAATAATACACCGGTAAGCTTTCAAGAACCGACTTTATTAGAATTAGGCGCCCTCCTATGGAGAGGGTTTTCGCTTTCCATGAGGCGAGGCGGTTTTTTATCACTCCAATAACCGGATCCCAATTGCTAATCCGACTCATTTTCGTACCAACTTGGATACCAAGGTAACTAAAAGGGAATGAACCTCTTTTGCAACCAAGATATTCCATCATCTCATCCACCTCCGAAGCCTCCGTACCAACCCCATAAATGTTAGACTTGTGGATGTTAATACGGAGCCCCGAACATAAATAGAATATGCGAAGGATTCTGGCAATACTACGGACGTTTTCCTTAGACCATTCGCCCACAATAAGGGCGTCATCCGCATAAAATAAATGTGTAACATCCATATCTTCTTTTGAAAAAGAGATGCCTTTAAAGACGCCTAGGTTTTTAGCCTTCTCCAAAAACCACGAAAGCGCTTCCATGACAATTAAGAAAAGAAAAGGAGATAACGGGTCGCCTTGGCGAAGGCCTTTTTCACATTGAAAGTCAAAAGTTGGCGACCCGTTAACTAAAACCGCGGTTCTCGATGAATGACAAATGCCTTTAATCCATTCGCACCAAAGCAGGTGGAAACCCATTTGCGATAAAATGGATAATAAGAAGCGCCAATTTACATTATCGTAGGCCTTCTCGAAATCAATTTTCAACAAAAACGCCTTTCTATTTTTCTTCTTTAGCCAATCCACCACTTCGTTTACCATGAGCGGACCGTCAAGAATGAACCGGCCCGAAATGAAAGCCGATTGAGATTCCGAAATAATTTACCCATCACTTTTTTCAGGCGATTAGCAAGGATTTTGGAAATAACCTTACTTATCATCTCGATCAAAGTAATAGGTCTATATTCTTTAAGGCCCACCGGAGTTTTGGTTTTTGGAATCAAGGTAATAAAAGAGGCCCCACAACCCGGATTGATGAAACCTGAATTATGAAACTCCGCCATGATGTTCACAAAATCATCTTCAAAACGGTCCCAAAACCTCTTTACAAAACGGAAGTTAAATCCATCGGGGCCCGGAGCCTTATTCGACCCACAATCGAACACCGCCTCCTTCACTTCTTGCCTAGAGAAAGACTCCACCAAACTATCTCTATCTACTTCATCAATTCTGTTAATGCCGATACAATGCAGGAAAGGCCGAGCCTGATTATGTTCCTTAAAGTGGCTCCTAAAAAACTTTAGAACTTCTCTTTTGACCAATGACGGTTTAGTGACCTATTCGCCTTCAATCATGATCCCCGGGATTGAATTACGCGCTTTTCTCCCATTTATGACATTATGAAAGAATGAGGAATTCTCGTCTCCCAACGCCGCCCATTTAACTCTAGACTTTTGACGTAAATCTCGGGCCTTGTGTCGCTCTATCTCTTCTAAAGCCTTTTTACATTCCGACCATATCCACACATCTTCTTCCACCAAGTCTTTTGACTCCATAAGCAACTCGAACTCATCTTTTTCCTTTCTCAGGACATTCTCATCCTCCATTTCTTTGAGACTAAAAGTTTTATACCATTTCTTTAGCTCTGTGCGAAGGGTACGCAATTTATTAAGAAGGTTCAAATCTGCTGGACCATTGTTAATCCAACTGTCGAACACCTCATGTATCACCGTGATGCACCCGGGTCTTTCAAGCCATGAATCGAACATACGAAAGGGCTTTGGACCAAAGTTGGAGTCGTTGACCGTTAGGATCAACGGTGAGTGATCTGAGAAGTCTCTATTGGTTGCTCGAACACACGTATTGGGCCACGTATTAAACACATTCTAGCATACCAAAAATCTATCAATTCTACTAAACTTGCAAACGCCATTTCTCGTGACCATATACGTAAATCTTAAACCTTTTAAATTGAATTCTCGTAACCCAACCTCATCAATGAAATCATTAAAGTTTCGAGCAGACACCGGATCGAAAACCGAATTCTTTCTTTCACCCCGCTCTCTAACGGCGTTAAAATCGCCAAATATGATCCACCAACCTTGAAAACCATTCATGACGTTTTTAATCTTGTCCCAGAGAATACGTTTATTTTCATTCGTTTGAGGGGCGTACACATTCACAAGATTCAATCTTACAGAACCTGCGAGAATATGCCCTGCAATATGAATGAAATTTCGGTCCTTGGTAACCTGATCTTTAGTGAATACCTTTGGATCCCACATACACACCAGGCCCCCTGAATTACCACAAGCATCAGCACTCTCAAAATCAAAACCCAAACCACCCCAATAAGGCGAAACAAGATTCGATGAGATATTACTAACCATCGTCTCTTGCAGCCCTATGAAAGAAATCCCATGAGAATTTTTTAACTTCTTAATCCAACCCGCTTTACCGGCCGACCCAATCCCACGGATATTAATAGACATACAATCATCGCTTACCACCTTGTAACCCTTCATTAACGATGGAGTCATGAATCAAATCGTGAGAGTGTTGTAAATTGACACCAATTTTGCCGCCCAAGGAGATAGTAGCTTCAATTTCATCAACCACAGAAACCTCAGGAGGTCCCCGTTTGTTCACAGTAATCGCCGGAGGTATGTTGAGATCAAGAACAGAAGCAGATGTTGTGACTTGGGCCTGTTCAGTATCACCATCCCTATCACACTCTAGGCCCAACAACGGGTCTAGCCCAAATAAGTCATTAACCCCCTTGGACTTCTTGCCTGCCTTCTCTTTCTCAATACTGCTGGAGTACGTTGGGTTGGCCCGGCCCAAGTTGATGAAAGCGTTTTTCTTTTTACGTTTATTAATACCGCCCACGTCATCCTTTTCCACGTCAGCTTGCACATTTTCAAAATTGAAATCTTTGGCTGGAATAAAATCATTCAAGTTATCAATCAATCCAACATTAATACCATCCGGAGAATACTCCACAACATTAGGAGTTTCCATAACAGTCTCCGCCATTCTCGGGAGTTGACTTTGACCTTCATGGACCTCCGTAACCGGCGAACACATTCCGACATCCTCCTGTTCTTGAAGATTATCGATTCCAACGTCGTTTTGGGCGCTAACGTCTTCCTGCATCTCGTCTTTATCACTATCCTGCTCCGGAGTATCAACGGGAACCTTAAAGAATTCCGGGATCCAATCTCCACTCTCTTCGGCAACCCACACTTGATACTTTTTTTCACGCCAGACGAGTGTTACCTCTTCGCCTATTCTCTTCCCATCACCAACTAGGACACCAATGAAATCATATCATCATCGTCTGCCCTTGGTGCCTTATGGACAATCCTACCAAAGGTGTTTTCAACAGCATCGATCACGTCCCCGGAGATCAGGTGCAAAGGAAGGCCTTTTAATTTGAGCCAGGCTAACCTTTCGAAGCCGAATGATTGCCCCTCCCACACATCAATAGCCGTAAATCTTCCAATCACCTCCCTTAATTTTCCAGCAACCTCGATTACCATGTCCTCATTAGCAAAGGGAATCAGACATGATAAGCCACCAAGGTACTGGACTTTACCCCAGCCCGGACACACATCGTTCAGGATCAGATGGATACTCTTCAGCGCGTCTAAATCGATCATACGGACCACCAACGCCTTACCATGCAACTCACTGAAGGCATTAACACCATTCCCAATCATAACAGTTTTACCAACCTTCTTACCTGTTAGCGTATCAGCGAAAGAACGATCACCGTTAACGAAAGTCGAAGGTCCTCTGACTGTTGGTCTCTCCTGCACGTTATGGTTATTATTGCTCGTCCCATTTTGTTTCTTAGGGGCCGTATTTTCAGGCCTAAACTCTCCTTCCTCCATTGTAAATCGAGCAATATTGGCAATCAACCAACAGTCACCAATCCTCGTGTTGCAGATCCATCTTATGAGTTCCTTATCGTCTTTAACATCCAAGAATGATACAAAACCAAACCGATTCCCCATTTTGTCACGCTTCCTTGCAATGTAGATATCGTATATTTCTCCAAACGGTCGTATGAACTCTGTTAAATCGTTGCCACTGCATTTTTCTGGCAAGTTTGTTATAAAAACCTTGGTTATTCTTTGAAAAATATTGGCCGGTATTGGACGGCGCCGGCCAGGCATTCCGAAAGTTTTAGGTAAATAGTTGTAGGTAAACATTGATTTATCTAGGGTCCTAATATAGAGACACACACCCAAATAAATCGACACCCCCTATACGTCATGTATGGGTATGGGTCCATACGTGGCGTATAGGATCATATACATTGAAAACGAAGAAAATTCAAAGGGGTGTCAGAGAGCTATATGCTACGACCCCCTATACGACACATGCAGGGCTATACGATGCGTCTAGCAAATTTCAACACTGACTACGAGAAAAATTCAAGGGGTTGTCAGATGGGTTATACGCCTAGTATAGGGCTATACGACCCCCCTATACGATACGTATGGGGCTATATGACCCGTATAAAAATTTTGGGGTGGGATTTATAAATTTAGGGTGTCTATATATCCACACCCTTTGGTCCTATTGAAAATGCCAGTGAAAGTAAAGATCCGAATATAAATGATACGGATAGCTTTTAATATTATGATGAAAGAGACTATCGGAGAAGGTCCCACTCTGCTAATACCCCTTTATATTTGTTAATTAAAGAGAAAACAATATGAAAACCATTTAGAAAATTAAAAAAATAAAGATATCTCATGATATTTAAGGATTGTTTAGTAGCTTATTAGTGGGTTTTTTTTCTGATCAGCTGGTTAGTTTTTTTAAACGGCTTATTAATGGTTATTAATAGGCTTTTTTTAATGGTTTATAACTTCTGAATGGTTAAAATATAACCTTAATACTGAATGGTTAAGAGATAATATTAATAGTAGAGGTGTGTTTTTTACCCAAACCCGAATACCAAAGCCGACTCAAATCAACCCAAACCCGATTAGGGAATAACCCGATCAACCCAAATCCGATTTTAAAACTAAACCGAACCCGATGTAGTCTTTAGGGTTAGTAATTGAGTTGGTATTTTTGTTAATCGGGTTAACCTGAATAACATAATTATGGGTTTAAAAATCATAGGCCGAATTTTTCTACGTTTCAAATATGTAGAGCATTTCAGATTTATATATATGATTGTGCCATATTGAAAATCGAAGATGACAGTTACAATTTAAAATCAAATTTAATTCAAAGAGTGGTAGTGTTGCATCGGGCTTTGGCTGTAATCGGAAATGGTCGTCGACATTGCTTCAATTCACGGTTTAACATTCTTAATTGAAAGTGGTGTTTGGCAGCTTGTGCTATAATCACGTTTCAAAAACAAAGGTTCACTTAATTCATGTTTAATTCATTTGAAATTTGAAATCAAAAAATATATGTAATTTTATTATATTCATACATATAACATGTGTGTTTTTATAGTTATACAAATTTCATACAGTAAACCAGTAACAGTCTGAGTTTATAGTCACAGTAACTTTTAAAATTTGGTTTGTGTTTTTACTACTTTAATATTATGGTTCATTTAGCTTAACATAGAAAGTATATTTTAATAGTCCATGTGGTACTTCATTAAAAAAACATATTAACAGCTCATTTAGTATACTAATTAGCAACCCGATTACCGATTATACCAAACCCGAATAAACCAGATTATCAAAACTCGATTGCCGATTAAACTGAGTCTTATTAGGGTCGGTATTCGGGTTGCGTTACCACATAAAAAAAACCCGACTAACCAGACTCGATGAACCCGATACCTGATTAAAAAACCCGATGAACACTCCTAATTAAGAGGTTACTAACTTAACCATTGAGTATTAGTGTTATCTTTTAACTATTCAGGTGTTATGAGTTATTAAGAGGTAGTCTATTAATGACCATTAATAAACTACTAAACAGACTCTTAATCTTTCATTAAAGTTACTCATAATTTCTTAGAGGATACGTTGTGGAGCCCTGAAAAGAATGTTTGAAACTTGGTCCTTACTAAGAATCCCCCCCGGGAACCCACCTAAGAACCACTGATCTCTTTTGTGGGTTGTAAGTAGTATTCAGTGGCAGAGGATAGTGGAGACCGGGGAGGGGCCGCCGCCTCCCTCTTTTTTTCGTCGGTAGTGTTAAATTTTAGTCCGATAGTGTAAATTTTTATATAAATATCGAGTTCGCCCCCCTAAAAAAAATAAATTTCGCCCCCGCCCCCTACGGGAATGTTCAAGCTCCGCCCCTGGTAGTATTGTAACCCCCCCACCCACCCCAGCACGCAAGGAAAATATGAGGAGAAACGGAGAAAATGTAACGATACTTCATAAAAAGGGAAAAAAATAGGGTGATTGATAGAATTTAGATATAAAAACGAGGAATAAAATGTGAAAGGTTTTTGAAAGTTAGATATATATCAGAAATGATATTTTTAGTTAAATTACAATGATATAGATAAAAAATGAGATATGAAATAAAAGTTACATTGTTTAAGTAATAAAATTCACAAAGCTGGAACAAATAATAAAACATACGTGGTTTTATTAGAAAGAAGTTTTAAGTGATTTTAATACGCTTCGAAATTTTAAAAACAAATTTCCTTCAATAAATAAAAATCGAAAACAATTGTTTACTTTTGACATAGGTAATTCACCAAGAAGTCTAATATTGAAAGAAAAAAATACAAATTTATGACATGTAAATGTAGTTTTTACTTCACAAATATGATAGTGAGTTTAAATGCAGAAGTATAAAATAGGTTGTTTTATGTGAAATAATGTTGTTCAAAAGAAAAAATAAAAACTAAACATGATAGTGTAGATAATTTTTTGACAAGCAAACTTATCACACTCCTAAATTAATTTGTATCACTTCTTATATTAGTAATAGCATCTTTAATGAACGCTGCTTGATCAACCCATCAATCATGTATCATACATCCTTTTTTATTATTTTTTTAACAACCAACAAATAATATAAACTCAATCATCCAAGGAAACCTCCTTGATGAAAGGTCACCCACGCTCTACAAATACAGACAGCGCCAGTGACTCAGCTCGCTCATAATTTCAGGAAAACTCACTGTCTTAAGGCCAACTATGATAAAATCCAAGTCCACCTTAAACATATTGTATCAAGTGAGACAATAATTAATGACCTACATATTAGAAAACTATGATGTTGTCTCGTTATAAACCAATTAACCACGGACTTATTTTCATTTTTCTTCATCATCTCCTATCACTGTCCTCATAAAATCATTTGTGCTCGTTTGAGATTTCGAATGGGCTTCCTTTTCGCCGTTCTCTCTCCTCCATATAAAACCCAAATTGCAAAATAAACATTTACATTAGAAATGCTACAATTATGTCTAGAAGAAATGTTATTGTACGGATCTTTTGGAGGTAGATGGTCTCATCTGTCCCAATTTCTAGTATGTTATCATAAGGTATTTGATATCAACAAAGGTTTGAACTTTACATTAATATAAACTAGATAACTCTCATGAAAAGGGAATATTAACTTGGTATGTATATTTTGAAAGTAGGATATCTTGGTGTGTATATTCGTTATTAATTAGATTTAATAAAGAATTTATGACGGTAAGAAAATTTAAAGCTATTTTAAAAGCCTATTTTTTACAAATTTTATTGTAGAGCCTATTTCATATTAAGCAGTTAGAGAATTTCATATGTAATCATCTAAACTTAACAAATACTAGAGTTTCTTAAAACTAATGTTTTAATATATGATGTATAATAACCTGATTTAAAAAAATGATATTTTACCACTTTTAAAAAGAAACTTGAAATTATACGTAACTTTAATTATCAATTTCGGTGGTGTCGTCACTTTTTGTATCTTTTTCTTTTTCTTTTTTTTCACATTTATATGCATACTATGATATTTGGGTTTCTAATATAATCACTTGGTGGTTTGGTGGTTTTTTTTTAATCACATGTTAAAGCTTGTTACCTCATATTCTTAGGTCTTACAAAAATCACATGTTAGGGATGTTGGACATATTACATGGATATCCGTAAAATAAAACTACTAGCATTCAAAAATCATCCGTAATACAATTTTTATTAATTGACATAAAAAAGATATGTTATAGAGCAAACACATGGATATTTTTATGTTATTTGTTTATATTGCAAACTTCATTCCTTTTTTACAAAAAATGAAATATATGGTCTATGTTGTTCGTTATAATTAATAAGTTGGTCGCTTCTTTGATAATAGAAGTTAAATATCTGTTTAAGTTAACTTAACATGAATATCGTACGTACCTTTATAATAACAAACATATAAACTAATCACCCCGTCTCTGAAGGTCAATTTTGATTGGAATCAAAAAATAATTATTAATATTAGTTTATGATATTTTGTTAAGTTTGTATTAGATCACGTTTAAATTAGTTTATTTATTTAACGACATAAAAGTGTTTGAGTTGTGTTAGGTTTAATATAGGTGTAATATAAGTAGAGATTATAATCATTATGCCTGGTGTGGCTTTGTGTTGATATAACAATTATGCAGTGGCGCAGCTTGAACATTCCCGTAGAGGGGGGGTTTAACTAATTTTTTAGGGGGGGGGCGAACTCGATATTTATATAAAAATTTACACTAACGGACTAAAATTTAACACCACCGACGAAAAAAATAGGGGAGCCCCCCCCCCCCCCCCCGGGCCTCACTATCCTCCGCCTTTGCAATTATGGGCTAACACTCTCGCCGCCCTCATAGTCACCAGTTACCCTCTCTACACCCGTTGATGTAAACCGCCCTATAGACACCGGCGGGTCCATCTCTTGAAACCCGATGTTCACTCTCTCATTCTCGATCTCTCTCCGTCGCCTTCCTTGTTTAAGTTTTCTTACATGGTCTAGCGGACCCGATTATCATAAAAAAATCAGCCGATACTAAATTTAGCCCTTTATGATTTAATAAAATGAATTTGTTTTTGTGGAAATCATAATAAGAAAATGTCATAAAAAGTATTAAACATGATAATCATAGATAAATACTTTAGCTCCTTTCCAAGGCACGAAATAGTGGAAGACAAGATGAAAAATTGAGCAACTTGAAATTGTCTCTTTGTAAGAGGAAAATGACAAATAGTTTCTGTGTTGTCTAATTTTATATTTCATATTTTACAGTTGATATTCAAAGACGAAGGCTGGTGAATAGTAACACATATATCTTAGATCTGGCCAGATGGTTTTTTTTAAGTTGGGTTTTCATCCTGAGGGTATTTTTAGGTTCAGGGTTTTTGGAGACGAACTGATATACGAGTTTTCCATCGAGATTATGTAAGACTAGTGTCTTAAGATTTCCGTACTCGATTAATGAAAATGATCGGGTGGACTAGTTAGGTTGGACTAGAGAGTTTTCTCATCTAAGTTGGATTTCCTTCTGAGGGTGGTCTTAGGTTCGGGGCTGTTGGGGATGGACTGGTGTAAAGAGCCTACCTTCGAGGACGTGACAGCCTAATGCCCAAGGTTTCGTATTCGAGCAATGAAAATAATCGGATGACTTAATGGCTCGTCAATTATCCGTTTAGCTATTTTCAAAGGAAATGAAAATGATATTTGGGTGCTGGTATGAAGTTTTTTATTAAGAATGAGAAGATGTTTGTTGCTTTAGAGGGTTACTTGAGAGTGCTACAGACTTACAATGACTAACATCAAAATATAAAAAAATCAAATCAAATAGTTGATGTGAAGTTAAAAAAAAAGATCAAACATCAGGTTAAGTGAAATAAAAAAGAGTAAAATGAGCTATTTGGTTTTTATGCGAAGTTAAATAGGGATGTGTAAAAATATCCGAATTCAAATTCGGAAATCCAAAAATTCAGATATTCAAATTTTTATATTTGAAATTTTTGTATTTAGATTCGGATATTGTTTTTAAAAATGTGTGGATATTCGGATATAAGTATATTTTGAAATATTTTAATAAAATTATTAATTAATAAATACTAATTAAAAATTTCAGATACTTTTTAAAAAAAATTCGGATATCCATTTCTCAAAAATATATATAAAAAAATTTAACTAATACATATTTTTTAGACTTCGTATATTCATTCAGACTCAGATTCAGATATTAAAATTCACTATCCGAAATTTGGACTCCCAAAAATCCGGATATTTGATTTTAAACCCTTAAAGCTAAGTGCGTTATGAAAAAAAAAGGTCACAAATAACCCTCCCATAAACCGTAGTACGGTTGTAGTTTATGGCTGGTTATTAGACTATCTGCAACGCTAAAGGTTTGTCCATCTCGCAATCAGCTTAATCAGCATGACATATTAATTTTCCATTAACTTTTATCTATCCATCCCACAATCAAATTTTACCCTCAACACCATCCATCCCACCCTTATTTTTCCACATCACTTTTTCTTTTCTATTTATTTAAACATATGTATTTAAATTATTATGAGTATATTTACATAAATAAAGTAATCATTAAACTAAATAAATAAAAATCAATAATATATTTAAATAAAAACATAACTACATTCAAATTAAACAAAATAACAACCCAAACACAATAAACGAGAAGGGACGGTACGAAGATAGATAGAAAACAAATATTTAACTAGCTGCGTTGCACCCTATTTGCCCAAAGGTGTTCAATTAAATCGTTCTTCAGTGCTTGATGAGCTTCTTGGCTACGTAAGTTTCTAAACCTGTTCAGATGTTGCTGAGTGTTGTAGTAATCATGTGGTGTGTAACCTTCCGTATTTTTCGAATTAACTTTTGTTAAGGGTCGTTATCTCTTGTAAGAGTTTATTTGTTATTAATACAATCACGAGTATTCATTTGTAAAACTTTAATAATAATAATAATAGTAGTAGTAGTAGTAATAATAATAATAATAATAATAATAATAATAATAATAATAATAATAATAATAATAATAATAATAATAATAATTATAATCATAAAAATAATGTTGATGATAATAATAATAATCATAGATAAAAACAACATAAGTTTTATTATTGTAAAACTTGTAATTCACTAGTTTTAACATAAAATAATAACAATTCAAAACCTCAGGGACCAAACTGTAATTTAATTTAAACTTAAACCTAAGTTTTGGAAGGAATTAAACAAATCCAAGACCACAGGGACTAAAGGTGTAAAAATCCTAAAAACCCAAAAATCCTTCTCCCTCTCTCCCCATTTTTCCGGCACCACTCCCGACCGAGCTCTGGCGAGCTCCGGCCACCCCCAAAATTGTCGAGATACACCGAAATTAACCCCCCTTTACAATCGTATGTCAGTTTTGAACCTGTGTATGCTCTTTAAAACGCGTATTAATCGAACTTTTGATGGGTTCTAATTGTAACCGAATGATAATTGAACCTCAAAGTCGTTACACACTTAAATCGCAACAAAAAACAAATTAAACGAACAGAAACGCTCGGGTAATCATTTCGAAGTTAAAGGCAACATCAATTGCACCTGAAACAACCCTGAAAAACCGATGAACTCAACCGAAACGTCCGACCATTAAGCTATAGCCGTTGGACATCAATTCGATCTAACTGGCCTTATAAAACAGGGGGCTAATGCTCTCGACATCTTCTTTTCTCTATCTGTAAACTCAATTTCACCAAAACATACACTTACATCAAATTCCCAAATCAAGAATAGTCGAGTTTGAGCTTCGGTTAATTCCATCAAATATCAAACACTTCCAGGTAATTACCAAAGGGTTATTACTCGATTTCATATAAGAATCAAAAAGCCCTAATCTTAATTGGTTTGAAACCTTTGAATTTACGATCAATTTGGTTGATTTCGAATTAGGGTTCATAAGGAATTTGGGGTTCTCTGAGTTTTGTGTTTTTAAACAATAGAAATCAACTCTTAACACGGCCACGGCCCTCAGGTAAACCACACACATGCCTAACCAGAGGTCCCGGGTTCGAACCCGGGCAACCTCAATTATTTTTTTGGGGGCTTTTTTAGCCTTTAAAAAATATATAAAAAATTCAAAAAATTATAAAAATAAGTGTTATAAACTCTCCTTATTTTAAAAGTTACCTAATTAATTTATATAAATTTATTTATTTAAACACCTAATAATTTTTATAAATATTATTTACAAATGTTATAAATAGTTATTTTTATAAAAATGGGCTCTAAATAATAATTTAAATCATTAATTTATTATTGGACACTATATTATCTTTAATTATGAATTAATCATGATAATTGTGGAGATTATAAATATTTTATAATTTCACAAATTATTTACAAATGTTATTTTAGGTACTTTAAATAATGGTTTAAATTAATAAATCCATACGTTGCCTTCAACTATTGATTAAATCATGATTATTTCAAATAATTATAAAAATTTATTTACACTTAAACTTTAGCATTTATTATAAATGATTTAATTTTTGTTCTTTATATTAAATTATTTTAATGTATAAACTTTTTCATTGAATTAAAAGATAAGTGATTCCATTTTATTTATTTACCAAAACCCCAAATTCTTATTGTAACCCTAGACCACATTTGTTAACATCATTAAACTTAAAATCTTATAATATATCCATTTAGGTACCTCGTAAAGTAAATCGTTGGATCAACGTTTACTCTTAATATCACCTTACATACAAATATATATATGTGAGTATTTCTATGCCCTTTTATATTTTCACACTTTGGGGTGAAACATGTTACCTTATAATCGTTGCACTTGTAAACACGTTTGATTCTTGTAAACTTATGACATTTCACCTATATGTTGTGGTTAGTTGACCTTTGTAGCTACCATGTAATGTCGAATATATATACAATCATTAACTATTGCTAGCTTGGCTATGGGCTGACAAGCCTGCTTGGTTAGTCCAAGTACACTTAGCTAATCGTATATACTTGTAAACGTTTGAGACTTGTAAAAATCTGTTAAGGTTTGATTATGTATTTTGTCTTACATCCCTAGTTACTTTGTTTTCTAACTTACTACATGAATTGCCATCTTTTATATACTTATGTATTGAAAACTATGGAAATCTCACCAACATTATTGTTGACCTTTTATTTTTAACATGTATCAGGAAATACTTAAGTATTATTACTACTTTAAAACTTATCACATCTAGGATTGAACCTAGAGAATAAAAGGATGAACTTGTCACATTTAACTTTTATATCATAATGTTATCTTTGTTTGAGACTTATGTTTATAATGTTACCTTTGAAACTTATGAATAAGTTATTTGGATTTAATAATAGCGTTATGTGACTATGAACGATCTTAACGCTCACATCTCGACGTTTCCGCCGTCAAGGTTGGGGTGTGACATGGTGTGTGAATTGTGGCATTTATAAAAAAACTAGCTGTTAGAAAAAAAAAACTAACGATTATAAAAGACAAAAAACTAGCTGTTAGGAAAAGACAAAAAAACTAACCGTTAGAAAACGACAAAAGAACTAGCCGTTAGAAAACGACAAAAGAACTAGCCGTTATAAACTAGCCGTTAGAGCACTCCAAAAAAACTAGTCGTTAGAAAAGACAAAAAACTAGTCGTTAACAAAAGACAATGTCTTCTAGTTGTTGAGGATTCATGACACTTGTGTCCAGGAAAAGGATTTTATTCTGTTACAGTTCATAAAAGTTATTCATCATTTGACTGAAATTCTGTATTGTCGTTTTCTTTATCCTGATTGTTTCGGCAATGTCTTCTACGAGGCTTAATTTCTTCGCTTCATAAGCAAGTGAGGAAGAAGAACACACACCTTTACCTTTAATTTTGGCCAGTCTTTTGGCCTTATCCCTACCTATTGGACGAGATAGTGGTGAATCTTCAACAGCAACAACATCATCAACATCATCAACATCATCATCAAGTTGAACCCCAAACTCAGGAGTACTGCCAAATTTGGCATTCGATCCAGAATCTGCATACTCCCCCGTGCTATTTGTCTTTGTTTTTTGGGGGCTTGATGACCATACACTTTAGTACACCCAGTGACTTCTAAGACTATAAGCAGCTCTTCAAATTTAAGTGCCTGCAGCATTGTAGTGCTCTTTTATTCTCCCCAAATATGCTTATTGGTTTTGGTTGTTGGCAACTATTAGGCATTTGGTAGTTTGAACCCAAGCCTTAGTCATTAACTTTTCATCACCTAATGGCCACCTGATACGCGTCACCTTCTCATCGTCTTTGTTTTGAGTTTTAGCTTTGCCTTTCTTCTTTTTTGGTGTTTCTTTCAGTGATGAAGGTGATTTATCAACCGGTTGTTCATACTGTGATTGTTGCAGTTGTTGTTGTTTCACCCATGCTTGATACTGTTGATATTGTTGGAATTGTTCAAATGAGTAATGAGGTTGTGAAAACTGAGAGAACCCGGGTTGTGGAAACTGAAAGAACCGGGTTGTGGAAATTGAGAAAACCCGGGTTGTGAAAACTGAGGCATTGAAGATGGAGGGTTTGGGCTTTGCTCGTTGGTTTCATCGTTCAATAGTTGAGTAAAAGAAAACGGAGCTCTTGGATCCATTGAAATTTGAGTTTTGAAAGTGCTGAGAGAGTTTAGATTGTTAGAAAGAGAATGAAATGAGTTGTGTGAGAAAACTGAAAGTTAAAAACGTATTTATAGTTAGAATTGTAAAACTAGCCGTTATGAATAGGATAAAATTAAAACTAGTCGTTAGAATTTTAAAAAATAAAAAATAAAATTTATTAATAACCATTAATTTTTTAAAAACAAAAAAAAATAATTACAGTGTTTACCTTTAGAGTTTTCTGAAAAAAAGGTAAGTAACATTATTAAAAAAAAAGTAATTGAATTATTAAAATGGGACCCACTATTACATCCATCTATAACCGATATATGGATTATTTACCCACTTTAATTCACCCACAATACAACCCATGCCGTGAATTATGCTATGGATGCTGCGTTGCAGCGTTGGAGCCCGTCTTAGAACAGGAGATTGGCTCTCAACTCTCCAACTATCTATTTGCATGATTGTGGTGATCATGATGTTAGAGCCATTCTATTCTTAAATTGTTAAATACCTGAATTGCCATCAACTAATGGGTTCCATCGTTGATTCTGTGGGGTGCACATGCTTAACAAGATACGAACCACTACCCCACCATTAAGGTCCAGATCCATATCCTCTTTCCCTTTTTATTGGTTGCACAACACTTTGGTTGGTCATGAGGTCATAACATTGCCCATTAATCTCACCCTCCACATACACCATTAAAGAACAAAACAAGGTACTGTAATCCATCGGAAATCAAGGTGGATGACTTGAATACTATTAAGATTTCTGCACTGCTTATTGAATTATTGATAGAATTTTTAGTGATAGAATTTTTAATAGATTCTGTTAAGGTACATTTTAATACCAACACATTGACACGAGCTTTTTTTTGCGCTAATTTAAACTTTATTTCTGGAATTTATTGAAGGGACCGGTTATTGAGACACTCCCAATTATAAATTAACGTCCCGGTTTTTTAAACGGGTCATATAGACCTATATGTATTGTATAGGTGGGTCGTATAGCCCTATACGTGTTCTGTAAGTGAATTTTATAGCCATATATAAGATGTATAATCTATTTGGTAGCCCATGAATTTTCCCTTGTAGTCACTGTCGGAATTTGTTATACGCGTCATATAGCCATATATGTGTTATATATGATATCGTATTGGGTTATATGAAGCGCCTTAACATTCATCTTTTTCAATGTTTTCGACTATGTACGCCGCGTTTAATGCCATAGAAGACATATAAAGGGTGTCGATTTATAATGTGATGTGTTTTTATATTAGGACCCTTATTGAATCGTTTTATGATAGAAAACTATTATTTTTTGTTACAATTTATTGGGCTTCAACGGTAAATTATCTGAGAGTAAATTATCTAACAGTTAAATGCTTTTTTCTCTTAGATTTCGTGTGATCCGTTGGAAATATGTTAAGAACATATCGATGACTCGAATTAGGGGTGATTTTTTGTTTAATGTTCCACACCGGGTGCTTAATGCGTTGTGTGTAGAAATATTAGATATGTTTACTCTTTCTTTTACGTATAGGTCAGCTGGTCAATAATGGAACTAGCCTAGGGAGATGTAATCAAGTAAATAGTTTTTTCTCCCCCAAAATTTAACTAACTTTTTACGGTTAAATTTAAAAGTTTCTATTAGATTAAGATTTAAAGATTAAACCATGGTCTTTTTAAAAATAATAATTACTTCGTATCGTGTGACTAGCGGGGGAGCTTAAAGTACACCATACGGGGTGGGAGAGAACTCTATATATATTAAAAAATTTAAACTACAATGTCAAAAATTTACAATAACAAACCGAAAATTAACACCATTGACGAAAAAAAGAAACCCCCAACGGCTTTAAGTTTAATTGTTAATCTAGTGGTTAAAACTTTTGTAAAATAGTTATTTAAAAATTTTATGCATTTAAAATTAAATCTATAATCGATTAAAAGTTAAAATATTAATGGATATCTGTACTACGGGCAATATGGGTCTCCATGGATATGATAACCATATTTGACAATGGCAGACATATCCATTCAAGTCTCTTAGAGAAGAATGGTCACTAAAGATTCTCTAATGTAAACCATACACTTGATGTCTACCCTCTAGGATCATAGGATTTGATTATTTTTTCTAGTTTTTTAATTTATTTTGCAATGATAATCCTTTTAATAGTTCGTATGACATTGGACACGTGATTTATACATTTTTTTATTTTATATATAATTTTAATTTTAGTATGTGTTTAACTTTCTTTTAATTCATTTTTAGCAATTATATTTTTTGGTAATTTGTATAAAGATATCCCTTTTAAGGTTGTGCTTTAAAATATTGATTACCGGCAATTTCATCTCTAATATCTGTTCTTTGTATTTTTAAGCCCGATTTATAGCATAATATGATGCAATTGAAATAGTAAGAAGAGAGAAAAGAGGAAAAAGAGAAGAACAATTCAATTTGCATACCATCACCAATTCGCTACAGTAGCTATATACTAACGATCGTAACGACTTCTAACTAACTCAGTACATTTACAATTAAGCCCATTCATTTATTATCAAAAGTAACTTTCAAACCTTCTATTACAATTGACATATATCAATACCCTCCGCTTAAGAACTTTCTTGACCCCAAGAAAGGAAGTCTGGGAAACGAACTAAGAGCTCATCCAAGTACTCCCACGTAGCATAAGAAGCTGGAGCACTAGACCATTGCACCAATACTTGCACTGCAGCTTTGTTGCGACGCTTAACAAGTCTACGGTCCAACACAATTGCAGGAGATGATACAAAACGGAAATCCGTAGGAATTGGAAAAACCTTAGTAGGGGGTCCCATAGCGGATTTAAGCAACGAAACATGGAATACAGGATGAATATGAACATCCGAAGGTAGATCCAAGTGATAAGCGACTTGACCAATTCGTTCCAATATCAAGAATGGACCAAAGTATTGGGTGTAAGTTTGGAATGACGATGCAGTCGGATAGAATTTTGCATATATGGCTGCAATCGTAAATATACCCAGTCACCCACCGAGAACACCCGATCAGAGCGATGCTTATCAGCTTGTTGTTTCATGCGTTGTTGAGACTGAAGTAGAGCACCACGTAACACTTGAAAGGTAAGCTCACGACTACGCATCAGCATATCCACATCAACCTCAGCAGAATCCCGTGGAACATAAGGAACATGGAGTGGGGGATCATAACCATACAAGGCATGAAATGGAGTCATTTGTAAAGCCGAATGAAATGTAGAATTATACCATCATTCAGCTAAAGGTAACCAAACAGCCCAAGAAGTGGGTAGTTCCATCACCATACACCGAAGGTAAGTTTCAATGAAACGGTTAACTACCTCCGTTTGCCCATCGGTTTGAGGATGGAAAGCAGTGGAAAGAGCAACCGTAACACCCTGTAAAGCCATAAACTCCTGCCAAAATTTGCTAAGGGAAATGGGGTCGCGATCGGATACAATAGTCACTGGACAACCATGCAATTTATACACATTATCAAGGAATAGTTGAGCAACCCCAGCAACCGAAAAAGGGTGACTGAGGGCCATTAAGTGAGCATATTTGGTGAGTCGATCAACGACCATGAAGATAGTATCTTTCCCTTTTGATTTAGGCAACCCACCTATAAAATCCATAAACAAATCAGAAAAAACCGCCGTAGGAATCGACAGGGGTTGTAAAAGACCGGGAGTAGCAACATTCTCCCCTTGGCCCGTTTACAAACATCACAATGGCGAATAAATTGACGAACCATTTTGGCCAATCCTTTCCAATAGAAAATACTGCGTATACGTTGAGTAGTGGCATGAACACCGGAGTGACCACCCATAGGAGAAGCATGGAAAATAAGAATTATATCATTCCGAAGGGTCGGATCAAAACCAACCACCAAACGATTCTTCTTATACAAAAGATTATTCACCAAAGAAAAATGAGGAATAAGGTGTCCCGCAGAAAGTTTCTCTATCAAACGAGAAACATCTAAGTCCCCCGACCAACTATTGGTCACTCGTTGAAGCAACAATGGATCGATGTTAGAAACATTTAAGGTAAATACTGTAACACCAGAAATTCGTGACAAGGCATCAGCAGCAACGTTTTCATGACCGTGCTTATACACAATTTCATAATCATAATGCATAAGCTTGGCTAACCAAGTATGCTGCAGTGGTGTAGTAACCTTCTGACCTAAAAGGAACTTCAAACTTTGGTGATCCGTCCGAATAATGAAATGCCCAGTGATAAGATAATAGTGCCACGTCTTGACCGCCATCAATATAGCCAATAATTCTTTTTCATACACTGACAAAACCTGTTTACGTGGACCCAAAGCTTTGCTGATGTAATAGAGTGGATGGTTATCTTGCATCAATACAACTCCCAAGCCGATGGTTGAAGCGTCAGTTTCAATTACAAAAGGTTTTGAGAAATCTGGGAGAGCTAATACAGGAGCAGAAGATAAAGCCAGTTTAAGGGTATCAAAAGTTGATTGAGCAGCCTCATTCCAAAGGAAAGCATCTTTCTTGAGAAGATCAGTTAAAGGTTTGCAAATAACACCAAAGGAACGAATAAAGAGCCTATAATAGCCTGCGAGTCCCAAAAACCCACGCAATTGTTTAACTGTTGTGGGGGTCGGCCAACTAACAATGGCTTCCACCTTACCCGGATCGGTATGAACACCAGCAGCCGGGATCACATAACCCAAATATTCAACAGCTGAACCACAAAAAGAGCATTTTGAACGTTTAGCATACAGTTGGTGTTGGCGTAACAAGGTAAGAACTTGTTCTAATAAGGTGATGTGATGAGATAAAGATTGGCTGCAAACAAGAATATCATCGAAGAAAACCAAAACACCCTTCCGTAAAAGTGGTTTAAACACGGAGTTCATAAGCGATTGAAATGTGGCTAGAGCATTAGTCAGCCCAAATGGCATAACTAAAATTCAAAATGCCCCTCATGAGTACGAAATGCAGTCTTATGTATATCAGCTTCATGCATCCGAATTTGGTGATACCCGGACCTGAGGTCCAACTTAGAAAAAATAGTGGATTGCCCTAATTCATCTAATAACTCTTCAATGAGAGGAATAGGGAATTTGTGTTTAACCGTCGCATCATTAGGGCACCTATAATCCATACACATGCGCCATTGACTATCTTTCTTCTTAACTAAGACCACTGGTGCAGCGAAAGAACTATAACTATCTCGAATAACTCCTGATTCCTTCAACTCAGTAGTCTTTTTCTTGATAATATCCTTTTGGCCAACCGGATAACGATACGATTTTTGATTGATGGCTTGAACTCCTTCCTTCAATGGAGTTTGATGGTCAAAGCTACGACGAGGAGGTAGAGTTATTGGTAACTCAAATACATCCTTAAATTGATCCAATAGTGGGAGGAGATCAGCATTATACTGTTCGTTTAAGATTTTTGAACCCATGGTGGTATGGTCATCCGGATGGTTCAAGTGCATACTACATAATTGAGCAGTAGTATGATTTCCTATGTTTGTCAACAACTTCGTTAAGGACTTAATGGAACACAAGGATAACTTGTTATTGTCACACCCTAACCTTGACGGCGGAAACGTCGAGATGTGAGAGTTAAGATCATTCACAACCACATAACTCTATTATTAAATCCAAATATATTATTCATAAGTTTCAAAGGTAACATTACAAACATGTCTCAAATAAAGAAATTAACAAGCATAATAAGAAATATAACAAGCTCATTCATTTATTTAACTAGGTCCATTCATATGTGTGAACAAGCTTCAAAGTGGCGATCAAACTTGAGTATTTCCTGAAACATGTTAAAAATAAAAGGTCAACAATAATGTTGGTGAGATTTCCATAGTTTTTAATACATAAGTATTTAAAAGATGGCAATTCATGTTGTAAGTTAGAGAACAAAGTAACTAGGGATGTAAGACAGAATGCACAATCAAACCTTGACAAAGTTTTACAAGTCTCAAATGTTAAAAGTATATACGATTAGCTAAGTGTACTTGGATTAACCAAGCAGGCTTGTCAGGCCCATAGATCTATGACGTCGCCAGGCTAGCAATAGTTAATGATTGTACATATATTCGACATTATATGGTAGCTACAAAGGTCAACTAACCACAACATACAAGTGAAATGCCTTAAGTTTACAAGAATCAAACGTGTTTACAAGTGCAATGTTTATAATGTAACATGTTTCACCCCAAAGTGTAAAAATAATAAAAGGGGTATACAAATACTCACTTGGCAAACAAGTTAAGAATGATGATTAACAAGAATTATGATAGGTGTCGTTCCAACGTAAATCGTCACAAAGCACCTAAATATATATATTTACAAGACCCAATGTTTATTAATAAGTTTAACGTTATATGAGAACTAGGGTTTCGAGTGGATTTGGGGCTTGTCACATAACTTTAACAAACTAAAATCATTCATGTTTTCTTGAAAAATATATATTTATATTTTATACTAAGATGTGAAAAAGAATACTTATAATAACTTGAATGAAATATATAAAATATGAATTAGAATAATATTTATAACCTTTAATGCAACCCTCATTTTAGATAATAATATATACTTGTTAGTAGAACAATTATTAATTTAGTGAGTTACAACAATATTTAGTGTTCATTTTAAACGAAAATATTTTATATATAATTTGAACCAACAATAATTTAGTAAAATAATATTTTAAGTTAACTTAAACGAACATACCCAAAATATATTATTTGTACAAATATTGATTCAATAGGTTGAATAATATATAAAGTCTAATTTATAAGAAACTAAACTAATTATATTGTTTGTCTAAAATTTATAAATGTTAAGATATCTTATGAGATAAATTAATAGAAAATAGTAGGGTGTCCTTTTAAAAAAATAACAAGTTCACAAATTGTTTTTTTATAATTTTTAGAAAAATCCAAAATTAAAACAAGGCTAAAAACAGCCTAAAAATAAAAGTTGAGGGGGCCCGGGTTCGAGCCCGGGACCTCAATGTTGGATTGCAAGAGTGTAACCAGTAAATCAGGGCCATGGCATTGGTTTACTTCGGTTCTAATTTCTTTTAAACTCGGTTTAAACATCTTCCCCAAATCACATAAACCCTAATTCCAATTTCAATCTAATCGAAGCATGAAACGTTGATGATTACAGAAATAGACATGGGGCTTTTATTCCCCATGTTAATATGATTTTGTTCATGTGCTTAATTACCCGATTGAGGATGAATGGAAGAAGAACAAGCTATGAACGGGTCGCGGCCACGGTTGAACTTGATTCGGGTGCTAACGATCATAAAACTCAAATTAAACTTGTAGACGGATTCAAGTGATACTCTGGATCCAAAGCCCTTGATCAATTTTAGTTTAGATTTGTCGGAAGGTGTAAGTTGGTAGGGTTGCAGGTTGCGGCTTAGAGAGAATCAATGGGGTGTTTTTGTGTTTGTTCAGGTAAAAATTGAAAGTTGTACAGATTAGAGGTAGATAAACGTTCGATCTAGTGGTTTTAATTGCATTATTATTGATGTTTAAGGCTCGAACGTCTATATGATTAAAAGCTTCGGTTACCCATTCGATTGGGGTTAGTAACCGATGTTTATTCGCATTTAATTGATGGTTACAGGTTCGAAACGTGTGCTAGGCGAGTTTGGGATCGATTTTGGGTTAACAAACTGTGCGAAATCGAGGGTTTAAGGTGGCCGGAGGATCGCCGGACCTTCGCCGGTCTTACCGCCGGAAATACGGGGTAAGTAAGGGGGAAGGGTTTGGGTTTTGAGAATTTACAGTTTTGGTCCCTGTGGTTTCGTTTCTTTTATTTTATACTCAAACCTCATGTTTAAAGTTTCCAAATGGACAATAAAGCCCCTTTAAACTTACTTTAACTTTAAGATCTAAGTAAGTTATAACTTATCCATTATTTATAAGTTCTTACTCTTATTATTATGGTTGTTGTTATTATTATTGTTGTTGTTATTACTATTATTATTATTATTATTATTATTATTACTATTATTATTACTATTATTATTACTATTATTATTACTATTATTATTACTATTATTATTACTATTATTATTATTATTATATTATTATTATTATTATTATCATCATCATCATCATTATTATTTAATATTTTAAACTTGATTTAATGTAACCATTAATTAAATAATTAAAGGCATTAACACATAAATCACCCATGAGTTTCATAAATGACAACAATGGTCCTTACAAGTTTAAACGACGTTAACTTTTAATTAACGTAAAAATACAGGATGTTACAGTTATCCTCAATACCTTTCAACTCACACTGCTCCCCATTAATAAAGAATTGCATGGTCATTTTTTTGAAGTTCCATACAATGTCGTTCAAAGGAAGCAACCATTGTACCCCGAGTATCATGTCATAATTCTCTAATGAAATCAAAAGAACTTCAGCTGAAAACCACCTCCCTTGCATGCACCATTGGAATTGGGGACATATCTGAGTACAAGCTAATTGTTTTCCATCAGCTACAGAGATTTTAAGGGGTTTGATATCAACCAATTTACACTTCAACCGTTTTGCTAAACGAGCATCAATGAAATTATGAGTTGAGCCTGAATCGATTAAAATATGAAGTTGCCGAGTTCCCATAGAACCTTGAACTCTCATAGTTGCAAAAGAATGTCTGCCACATAGAGCATTAATAGAACACTGTGGATCCACATCCTTTTGAGCAAAATACGGAACTACTGTTTCAAACTAGAAGCGGTATTAGGTGGATCATCATCCTCCTCACCATCAACCTCAATTACGAATACTTGTTTCTTTTTACATCGATGACCGGGAGTGAATTTTTCAGTGCACCAGAAGCACTCCCCATTTGCTCTCTTCAATGCCATGTCTTTGCTTGATAATGTTTTTGTATTAACACCAACAGAAGTAGTGTTTACTGTACTACCAGGTTTCACAGGTGGAGCCGGCAGTAGAGGTAGTTTAAAGGCATTATTAGGCGAATTAAACTTAGTTGCAGTTGGCCATGGTTTTCGTGAAACGTTTGTACTCGACGTAGGTGCAGCAACAAACATCTTATTTAAAAGATTAGTATTGTGAATGTGTTGGATTCAAGCTAAACCATAAACTTCATTAAGTGATTTCGGTTGAAACATTTTAACAGGTCCTCGAATTTCATCCTTCAATCCTTTCAAAAACAAACTCACAGCTTGAGAGTCAGTGACATTTACCTTGTTCAAGAGAGAATCAAACTTATTACAATATTCATCATAATCATCATCTTGCTTCAATAAGGCAATTTCCTCCATAGGATCCTGATATAGTGTCTTCAAGAACCGGTTGGTAATAGCTCGAACGTATTCCGTCTAACTCAATTCTGCTACTGTAGCTCCCCTGGAACGCATGAATGCTTGATGCCGTTCCAAAGCATCATCTTCTAAATGAATCACTGCATACCGAAGCTTCAAATTCTCCGGCGTTTCATCGACCGTAAAGAATTGCTCGCATTTGTACAACCATCCAGTTAGCGATTTGCCATTGAATCGAGGAAAATCAAGTTTTCCTAATTGAATCATGCGGTTCTGATTCCGATCATCGACCCGATCACCGCCATTTACCACCGGAGTGGAATTAGCACCTTCATTTCCTGATTTATGGTTGATCAACAATTGTTCAACCATAGATCGAAGTTCAGCTACCACTCGACTGGTTTCCGATGTTGAAGCCTTGAGTTCTACGAACGCTCGATCGTGATCCTTCAACGTCTTATCAATTTCTTGATTACGAGTGTTGTTCGTCATCGGAAATCAATTACCGGAGCTCCGATGAGGATCGAGAGCTCTGATACCACTGATGCAATTGAAATAGTAAGAAGAGAGAAAAGAGGAAAAAGAGAAGAACAATTCAATTTGCATACCATCACCAATTCGTTACAGTAGCTATATACTAACGATCGTAACGACTTCTAACTAACTCAGTACATTTACAATTAAGCCCTTCATTTATTATCAAAAGTAACTTTCAAACCTTTTATTACAATTGACATATCATAATAATTAAAAATTTGGACCACACATTATGCATTTATAGGATTTATATCACGTGTTTTGGTGAAATAATATATATTTTGGATTTTGTTGTTTTGTAGGTGCAAGGCGATTGCGTAAGATTAAAAACGAAAATTTAGAAAACTTCAAAAGAATATTAGTAACGAGGGGTGGTTCATGAAATTTAAAAAATATACTCAAGTTTTCACCTATTTCTTATTTCGATATACTTGCTAAATTGTTATTCATAAGAAGTGAGAAAAAAACTTTATTAACGCAAACCACCATGGGTTGTCTCTTATTGACTTGCATTTAAAAATGGCACACTTTATGCAATGTTTCATATAACTAAGGAAGGAGGGGGCACGATCCTTACTATCCTGAATTACCCTGAAACTCCATCAGTTCTACACAGTCACGTCATTTTACCCTGAGCTACCCTGAAACACTCAAAACATTAGAAATACAACCCTAAACTACCCTGAAACTTTTATTTTCACCTGAAACACCCAAAAACACCACAAACCGCCGAGATTACCTCTCGGCTACTACTATCCGGACTCCACTACCCGCCGGTACCCGCAATGGATGGCGGCGGTGTACCCGTGCGGATACATGCATACCCGAGAGGGTACCCGAAGCGCCCCTTCTCCCTGATCATACCTATTGCACTTGTACTATAATAAGAAATACTAAGGTGTATGGACTTGCATAGTTGCATCACATTCACAACTAGCAAATAGTTAAGTTTTACTAAACTAATCACAATTTTTTTGAAAAGTTTCTGGTTGTTTCTCCCATATATTATCCTTTTATAGTTTTATATGTGTTTTTAGTAAGATAAATGAAACCATCCATTTACAAAACTTTACGTGCAAAAGTGGAAATATAATTTTAATGTAATAAAATATGGTGGAAAAGATTCTTGATTGTTGGTGTGATATGGTGTACAAGAAGATATCATGACACATTTTCTGTTGACTTATTTTTGGTTGGTTTAAATTACTTTCTAAAAGTAAAAGCCATTTTTGGAATGGTCCTTTTTGATAAGATTTGGCTTCGTATTGGCCAAGTATGCCTACTTACAATTTAATAATTGTTTTCCATCCAATTGTTGTATATATCCGCTGGGATTTTTAACTCGGGCATTTTTAAATCTAATTGTTTTGCTTCTATATTCAAACTAGTTTTAGTAAACCCGTGTATTATACGGGTTGAATAAAAAAATAGAATAAAATTAATTAATTGTTAATTAATATTTTAAAATAAGATATGATTGAAATTTTTTTTATAACAAATAAAATAAAATTTTTATTTTAAAACAACGTTTTAAAAATGTCATACTTAAAAACTTCTTCTATAACTCTCAAGTTTAACTATCTTTTTATTTATAAAAGTTTTACTTTCTAAAAACACCATTTATAAAATATTTTTTATTTTTTAAAAAGTTTGATGTTCTAAAAAGTTTTCTAAGTTTATGAAAATTTCCTTAGAAATAAATAAGTAAAAATATATCTTGCTTAACTTATTAAAAAACTATTTTAATAAAAAAATTAAATAATATTATTAGTAATTAATTTTATTATTAAATAGGAGAGAGAAACAGGAAAAAATATTGAGGAGCAATATGATGTTGACATGTGTAATCTTAGATACCCTTTTATTAGAGTATGGAGATTAACATAATAATTAAAAATTAAACTTTTATTTTATTTTGTAACAATTTCTTTAACGACAAACTCACACTTTAAAACTTACTTTTAGTCTATATAACCTGTTTCTAACGAAACTTGAACACTCAATATTTTATAGAGACACATCATGTAACTTAACTTGGTCTTTTGTATTTTAGTTTTGAAATCTATAACTAATTATTACGTGTTTTTAAGGACTCATAATCTATTTTTAAATCCATCTTAGATGCCTATAGTAGAATTTGAATATTCGATTTTCAAGATGATGAGCACCATTTAAAGAAGAAAGGGGCACTTCTTTTTCAACCTCCATAACCTCAACCTCGGTTAATCATAATTTGTCATTTTATTTGAACTATCTACTACCTTCAAGAAGAAAGACTTTTTCCTCAACCCACTTAAAGTTTTAGTGCTTTTAAATAATTTATTAACTTAATAACAATTATATACTTCAAATATAAAACATAATTTATTAATAAAAATTTACATATTAAATATTTAAAAGCATTTGCTAATGAAAAGTACATAAAATTTATATTAAATTAACTACTGATGGGGGATGTTTAAATTTGTTAAACTTACAATGTTTTCCATTAGATCACAAGGAGTCTAAGATGTGTATCTTGATCCCGCAACTCTCGAATGATATTATCGTTAACAACTTCATTAGTCGGGGAACGATTACGTGCGCCAGTAAGATCATATCAAAGTCTAAAAGTTTAGAAAAATGTGAGTTAACTTATAGTGTAATAGAGTGTTTTTTTCCTTTAAAGAACCTTAAACAGTCACATTTAATGGCTAAATAGTTGTTCAACGATATGATGGAGTGCCATCAACCAATGGTTTGTGAACCCTCATCCAAACCCGCCCACCCTACTCCATGACTTGCGACACCCACCACAGGTATGCGTGAATGCCCTTCATAGGGGGTGTTTGGGATTGCTTAAAGTTAAAAGTAACTTTTCAAAAGTAACAATTTTAACTTTTTAAAATCTAGTTTTCAACTCTTTAAAATCAACTTATTAACTTGTTTCCAAACATACTTATTGACTTATTAATTTTTTAAAAATTAATAAGTTAAAAGTCGGTTAAAAAGTTAGTTTATACGACATACAAATAGTTCATAGCCTTACACTCGGATACCATTAGGCAGATGTCGATAGAGGTAAGCAATTATCAGGTAATCATTATCTTTGACATTTTCCATTATTACCAAAAAGAATAGCTTTTTCGGCTTTTCTTTTCTTTTTGAGGAGTTGGTTTAGTGGGCTAGGATATTATTTTTTGTATACTAAAATGGAAATTCATTCTTTTATAGGTACTTATTATGCTTTTTTTACTAATATTATTATTGTTATTTTAAGATATGTATATTATATAAAATAAATATTATTATTATTATATATACTATAGCTTTTTATACATGTACTTTGTTATTTTTTGTAAAAAAGGTAAAGTGAAGAAGTTATTATCTATAACATATAATAAAAGAAGGTTTTTTAAGACACGTGTTATCATTCTAGCATATCAAATGACACGTGTCTTCATTCTAACATATCAAAAAATCATTTTCCCGCCTCTCTCTCATAATAAATACGAAAATTATAAGAAATAATCAATGGACTTTCCTTTTTTACTATAATATGTTAAAAATAATATATTTATATTTATGTTTATTGTCTCTCTCATATTAAATTATAATTATTTTAAATAAGTAAACTAAATTATTAAACATCTAAAATATAAATATTATTATTTTAATACTTTATTAATACATATTAAATTATATGATTTTAGACATATTTTATATTTAAATATAGAATAGTAATTTCTAATTTTATAATTTGTTATAACTTTTAAATATTTTATAGATTTTTATTTCACCAATGAGTAATAACATCTAGAAAATAAAATATTCATAAAACTAATAATTTTAATATTTTTATTTATTCTATCCATGTAATAAATGGACTCTAACCTAGTACTAACAATAAACCAAGCAATTTTCAATTTTAAGATTTTCATTTTTCAAATATTCTACCGAAGGCAATATGATGGTCAGTCAGAACATGAACCCATTAGTTTCTGTCATTCTAAAACGTAGCAAGGTTCTAGAAGTACAAAGATGGGCCTAACGTAAAATTTATTAATTTTTCTTATATTCTCCAGCCCAAAGATGCAAGGCCCTAGGCCCATTTTATATGTTCTTAACTCGCAACAGTCTCGCATAGAGCCTAGAGGTGCACAAATCATTTTCCACGTTCCGGTTCCAAACCGGTTCCTATAGTTACCGCTATCAAGTCAAAACCGGTTTTGTTTGGTTTGGGTTCCTATAAGTACCCGTTCTTTTTATAGTTTGAGCGGCTTTTGAGTGGTTTGGAACTGGTTGGTTCAAGGCAAATAGTATCCGGTTTGAAACTGTCATTTTTTTGGTACGAATCGGCTCCACTCTCCTCCGGGTCGAAACCGGAACCAATTTCCATTAGGGTAGTCGGGTCCGGATCTGGAACCCTTTTTTTTCACCACTAGTATCGCGTACACAAACGGAGAAGATGGACCAATTTGAATCACACGGATAGCCATGTTCTTTCGTTTTGTTTGTGTTTCTACAAAGATCTTGGTAGTGATCACTAAGATATTGAGGCCGTATTAAATGTCTCTTTTTGGCTTGACAATTGGTTTCATAGCATGAGCCTTAAAGAATTATTTCCATCTCTTTTTACATTAGAGTCAAGTAAAGTTTGCAAGTCAAATAACGATAACCAACAGTTAAGGGAGGAGATGGGGTTCAAAATGTAAAGGACACTGACCCAAAATGAAGAACAAATGGAACTCAATAAGTGCATAAATCTTCTAAAACATTTTGTAATCTTCTATAACATATTTTAATCTCAAACGTGTTGCTTCAAAATCCACACGGCTAGAGCCGAGGACTTGAATAGCAGTGCAAGAATGTGACTCTTCTGGTTAAGATCCATCCCACATGTGATGTAACACCATTTATCTTCTTCTCTTATCATGACAGAATTGCAACCACAAGAAACTTCTTAGAGGCCCGATAGTTTTAGCTTCGATAACACTCTGACATTCAAGTTAGTACTTGTGTTGAATGAGATAATCGCAGGCATATAAGTAAGACATAAACATGTAAAGATAGAATAGATCAAAAAGAATATGAGAAGGTGAGAAACCCCTCACATATTAAGAGAAGACCCTAGGCCTTAACCCTAATGGACTAGCCTTAGGCTTACTAAAGTTGGAACAACTTAGGTTGGGTCAAACATGCTAGGTTGGGTTTAATAGGAGGGTACCATCTACATTGGTGGATACTCTTATATAAAATGTTTGATTGATCAATAGAATGAATTCAGTTATTATGTAAGAATTCTCATCCTTTAAACACCCAAAAATAATTCATCCGTCTACCCACCTTGTTTTTCACCCTTCGCTCCCACCCCCACCAACCTCCACCACTCATCACCGCAACCAGTCCAACACCATCACCAACCATCTTGGATTTTAATTTTTATAATGTAGCCGGTTTTATCAAAGAGTGTGTGCTTGTTATTATAGATGTTTATTATGATTCTAGCTTCTTGCTAGATACGGTTATAACAAAATGTAATTATTGTTGAAAAATTAATTTGAGATTTTAAAATGTTTGTATAATGTAAACCTTTATACTCTACTTTTTTAAAATATGCTTTCTTAATTATAATTCGAGTTAAATTGTGTGCTTACATGACTCTAGAAAAACACATTAAAAAGGGCATGGAAAAGTTAAATTTTACAAGTCAAAATCGTTGAAAGCAATTAAAACCCCTGTTCTCCAAATTTGACTACTTTTCTAAACTCTGCAAACACGTGGCTGTGGTATTCAATGCCACATCGATGTATGGTGATGACGCCTCGTTTTCTTTTTTTTTTTTTTTCTTAACGAAAAATTTATCGCTACTACTTCTAAATTACACCAAGTTATATCATGTCTGAGTTTAAACCTAGGACCTCATCTCTAAGAGGCAAAACCTCTACTAAATGAGCTAGGATCACGTTGGCACGCCTCCTTTTCTAAACACACTTTTTAAGAACATCCACGACACTCCATTAGTGAGCAACAAGAACATTAAAATTCTGGTAGCTTAATGGTAAGGCCATTTTATTAAAAAAACACCACACTAATTTCCTCTCTAATAATACAAAGGCTTACAATTTAAAGAGAAAAAGATTCACATGTTTACTGTCTTTTATAATTACTTTCAATAATCAAATTATCTACTTTAATAAACTTTAGTTTTACAGGCTTGTATAGATCTTCAAGTCGATGGTAGCTTACTCGTATAGACTCGAGCTGGTTTGACTTGAGTAACTCATCAACTCATTCGTTTGCTTGAATAAATTTGCTTTTCTTTTTTGGTGTATATATAGCTTGTTACTATATTATTTCATACTATTATAATTTGAGATTGCGCTTATCATGTTATTTAGGACTTTTATAAAAATAAATTTAAAAATATCATTAAAATTAAGAAGATGAGCTAACTCATAGAAGCACAAGCTAGCTTGAGTTGGAGAGCCGAATTAAAGCTCAACTTATGATTTAGTCAAAGATACCGAGTGATCAAGCCTGCCCTATTATTATTATTTGCTCGGCTTCTTAAGAACCCAACTTATGTGTCTTACTTTTTGTCATATGTCTTAAATCTTTTAAGGTTAAACAAAATCCCATCTTAATGAAACCCAAAAATCAAATCAAATTGCACAATCAGACAAGTCTATTTGGAAGTTGGTA
The DNA here is from genome assembly GCA_024085815.1 of Flaveria linearis. Classification (NCBI taxonomy): domain Eukaryota; kingdom Viridiplantae; phylum Streptophyta; class Magnoliopsida; order Asterales; family Asteraceae; genus Flaveria; species Flaveria linearis. The sequence continues at coordinate 85,516,150 of CM044006.1, forward strand.
TGCAAATATGTACACCGTAAAACTTAGGGAGCGTTTGGTTGGAAGGAATGGAATGGAATGGAATGAAATTTAGAAACTAGTATAATTTTCAAGTAAAATTATGTTTGAGTGGGGGTAATGAAATGTAAATTAATCCAAGGGAATGTTCCATCTCAAATTCCCTTGGATGTGGGATTCAAAATCCTTTCACCTAGAGAGGAAATTTGAAATCTCACAACCAAAGGAATTTGAGGTGAAATATTCTCTTGGGTTTTACATTTCATTACTCACTAAAACATAATTTTACTTGAAAATTATACTAGTTTCTCAATTCCATTCCATTCCATTTCATTCCTTCCAACCAAACGTTCACTTAGTTTTTTTATTGTGTTGCATTTCTTGAAAATATTTTGTTATTTTGATGAGTTAGGGGGGTTGGAATAACATTAATCAATTTTCATTCATAATTGAGAAACATATCATCACCTATTGATTTGTTATAAGACAAAGTAAAATTTCTTTTATGATGTAACCACTTAATTTCTAAATGAAACACAAAAGGATGTTAGATAAAATAAGTAAAATTGTTATTTCAAAGTGGATATATTATTACGTGGAGTTTTATAGCATGAACAACGGTAAAATAAATATATAAAAAAGAGCAAAAGAAATTAAGAGAAACGTAATGTAATAACTTCTTGAATAATTTAAAGTTAATTAAAATATAAAAATAATATTCTTGTAGCATATTCCTCTAGTATATATCATCTGTTAACTAAAATAACGAACATAAAATAATAAACTACAGTTCTAAACATACTAAAGTTCTTAATCTCAGGAATTATAAACGTGAACAACATTTTTCTCATAACTAATTATCTATAAACAATGTGACTGTATATAATATTTATAATAATAAACAAAAATTTTCGGATAAAGCCGCCTCTTTTCACGTAGAAATTCAACAAAATTTCTCAAACAATTCAAGTTATATAAACCAACATAATCTGATAGAATTGTTGATAAAACTTCGGATAGACGAACACCCAAATCACAAAACTCACGATTTTTGATCGAGAATCAGTTGAATTCGAGTATGGATCATCATCAACAACAGAACAATCCGATCATCCAATCGCCGGCGATTGAGCCACCGTGGACCGACGACGACCACCAGCTGTTTCTAATGGCGGTGGTGAATGTGCCGGAAGACTCCGCGGAATGGTGGCAGAAGATCGCCGACGGCGTCCCTGGTAAAACCGCCGATGAGGTGAAAGCATATTACGGTGTGTTGGAACATGAGTTGAAAGAAATCGAAGCGGGTCGGGTCGAGTTGCCCCATTATCCGGAAGATGATGATGATGGTGTTGGTGTTGGAGATGAAATGTGGGTGAGTTCGGATACTGAGTTGAGAACGAGTCATCGGATATCGGTTTTGTGTGATCGTGTGGAGAAAGAGAGGAAGAAAGGGAATCCATGGACTATTGAAGAACACAGGTATTATTGATTCTTGAGTTCTTGATTCAACTTTTGTGATTCGTCATAGTTTTTGTTAAAAAAATTAATTTTAATCTTTGTTAAATGGTGTTACGTGCATTCGTTTCTTAATTCGTGCATTCGTTTCTTGGTACGGTACACAATATCGAAAAATACCCGTACCAAATACGAGGAACAGCGGTACCATCTTGTTACGTGATTTTTGAAACTAATATACAAACCATAATATCAAAAACATTTTAAATAGCATAAAAAAAATTGTATCATAGTCGTTAAGAAAAACTACTTTTTGATACTTAAAATCAAATTGATACGTTTTGATTTTAACCGGTACACTTAGCCCTGATAGGCAAAATCATATATCCGTATGAATACAACCCTACAGGTACCGTTTTATTCAGTCGGTGTAGTACTCAGTACGAGACGTTCATCCCTAAGTTGAACGTCTAAATCCCATGAAATATAGTTATGATGATTTTAAGAGTAGATTTTACCCATTAATAATCATCAGTTATATTGATATGTTTGCAGACAATTTTTGGAGGGGTTAGAGAAATATGGAAAAGGAGACTGGCGGAGCATAGCAAGAACCATGGTGGTTACACGTACGGCGACACAAGTCGCCAGTCATGCACAGAAGTATTTCCTCCGGCAGAAGGCGGAGAAGAAACAGAAAAAAAGATCAAGCATACACGACATCACCACCACCACCGCAACCACCGCAACCACCACCACCGCCACCGCCACCGCCACCGACACCACCATGGTGGTCCACGAAAAGCCAGCCACATCACCACCACCACAACCAAAAACACCACCAGCCACCGCGAAAACCGGAGAACCAGCACCACCAACATCATCACCCCCTGGTTTCTCCGGCGGTCAATCACCACCACCGTTACCACCGCACACCACTGGAATATTCTACGACGGTCAACCACTATCACCGCTGACATTTACTCCGAATAATTTCTACTGCGGCGGAGGAAGCGAAGGGCCACCACCGCTAACACCCACACCGGTGAACTGTTACGGCGGTGACGGAGGAGAAAGAGGCGGAGCTCCGCCACCGCCACCGCCACTGCCACCTATTGAATTCTGTTGGGATCAAGGATGGTTATCACCGTCGTCATTGATGGAGGATATTCAGTTTCAAGATTATATGTATTATTCTTTTTTAAGTTAGTTAAGAAGTTAGGTTAGTGAGACTAATGATACAAGATTTAACCTCTAATTAACCGTCAGCGCAAGCTGTAATGGTGTGTATGATAACTGATAAATATTTGGATTTAATTGGATATTTGGATTGGCCCCTCCCCGGACCCTGCGCAAAGCGGGAGTTTCATGCACCGGGTACGCCCTTAATTGGATATTTGGATTGGTTTCTTTGGTTTCTTTTTGCTCTATCGAAGGCACTATTTTGCATGGGTTTATACCCCTTTTAAAGCTTGATTGTGTGATTGGAGATATAAAAGTGTTTGTGTTGATTAATATCAAGTTAAGAGGGGATTCAAATGTAATATTTTGTTATTAGAATAAAGTAATGCTTTCATTCTTAAAAAAATAGGATCGATGTATCAAGAACGGAGAATTGAATTATGAATAGTGATGATTTGATTTACAACTTCTTTGGTATTTATACTAACAGCAATAGCTAATTAATAACCGTAACTATGACGGTAACTACCTTAACTAACTTTCTAACGGTGTTAAGTGTTTGGTGGTGTAGGGATGAAGATGGTTGTGGTTCTACATGTTGGTGGTGGTGGTGGGATTGGGCTAGCGATGATGTTAAATTTGATCTAACATTTTATAGATTTGCAAAATAAATGAGTATAACTTGATTATAATAAAACATTCACACACAACCAAAGCTCGTGCACATATACAGTAGGTGGAGGAAAAAGGTGTTGTTTGTGAGATGGGAGGAGACTGAAGAGGGTTGGTTTGTGACATTGAAGAAATTAAATGTCAATTCTATGGGTGACGTGAAGGGACTACTCCGTCTTGATGTTCATTGTTGAGGTTTTAAGAATCATTATATTAATCTTTTGTAGTTTAAATATACTTAAGGTAGAGATTATCATACTTACCTATGATCATAGTGACACCCTTGTGAAATCCAGTCCCTAATTCTTCCAAACTCCACTCCCTTCATACTTAGCTATGATCATACCTCCATGTGTCAATGTTTTACAATAAATATTATTGTGGGCAAAAACTATAAGACCGGTTCATTTGGCATCATCATATTTTGTTATTCGGTCTTGTCCAATTTATTTGTAAACCTAGAACCAAACTTTGGTTTGGGATATTTATTCTAAAGCGTTACAACCCTCTCTCTTGAACACTTGGCTATTTAAAAAACATCTACCAATTTACATGAATGTAAGTATTTGTAGGTGAAGCTTATTATTAAAATACAATTAATTCATACTCTTTAGTATCATTTTTGTAACATATTTATAGTAATATTTTTTAATCTTATAAAATAGACAATTAATTTAGTATTCTAATGATAATATGGATACCTAAGTAAATTTTAATAAGTTATAGAAGGTTAGTTGATAATTTTTTGTTAATTTACGGGCTTTATGATTGCGAGAGGGGAAATGGGTTTGACTATGTTTATGATTCACGAGAGTACAAAAGAATGATAGAGGAAATATGAAGAAACATGTTATCATTTATTAAACTTTCAAACGAAATGTAGAAAAGAACGATGAACAAGAGATGGTTGAGACTTGAGAGAACTCGATGTTAAAAATGTGTTGAGGAGAACCTAAAACAATATGGAATAGCAAAAAATAGGTATGTAACAACATATATAGGTTGTGATGTTGTCACGAGTCGTGTTGTAGGTTGTAACAAGTCAATGAAGCCGGATCCATCTCTGGTAACATTCCTTACGGATTCTAGTAATCAAATAAACAAGTAGGTTAGTAGTGAAAAACATGATCAAGATCACATGTCGAGATTCTATTTCATTAGTTCCTTTAGCCCAATAAACCATAAGTATATATCTTTGATGAAACGAAGCGTAGAAAATTGAGGTGATCATTGTTATAGAGTAAATTTAACATCACATAATCAGCGTTACTTTTTTCATATAATTACTAGAATCATCACAATACGTACCTTGCAATATTTAATTCTAAAGTTTTAATCATGAGACATACTATTTAACATCACAACACCCTTTTGAAAATAATTTTAACATTATAACAACTTCCATATCTGGTAAGCCTTTGATCATTCACTACATTGACAAAATGCAGAACCGACTTGAAGTCTAAAAATACTGAGTTATCGATTATTGAAGGGTCAAAATTACAAAAACCGTTAATTCTTAAGAGTAGCGTTAAAAAGACTTCTTCTTCACAGGAACTTTCGTTACACAGTTACTCTTGCCCACGAAGCAATTCCAAATTCACACGAAAGGATCAAACCCTAATTTCATTTCAGGTTATGCTTCCCTCTTTATCTCGCTAATTCACATGGTTTCTCACGAATTTACAACACATAGTTTCAGTTTTTCGTCTGTTTAATTGATGTATTTGGTACGATTAGGTAGATCGATTAGTTCGTTATGTCTCATAGACTCACAGTTCCAATTGATCGATTATTACCGCTCATCAGATAATTTCACTCGAATTCTTCATTTTAGGGTTTTGTTAGCTATCACAATTCACAATATCACATGATCTATTTCAGGTGGGGTTCGTAGAGGGGTAATTGGTATCTGTATGACTGTATAGGCGATTTTTGTTGTATAATATTGCAGTTCATCTAATCAAATCAAGATGATACTGTGTTTTTCGGGTTTTCTTACTCGTTGGCATGAAGTTGATTGAGAATTTTGGGGCTTTTTTGGCATGTTGTTTATAGGATCACCTTTTTGAGAGCAATTTTGGGATAAAGAGATTGATTTAAGTGTTAGGGGATCTAGAAATGAGTCAGAAAGGATTGGTTTACAGCTTTGTTGCAAAAGGGACGGTTGTTTTGGCCGAACACACAGCTTATTCTGGTAATGTTAGTACGGTTGCTGTTCAATGCTTACAGAAATTGCCTTCTGGTAGCACTAAATACACGTATTCGTGTGATGGATACACCTTCAACTTCTTGCTTGACAGTGGATTTGGTAATTTCATACTTATTCGTTTATGCTGATGTTCTGTTCTACTGTTTCTGTTGTTATAATGAGATAACATGAGTGTTTTTTTCATCCATTTGATGTAGTTTTTCTCGTTGTTGCGGATGAATCGATTGGAAGGAGCGTCCCATTTGTTTTCCTAGAGAGAGTGAAGGATGATTTCAAGAAACTTTATGGAGCAAGTATTGGGACTGATCACCCGCTTGCTGATGACAGTGATGATGATTTGTTTGAAGATCGATTTAGTATTGCTTATAATCTGGATAGGGAGTTTGGGTGCGTTGTCTAGTCTTATTCTGTGAAATTTGCATAACGTATATTACGTTTTTATTGTATTTTTTGGTTTGATTAATAGACCAAAGATAAAGGAGCACATGGAGTATTGTTTAAATCATCCAGATGAAATGAGCAAACTGTCTAAACTGAAGGCTCAAATAACAGAGGTTAAAGGGATTATGATGGACAACATTGAGAAGGTAAATATCTATTTTCGTTATTGGACATTTGGACCTTGGTGACTCGTGTAGTAAGTAAACATAAATTTTAAGTGAACTGACATTTGCGAGAAGAAAAAAAAGCAACATATACAATTAAATGTCTATCTTTTCTTTTTAAATTATAGTCAAAATATACTTGCATGCTTTTGTCCTGTTTGATGATGGTACGATTCTCCATGTCCTTTTTGACCTAGATATTAAAGTCCATTGAAATTGTATCCTAATTTGTTGTTTATAATTGTATTCCTGTACAACCAAGACATTGTACTATTGTAGCCACATTTAAAGTGTATCCTAATTAGTTATATGCATGTGTATGCCTTTACAACATAGACATTGTAGCTACATTGAAAATGTATTCTAATTAGTTGTTTATAATTGTATGCCTTTAGAACCTAAACATTGTAGTCACCTTGAAAATGTTCTTAGCTGATAGATATGGAATCATATTCCATATATTATATATTTGTATATAATTCTAATCATTATCTTTTATTATCTTTTACTTAGTAAGTTCCTTAACTTTAGGAGTCATTAGTTGTATTCTTGGCTGTATGTCGTATCCTTGTTCATCTATACAATTCAAGAGAGTTTATACCAAATTAAAAATGTATCCTAATTAGTTGTTTTCAATAATTCAATGTGATACAATGTTCATCTGATTTGGGTTTGGTGCTTTCTTAGTTGCCTTTTTTGGTGAATACAGTGTTTTGTCAGAACTGTGACCTGAGAGGGTTAACTTGCCTTCCTTTTGCGTTCTTGGTGTTAAACCAAGTTGAATGTCTAATTAACAGTTAAAAGTGTTTATGAAAGAGTCTAGAAACACTATCTTAACAACTTGCAGTAACTTCTTCTGGTAACTAAACTTAATTATAAAACTCATGGATTGAGGGAAGAAGGGAAAACACAGGTAATGGACAGGTTGGATTATGGGTCAACAAATGGTTCGGTTGAGTATTCTTTTTGGTGTGGTCAGAACAAGATGGGCCTGGCTGGGTTAAGCCTCAAACGATATCTTATTCATCTTTTTATCTTTTAGTAGTAATTAGTAATAATAATTATATTTAATGTGTAATTTTGATTTCTGAAACAATAGTATTTACATTTTATGGTAATAATCTAAATCTATGAATAAAGTGATTACGAGGTTGTATGCATAAAATATAAACATTAGGGCAACTTTTAAACCCTTTGAGGCTAAACCTTTAATCCGACCCGTTTGAAATAAAACACAAACAAGTTGCTACATTCACAAAGTTAATGGGAAGAAGTTGCCACTTCTAGGAATGCAGCAATCATGCTGTGACACTGGATATTTGCATTTAGGTGATTAATATAGGAACACATATTTGTGTATCCAAGTAAATTCCCATATGGATTATTTGTTTAGTACCTTGAGGCTTGATCAAACAACATGTTCTTCAATTAGAGTCTATTTGGTTATTTAATACAGGTTTTGGATCGTGGCGAGAAGATTGAACTATTAGTTGATAAGACAGAAAACCTTCAGTTCCAGGTACAAATTTACATTTCTACCCTTCTCTCAAAAGGGTATTTTCTAGTCATGGTCAAATAATATACAAGGCATTTTACATGTTGTTGAGTGCAGGCAGACAGCTTTCAAAGGCAGGGAAGACAACTCAGAAGGAAGATGTGGTTGCAGAATCTTCAGATGAAGCTTATGGTAGGTGGAGCCATTGCTATCTTTATCATAATAGTCTGGCTCATGGCTTGTGGGGGGTTTAAATGTTAAGAGCTTTCTAGGATTTAGGGTCTGTTGTTGTCTCCCTTTTGAATTCTCAAGAAAGAACCCCTCCTACATCTTTTTTTTATTGTTTTTTAGTGTATAAATCTCGCTTTCACCTTGTTTTGTATACGCATCATCTGTTTTTCTGCATATTCCTGCATAATGAAAACTATATTACTTGATAATAACATGATTTTCTAAGAAATGTCATCATAAAAGAATTTAGAAGGTTATGAAAGTTTGAAGATGTTTAGATGACTTCCAACTCAAATCAGTCTATTTGAATAATGAATCTTGATATGGGTAATAACGAGTTGAAGGCCTGAAGTAATCCTTTTCATAGTTAACAAACGAAAGTCTTGGGCCATGCCAATATAAGAGCAACCCAATCTATCAAATGGACGTAGGGACGGAACCAATGGTCAAGAGTGTTTATTGCCCCTGATCGTAGATTCTTAGGAATTTATTGGTTTTTTATAATCAACAAACATAAATTGGACCCTAATTATGGTCGGTAGAGAATAGTAGAGAATACAACTTTGTGATGATTTCTAAAAGTTCCGGCTCCATCACTAAATGTGTGTGATAAACTGGTAACTGATAACCTGCAACCTATGTCATCGTTAACAAACAATCATGGTTGTTACTCATAGTGAATGTCTATCGTGAAAGAGTTCACAAGTTTACCTTGGTTGCTTCAGATTTCAGGGAAAATAAGGTAGGAGGATGTTGGTGCAGAAAGTGAGCCAACCTTTAAGAGGGTGTACCTACCACTTTTTTACCACCAGTTTCATATTCAAAACTTCCATTATCCTACGGAAACAAGTAATAGTATAATATTTTACACACTAAAGGTATAATTATTAAAAAAATATTTATACGGGCCTTTAGCTAATATTTCTATAATATCAAATAATCGTAAGACATCTTTAATAATCACATCATACGAGTCATATGATATGATAAAAATACTTCTACGAATCGCAAGACAACACATTATACGAGTCATACGATTTATCTAACACTATCTCATATGGCTCTTCATACGACCCGTATGACTATCATTTCTCTTTTTATACATTTTAAGCATGGCCATGTGACATATCAATAACATCTAAATAGTATAGTTTCAGCATGGATCTTTAGTCCATTTGTTCACATGTGTTATTTTACAATCTCAAGATGTGCTACAAATCAATGTTGTTAGGACCGGATCGGACCGGCCGGTCCGACCGGTCGAACCGGGAATCGGAGGCCTGTCCGGTCCGGTCGATATAGGTTCGTTTTTGGAGCTTTGAACCGGCCGGTTCGAACCGAGTCGGCGGTTGGACCGGCCGACCGGTTCGGGTCCGACCGGATTTTGATTTTTTTTTTTTTTTTTTTTTTTTTTTTTGATTTTAGTGGGTAAAAACGGGGTGTTAAACCATAAATTAGTACTTTGTATATACAAATATAGTTAAGTTTTATATATAACTATAAAATATATGTATAAATCATATATAAATTACTTATATTTAATTACATATATAAATATAATTAAAATATAGTTAAATCCGGTCCATCCGGTCCATCCGGTCCGACCGGTCCGACCGGTCCGACCACCAAACCAGTAAGCCGTCCGGTTCGACGTCCGATCCGGTTCTGAGAACATTGCTACAAATCACCTCAGATAGTGATCAAACATATGCAATGTTATGATCGTGACATTATATTATTCCAGTATTTCGAGATGTGCAGGCACTGACATGTCAGACCTAACCTCTTATCTTATGCTTCCACAAAAGGCGCCCATGGTGCACAAGTCACAACCCCACCTTTCTCTGCACATTCCATCTTCCTCTTCACGCTATCACATCCCATTCTACTCCCCATGTGAGTGTGCCCCTAAATCATCATCCTCTCACCATCTTCAACTTTTATCTTCCATCTCTACTTCTCTACCTTCCGATCTAAGTTTCGAACATTATCCTCCATTGTTTCTTCAACATGTCTCATCAACCATAAACCCCCAGCTTCCAGATCACTGATTCACTATATCCAATGGGAAATTGCTCAAAAACCCTCAAGAAAACAAACCCCGACCATAACCCTGATCAATTTCACCCCAAAATCGACAAATCCGATCAATTTCACCCAAAAATCGACACTTTTAACCCTCTTCCGACACCTCTGCCGTCGCCGGCGCCGGAGACAGCGACGGCACCGGCGACTTTGCCGGTGGTTAGGCTGTACGGCTCACCGACAAGCCCAGCCACTTCCTACATTCGCTTCGCACTCCTCTACAAACCGATAACTCTACTCTTCATCCCATCGGAAACCCCCAATTTCGGATTCGAAACGCCGGTGATTCAGTACGGATCCGACGTGATATCGGGGTCGTCTGCGACCATTCTCCGGTACCTAGACGCAAAGTTCCCGAAGCCGGTGCTGCTGAGCAACTGGAGCTCGTACAACGAGACGACGCCGGTGGTGGCGACGGCGACGGTGCTGCAGCACAAGAGTCTGGTGTGGCATCTGGAGCGGATGGTGCGGTGGGGTGAGGACCTAGCGGCTCGTGGTGGTCGATCGAAAGGGGATCCGGTGATGGGGAGTGCTCGAATGGAGGTTAAGAAGTATGGAAAGAGCTACTCACAGCTGCTTGAGGTGATGCTTGAACATGCTCAGATGGAGGAGAAGATCGTGTTTCAGGTTTTGGAAAGAGAAGATCGAGGTAGGGTTTCATGATTCGTTCAGATCTGATTGCTTTCAGATGATCAAATCACTGTGATACCTTGATTCTTCAAGTAACTGATTGTTGGAATGATTGATGCAGGGTTGACTAAATCTGTGAACGAAGAACACGCTAGAGATCTACCTCTTATGAATGGCATCAAAGAAGACATTAAAACCATTGTTGTTCTTGATTCAGGGAGTTCTTCATGTCAAGATGCTCTTTTTAGTTTATCCGCTCGAATTAAATCTCTGCAGGTGTGTTGTTCAATCTTTATCTGATGAAACAGTTGACTTAAAAAGTCAAAATTGCATATTGAGATTTGTGTGTTCAGGTGAAATGCAAGGAGCATTTTGAAGAGGAAGAGAGGGGGATATTGCCATTGTTGGAAGCTGCAGATTTGACTCGAGGTCAACAGGAGAGATTGTTGGAGCAGTGTTTGGATGTGATGCCCAGCACACATTCTCACTTGCTTAAGTTTTTTATGGAAGGTCTTCTGCCACATGAAGCCATGCTTTATCTTGACTTGATCGCCAGATGTACTGAAAAGGATCGATCCGGTTCCATTTACCGCTTTCTAGTCGAGTAAGTTCGTTTACTCATTATTTGATCCGTTGATCTAGCAACGGGTCAAACGGGTTGATCTAGCAACGGGTCAAACGGGTTCAGTTTGAGGCGGGTCATTTTTAGAGTGTGCCAAGACAAGCTATTCGGGTTGGGTTGACCCGATTGGCTTGTCTTAAAAACCTTTTGATAATCAGTTGCTTTAGTTATGGTTACAAGCAACATTCTTAATGAAAATCTTTTAATAAAGATGATTTACAATGAACAAGGTTCTATGCAGTGTAAATAATATTTTGGACAACTTTTGACCCGTTCAACCCATTTAAGATAAGTCACGATCTAAACTGATAGATTCACTAGTAATTGGATTGAAATTGTGACGTCTACTTAAATGTTACCAAAACAACTATTTTAATGTGTACAAAGCCTTAATCAAGTTCTAACATTTTTATTCATTCTTCACTTTGGGTATTATTTACTTGCTTTGGTTCTTTAAATCACATTTTTAACTAGTGTGTTTACTCTAAACAAGTATGTAAGACCCAATGAGCGAACAAAATGGAGCTTGTGTCTTCATTTTATCATTATAGGCCCTGTTAGTTGATAACAAATAAGACCCACAATATAGATGATAAATGCGACCCATGATATGTGACGATAAACATTGGGTCAAAGAATTATAAACGTGTGTTTTTGTTTTTTTACAGAGAACACCATGGGAAACACAACGAAGGTAGACCGACCATGGCATTGTTGTTAAAGGGGAAATCCTAAGGTTCGTTACAAAGTGGAGGGTTCCAACAGAAAAGAATGAGATTAGATGTGTGTGTAGGTGCTTTGGCAGCTTTCGGTTAGAGTGTTGGTTTGATGGTTGAATTGGTTTGGTGTATGTATGTCTCCTTTTGTTACCTGATTTCATATTATAGCAGAAAGAAGCATAGAAGATGTTGTAAAAAGGGATGAAAATCTCGACGATCATGTAATTGTAGGCCAAAAATCTAGAAGTTGTACATTTTTATATGATTGTGTTTGGTCCAGGTTTCATATATATTTATTTTCTTTTCAAGATTGTTTTTTTTTTGAAAGCAAAACTCCATTTAAAATTGCTAGCAAGTAGCTAGACAAACAAGTACAGCAGGAAAACAGCAATACTGAGAGATAACAGAATTAATACATTTAAACAAAGGATCAGAAACTGAATTTGACCCATTTATCCCAATCTAGATCAGACAACATTACTCTATTTTTGACCCATAAAAACCCGATTAGTTTTATGTCTTCCAACAGCTTCCGCAAGACCGGCTGTTTGTTCCTAAATATCGCCTCCTTTCTCGATTTCCATATGCACCAAAAGGTAGTGATGATGATCGCGTACAATGCTTCCTTTTTCTTTTGAGAACCTGCGATCTGGACCGAGAGTAAGACCTTTATGCTGAACGCAAAGATGGGAGGAATTTTGCACCAAGTTGCGATATACGCCCATGCCATGTTAGCATAGTAACACGATATGAAAAGGTGGTCCACCGATTCAGGATGTTGCGCACAAAAAGGGCAGACATCTGAATCAATAGAGATGTTCCTCTTGATGAGAGCATCGCAAGACGGTAATCGGTCCAGTTCAGTTCTCCATACAAGGATATTTGCTTTGGCCGGAACCCACGAACTCCATTCGTAGATGAATGGAATGTTTCCTTGAGAATGCTTCAAGAGAAGTGACCTGATGGATTTCACGGAAAAGTGATTGGCATCGTTACCGAGCCATACCCAATTCCCATCGTTGTATATCATGAGAAGGGGGAGATCCACATTCTTGGACAAAAAGTAATTCTCGATTTTAGAAATGTTCTTCCATGGTCCAGCTAGCTTCGGGTTTACCGGGATGAAGGGGGGGATCGAGTGGCAATGATGGCAACTGATAATAACTTGTTTCCAAAGAGGCGTGGCTTCACTATTGAATCTCCACCACCATTTCGCAAGCAAACTCATATTAAGGTCCTTTAGAGAGCCAATTCCCAATCCCCCATTTTCCTTACTCTGGCATATCTTTTCCCATTTGACCCAATGAATTTTTGATTTACCCTCGGAACCTCCCCAAAGAAACCTTCTCCTGATGCGGTCCAGTTTTTTGATGACTTTGTCAGGGGCTTTAAATATAGAAAAAAAATATACTGGCCGGCTATCCAGGACAGCCTTAATGAGAACAATCCTTCCAACAATAAAAAGGTTTTTTGATTTCCATGTTGAAAGACGGGTGCCAATCGTATCAATCACCGGCTGCCAACTTTTTTCCAGATTCATGTTGCCCCCCATTGTAAGGCTAAGATATTTGAAGGGCAGGGAACCAGTGGACCAGTTCAAGATATTTGCTGCCTGATTAACAAAAGAATGCGGAATATTAATATCCAGAATGCTACATTTTTTGGCATTTATTTCCAAACCCGAGACAAGGTGGAAACATCTCAGAATGCGCTTTAGGTTGATCACATTGTTTGCTGACCACTCTCCCAGTATCATTACATCATCGGCAAACAGCATATGAGAAATCGTCGAGCCATTATTTGGGAGAGAAAGCTCCGAGAAAGTCCCCGAGGCTTGAGCCTTAGTCATGATCCGATTGAAAGCTTCCATCCCAGTTAGAAATAAGAAGGGTGAGAGAGGGTCGCCTTGTCGCACCCCTCTGGAGCAACAAAATTCAGAAGACGGAGATCCATTGATTAAAACTGAGGCCTTTGCCGATCTAAAGATGCTCCTAATCCATATTCTCCATCGATTGGGGAAATTCATATAGTGAAGCATCGAATCTATAAACTGCCATGAGATTGAACCAAAAGCTTTGTTGAGATCAAGCTTGAGCATGAGTCCCGGATGTTTTGATCTCTTTAACCATGCAATGATTTCGTTGCGCACAAGAGGGCCATCAAGAATACTACGATTACTTAGAAACGCAGGTTGGGCGTCGGAAATTATAGAGGGAATAACCACTTTCAATCTGTTCGCCAAGATCTTAGAGATGATCTTAGATATGCAGCCAACCAAAGATATCGGTCGATAGTCGTTGAGAGATGATGGGTCCTGAGACTCAGGAATTGGCATAATAAAAGAGGAGGAACAAGATTCCGAGATACTTCCATTTTCATGAAAATTTTGACAAGAGCCATAATATCCGATTGCAGAAGATCCCAGAATCTCTAAATGAAAGCAAAGTTGAACCCATCGGGTCCCGGAGCTTTATCTTTGCCACAACCCCAAATAGCTGCTTTGATTTCTTCCTTGGAGAAGGGTCGAGTGAGAGACTCGGATTCGGCTACAGATAGACCCCGGATGTTTTCACATCGCAATCTGGGCTATGAGACATGGATTCTTTGAATCTTCTTGAAAAAAAAATTCTTGCTTCTAATTTAATGTCCTCCGGATTGGTGTTCCACTTGCCATCAATAAGTAACCCGTTGATTCTATTAGACTTAATTCTTGCGTTGATCATTCCGTGAAAGTAGGCGGTGTTTTCATCTCCATCCACGCCCATTTGATCTGAGATTTCTGTTTTAGCTCCGCCCATCTTTTGTTTTCTAGATCCCAAAGCTGTTTTTTTATCTCCACCCTGTCAATCCTTTCGGATTCTGATAATCCGACCATTTCTGCAGTGAGGTCCAGGGTGCTAAGCTTGGAGGAGAGCAAATCCCCTGCCAGTTTTTCAGACGACATCCTATCCCTGTTCCATATCTTTAAGGTCGCTTTAATATTTTTTAGTTTACAGGCAAGAACATGATCCGGAGCATAGGCCCACAACGGGAAGGCAAATGCCTGATTCACGACCTCCTCAATACCTTCGGAAAGTAGCCAAGAAGAAAAAAATTTGAAAGGTTTGGGACCGAAGTCGGACGCTAATCTCGTGAGGATGAGTGGAGAATGATCTGAAAATTTCCTCGGCCATGCTGTAAGAACAGCATCAGGCCATTTTTTGAAGAATTCATCACTAACTAGAATTCGATCGAGCTTACTAGCTTTAGTACCATCGCTACTCATATAAGTGAACGTAGACCCACCCATATTATACTCCATGAGATGGCATTGGTCAATGAATTCATTGAAGAAGAGAGAATTACTTGAATTGAAATCAGAATTGAGCCTGTCTTCAGGGGATCGGCATTCATTGAAATCGTCCAATACCACCCACAAACCAGGATGAGTCTCCACCAATTCAGTGATATAGTCCCAAAGCGATCTTTTAAGGGCCGGGTCTTGAGGCGCATACACATTAGCAATGTTGAAGTTGATGTTTGAACCTTTCAACAACCCGATGATGGTAAGGCAGTTTCTTGTCTTAATCACCTTCAAGCTTTTCAACAAGGAGGGGTCCCACATACTTATGATACCACCCGCTCTTCCCACGGCCTCAACATGAGCGGACTCAACATTACGATTACCCCAAATGTCGAAGACAGGTGTTCTAGCTTCATCACATAACATCGATTCTTGGATCCCCAGAAAACTTATCTTATGTTTAAATAAGAGACTTTTAATCCAGTTGCGTTTACAAAGATCCCCAATCCCCCTGATGTTTATAGATAAGAAATCCATTACCAACTGTTTGTCGCCTCGCCGTTTGTCACCAACTCCCTAATATGAGTCTTGAACTCAGAAAGATCAATTTGGAGAAGTGCTCCCACCTCTATCGTTTTTTTAACCTCCTCCGTGACTGGGTCCACCCCCGATATTGTAGAATCGAGAGCTCTATTTAGGTCAACCTGATTGGGAGGCGCTTCGGGGCAATTCGATGGAGAGGGGAGGAGGTTAGATGCCGGATCATCAGACGAACCAATACCAGCGGCAGCCTCGCACTGCGTAACCGGAGATGAAGAATCCATATTCTGGAATTTCTCTTTGCAAGCTGGAGATCGAGGGGGAGGGGGCTCCGTTTAATCCTTCTTCTATTTTCTAATCCCAACCCGTCGGACCTCTTGCCTTTAGGAGAGCGAGCGGAAGTTTTTCTCTTCTTTTTATTGAACGCTCCCATATTAAAGATAATTTCATTAAGCCCAAAGGGATTGGAGCCTAGCTCATTTTGGTTGTTGGACCTAGTTAAGGAGCCCATCGGATTTGACTCATGGCATGGGGGAACGACAGGGTCCCTAACCAATTGGGGGACATTGGGCCTATTCAACTCCACACCTGGAAAGTCCGCATTGCATGTGCATGCGATGTTTTCTTCTGGTGGGTCATTAATGGGCGACGGTTCCCGATGACTTGTGGGAGACGAAGGGGTTGCCTTGGATTTTTCCGGAGAATTGGTCGGAGATAGGGATCGACGCACTGTTTTTTTCCGACGGGGGTCCGCCGATGGATGGGGATCGCTATATTGCATAAAACTTGGTGCCCAAGAATGATCCATCTCCGAAATGTGTACAGAAATTATGGCATTCAGAGCTTTGATCCGAAGATGCTTGGAGATGAGGCAGAGATCTTGAACAAGGACACCGACTTGATCGTAGGAAAGGTTCCCGTCATTGCATGAGGCCAAGGAGTCCCCTATCACCTTACCCACCTTACTGCTGATTAAATCGAAGGTCTCCGCGTTCCAGAATTGGAGGGGAACACCCCTGATTCTAATCCACGCTATGCGATCCGATTCGATGTCTTGTCCATCCCATAAGACCAGGGAAGAGAACAGCTTTCTCCACTCCGCTTCTTTATCCGTTAGGAAGGTCTTAGCCTCGAAGGTGGACTTAAAATAAATGATCACCTTTAATCCCCAAAGATATCTTAAGTCATACGGTGACTGAATGCAATTGCTTAACAGCCCCGGTTTAAACTAAAGTTCAAGATTGTGGGTATTTCTTTTGGCAATCAATGAAATAGATGTAACCTATGACTACTTGGCTTAGTGGCTCCTTTCTTTAGCTTGGTGCTTTTATCTAACATATGTTCATGGGAGGATCTAGGTACAAAGATGGGGGCAGCCGCCCTCTCGTAAAGAATTTTTAGTGTTATATGTATATGAAAATCCCGAACGCATCCCCTTAAGTCATGCAATCGACCTGGTTTTGCTCCCCATGAAAATTTTTCCGGGTTCGTCACTTGATATGTTCGTATGTTTTTATAACTAAACTGGTTATTAAATCGAACGGTTTACAAGTTTATTGGTCGAACTGGTCGGACTGGTCTCAAAAGATGTCATAGACAATTTAAAGTTTACACGTGTACATTTTATTAATTTAGTACAAAATGCATTTTTTTAATCATTTGAGATGAATTTACAGTCATACGCATCCTGAAATGTAGTTGGCCAAAATAACCTAGTAGATTACACTTTATGTCTCGTATTTTGGCCACTAAAATGACCTCCACATCATATGCATGTACAAGTCCTAACACATCTTTGATTTTAGAATCTGGGGATACACCGCCTGATAACCTGATCGGGTCCCTCTTTAAACAGATACAGGTCATCCAAGATATACAGCTTAACTAGTCTTTAATTTAGCTCATGCTTTATGCCGATACATAAAGTATTGAACTTTAGTTTAAACCGGCCCCCTGTCCAATAAAATGAGATGCTTTTTAATTAGGTAATTATAAGGTTTATAACAGAGAGTATGAATCTATTCATAAAAATAGATATAAAATTAGATTTAAGGGTAGTATCTAATGTTTTGTGATGAGCATTCACAGTGAAATTCCTAAAAATATATGAACGGAGTGGTTGTGAGTGAAGTAGAAAAAAAATAGAAATAGCAAGGATACAATATATAATATTATCTAATATAAAATTTGCAAGTTCATGAATAGTTGCAAGCTCGTGAATAGTTGGTTTTCGTTTGTTCATACTTTGGCCACGAAGGTTTTGAGGGTTTTTCATTTTACCCCCTCCCCCAAATTGAAAAAGGTTACAGCTCCTTTTAACCCACCATCACCACCCCTCTTCCATCTCTATCCCTGTCACACCCCGAGAACCGATTCATACCACGGATGTACACGTGGAAGGGCAATAACTGAAGTTGGAATTTTACCAACGACTATAGTCAAACGGTTATTATAAGAAACATAATTATTGTTACGAAATCCTTAAACTTTTTCACAATACATACTTAAAGTTAAGACAAGTTTCCAATAAAGTCTTTTCCATCGAAAAGATCTACACTTAGATATTTAGGTCCCACGTTTCATCATCGTCTCCCAACACCGTTTGACCTTCCCGAAATCCCTACGCATCATTCCCAATTAAGGTTTCTTACTGACCTGAAAAGCATGAGAAAATACTAGGTCAACAAAAGTTGGTGAGTATTCGGGTTTTCAGTATTTAAAGGAAAAATAGTTTATTTTCCAATTTCATTATGATGACAGAGAAATTAATATATATATATATGTATCATAGACTAGCTAGGTCCTATGATAAATTCGGCTATAAGTCCATAATCAAACCAAGAAACACGTCGTTGCCCCACAACAGTCCAAACATATATACTCCCTCACAATCCTGACCAGAGCGACTGGTCGTGAGAGCGGGCCCTTCTAACCCGATAGATCTACCCATATAAGTCTGTGGCCTCCCCGAGGTTAATGATTATGGGGGGATTTAGGGGTCCAGTAATATGTATGCATATTACTTACCCAACTTATACCATTAATTAATATATATTCATTTTCTCAATCATTCATCATATATATATACATATAAGATAACTCATATCATTCATCATATATATATATAAGGTAACTCATATCTTTATCATGCTTTTCCCCCAAAATATTTTAAATAAAACAGTATTTAAAAACGGGGCCGAAGTACTCACCTTGAGTATGATCAGAAAACCAATAAGCCAATATGTAATTCTTCCGATCAAACAAACCCTAAATGTATATACATGTTTTTGTCAATACGAGGTAATTCATGTTCAATGAAGTAATGTTCACCCGACTTGTTTTATATATAAAAATGTTTTGATCAATTTCTCGTAAAGCTTCATTTATTTTAGAAAAATGAATATGATTTTTAATCCGTTGGCGTATAAGCTAATCCTACTTTATCTAGTCATCCATTTTCAACTCACGGATCTAAAGTATATTTATTTTCGACATGATTTTACCTATTTTCCTATAATTTAATAATTTTGAAAAATGGAGAATTTTATTATTATCAACAATAATCATCCCAATATTTCCTACTATTAAGTTTCTAAGAATACCATAAATCCACTAAGCCTTATATTATCTTGCATGCATGCATACATGTCACATACATACATCCATGCACATACTTATAACCCTAACTCAAATCCATACATGATTTAACATTCAATATATTTTACATTGTCACTAGTCCATATTTTTATATCTTACTAACATGTTCTTATAATCTATAATCATACACTTTAGTCCTAAAACTATACCAAATTCACAAATCCAATCACTATCTTCTTATAACTTCATCATCAAAATATACCAATTTTTCATCAATATCTACTTCTAGTAGTAAAATTTCCCTTTTTAAACGTTACATTCAATCCCATTTCCATCCATAACCTTATTTTCTCAAAATCATCAAGTGGGTGAACCAAAAATCAAGATTTTAGTCTTGATCTTCCATGCATGAACATATATAGATTATTTAACCCAAAATAATTATACCTCAAGATTAAACCAAAGGTTTCTAGCGTTAGCTCACGATTCTTTAAGACCCAGTTTCACCTTCAAGTCTTAAATACAACTTTAACTCGAAAATCCTCTTGATTAGACCCGAACGAGTGAAGATAGTGTTGCAATGGGGGGGTTTAGGGTGATGGAGACGGGTGTTGATGGTGCGGGTGATGATTGATGGTTGCGGTGGTGTACGGTGGTCGCGGTGGTGGCGTCGGACGGTGATGGTTTTGGTGGTGGTCGGCGATGGTGATGTCGGGAGGGGTGGAGGCGATGGTGGTGTTGAGTTTTTGTGTTTACCGAGAGGGAAAGAGACAATGACGAGGGAGGTGGAATCCGGCGGCCGAAGGTGGCGGTGATGCCACTGCCGTCCCTTGGCAGTGGCGGCGACTGGTGTCCGGCGGGAGGGTGGTGGTCCGGCGGTGAAGGTGGTGATTGTGGAGTTGGCAACGAGAGAGAGAGAAGAAAGAAGAGAGGTAGAGGAAGTGAAGGGTTTGGGTGTTTTCAAATAGGTTAGTGAATTTGTAGGGATTTGTGTTTGCATGTGTAGTCTTCCAAGATATATTTCTTGACTGACAAAATATATTTTCCCATCATTACAACCCATTAATAATATTATTATTTTATTTATTTATTAATTAAAATTTATTATTATTATTATTATTATTATTAATTTTATATTTATTAAACGTTTTGTCTCAGTTGATTTGTCTGTCAATGGATTTTGCGTTAATATTGATCAAATACTGATCATTGACTCTCATGGGTGCAATGTACTGTGTTTGTAAATTCCAAATTCAGCAAGGTATTTCTTCTTAAGAAGAACATTGGTCAATCTCTAGCGAGTCAAATTAGTCAACTAAATTAATAATTTAATGCTTAAAATTCGAAAAATAGAGTTGACGTTGACCTGATTTTTGTCGGGTTGTTAAAGTCTCCCCCTGTTTAAGAAATTTCGTCCCGAAATTTACGCTACCGAGTCTCTGTTAGGTTGAGTTCTTAAAAAGGTGGGGATACTTTTGTTGCATCTGATCTTCGCATTCCCACGTAAATTCAGGTCCTCTCTTCGAATTCCATCTTACTTTGACTAGTCTGATTTGCTTTCGTCTGAGTTTCTGAACCTTCCGATCCATAATCTCAATTGGTTCTTCGATGAACTGGAGTTTGTCGTCAATGTAAACTTCTCCCGGTGGAATAATTAGTGATTCGTCTGACATGCATTTCTTAAGATTGGATACATGGAACACATTATGAACATTTCCGAGTTCACATGGTAAGTTAAGACGATATGCGACTGGTCCAATGCGTTCGATGATCTCGAACGGTCCAATAAATCGGGGATTGAGTTTTCCTCGTTTACCAAATCTTACTATGCCTTTCCATGGTGATACTTTTAAAAATACTCTATCACCAATTTGAAATTCTAACGGCTTTCTCCGATTATCCGCATAGCTCTTTTGTCTACTTCTCGCCGCTTCTAGTCTTCTTCTGATTTGCCCAATTTTGTCAGTTGTTTCTTGAATAATTTCGGGTCCGGTTAATTGTCTTTCACCAATTTCTGCCCAACAGAGGGGAGAACGACATTTTCTCCCTTATAAAGCCTCAAATGGAGCCGCTTTGATGCTGGTGTGGTAGCTATTGTTATATGAAAACTCAACCAATGGCAAGTGGGTGTCCCAATTCCCACCAAAGTCTATTACACATGCTCTCAACAAATCTTCCAATGTCTGGATGGTCCTCTCGCTTTGACCGTCCGTTTGGGGATGGTAGGCGGTACTCATGTCTAAACGAGTGCCCATGGCCTCGTGCAAGGTTTGCCAAAATCTCGAGGTAAATCGACTATCTCTGTCAGAAATAATTGATATGGGTACTCCGTGGCGAGATACCACCTCTTTGATGTACAGATTGGCCAATCTTTGCATGCCATACGTCTCTTTGATAGGCAAGAAGTGTGCCGATTTTGTTAAACGATCAATTATTACCCAAATTGCATCGTGACCGTTTAATGTTTTGGGTAATTTCATTACAAAGTCCATGGCGATACACTCCCATTTCCATGTTGGGATTGCAGGCTGTTGTAAGAGTCCAGATGGCCTTTGGTGTTCAGCCTTTACTTTGGAGCATGTCATACATTTACTTACGTATGCAGCTATATCACCTTTCATGTTGGGCCACCAATAAAATTCTTTTACATCATGGTACATCTTGTCTGATCCGGGGTGGATTGAGTATCTTGATTTATGTGCTTCGTCAAGAATTACTTGGCGCAAATCCCCGCACTTTGGAATCCATACTCTTTTTGCAAACCTCATCAGGTTATCGGAGTTAGGTGTTAATTCTTTGATCAATCCTTTCAGATTCTCATTCACCAGATTGTCGTCTTTCATTGCTTCCATCTGTGCATCACGTATCCGAGTTAAGAGATTAGAGTATATGGTTAACTCTAAAGCTCTTACACGCAAAGGCTTTTCTCTTTCTTTCCTGCTGAGAGCGTCTGCAACCACGTTGGCCTTGCCTGGGTGATATCTAATGTCACAGTCGTAATCATTCAATAACTCGACCCATCGTCGCTGTCTCATGTTCAGCTCTTTTTGGTCGAAAATATGCTGTAAGCTTTTATGATCTGTGTATACTACGCACTTTGTTCCATAGAGGTAGTGTCTCCAGATTTTCAGCGCGAAAATCACTGCCCCTAATTCAAGGTCATGGGTTGTGTAATTCTTTTCATGCGTTTTTAGTTGTCTTGATGCGTAAGCGATGACTTTGTCTCTTTGCATCAACACGCATCCCAGACCTAAACGCGAAGCATCGCAGTATACGACTAATCCGTCGGTTCCATCAGGGAGTGATAGAATCGGTGCACTACACAGTTTTTGCTTTAGCACTTGAAAAGCTTCTTCCTGGTCAGCGCTCCACTCGTATCTTCGATCTTTACGAGTCAGTAGGGTTAGTGGTTGTGCTACCTTTGAAAAATTCTCGATGAATCTACGATAGTAGCCAGCTAACCCTAGGAATTGTCGTACTTCTGTTGGTGACTTGGGTGCTTCCCAATTCTTTATTGCTTCAACCTTTGTAGGGTCCACCTGAATACCTTCCTTGTTTATAATATGCCCAAGAAAGTGAACTTCTCGTAGCCAGAATTCACATTTTGAAAATTTCGCATACAGTTTTTCTTTCTTTAGCATTTCCAAAACAAGTTGTAAATGATGCTCATGATCTTTCCGGGATTTTGAGTAAACCAGGATGTCATCGATAAAAACTATTACAAACTTGTCTAAATACGGCTTACAGACTCTGTTCATGAGGTCCATGAACATTGCCGGAGCATTGGTTAAACCAAACGGCATCACCAGAAACTCATAGTGGCCGTATCGTGTTCTGAAGGCTGTTTTTGGAACGTCCTCTTCTGCTATCAACAACTGATGGTAACCGGATCGTAGATCAATCTTGGAGTAGTAACTGGATCCTTGTAACTGGTCGAACAGATCATCTATTCTTGGTAATGGGTATCGATTCTTTATTGTGAGTTTATTCAATTCTCGATAATCGATACACATTCTAAACGACCCATCCTTCTTCTTGACAAATAATACCGGTGCTCCCCACGGAGAAAAGCTTGGTCGGATGAATCCTTTATCTAACAATTCTTGCAATTGTTTTGACAACTCTTGCATCTCTGAGGGCGCTAACCGGTACGGCGATCGGGCAATGGGGGCTGCTCCAGGCACCAACTCTATTCGAAATTCAATCTGTCGCTGCGGAGGTAACCCTGTTAAATCCTCAGGAAACACCTCCGGGTACTCCCTCACCACTGGAATATCTTCGATTCTTCGTTCTTCCTTGTTTATGCCAGTGGCCTTTACTAGGAAAGCCTGGTATCCTTTGTTTATATATTCATATGCCCTCATAGCATTAATGACTTTTGAGAAGGGCTTCCCTTTGTCGCCTTGTACTATCAGAATTTTACTAGCTGCTCATCGGTAATCGAATAAGTTTCTCGGAGCAAACGATTTCAGCATGGTTTCGAGAAAGCCAGTCCATTCCTACCACTACATCAAAGCTTCCCAATGTGACAGGTAGCAAATCGATGCTAAATGGGTGGTCGTTAAGTTGAATGGTACAGTTCTTGATCACATAATCAGATTCTATTTTCTTCCCATTGGCTAATTCAATTATATATTTCTTATCTAACCTGTAAGGCTTTCTTCCTAGTAATGGTTCAAATTCTTTTGACACAAAACTTAAATCAGCACCGGTGTCAAATAGTACAGATGCATAATGGTTATTAATGAGGAACATACCATTAACAACTGACGGCTCCTGACGTGCCTCCTTTACATTCATCTCAAATGCTCGTCCCCTTGCCTTGGTTTCGCCTAGATTAGGACAATCTCTCTTGAAATGTCCTGTATGCCCACATCCAAAACAAACCGGACTGTTCTTTTGTGTCTTCTCGATGGGTTTGGTTCTGCAATTCTGACTTAGATGACCAAACTTCTTGCAGCGCGAGCAAATTCGACATTCACCATTATGTGAGTACCCACACTTGTTACATCTTCCTGGTGGTCCTCGCTTTCCATTGGAGTCGCTTGAAGTAGCAGTATACGCCCTCCCAGGTCCTGGCTTAAAGCTCTTTTTGTTGTTCCTCCAATCATTGGGATTTCCATTCCATTTCCTCTTACCGTCCGATATCCTCCTTTCCAATTCCACATTTCTCTTTTCCACTTCTCCCGCCTTTTTACCCAACGTTCCACTACGTACTGCATCATCGGTTAGAGTATGAGCAATGGTTACGGCACTTTGTATGGTAGTAGGGTTGGATGCTGTAACACTGCTTCGGATTTGTGGCGTTAATCCCCAAATATATCTTTCAATCCGGACGTACTCTGGCGTTACCATTCGAGGTACCAATCTAGCAAGATCGTTGAACCTAGACGTGTAGGTTCGTATGTCAGCACCCTCCATTGTGTGATTCCAGAATTCCGTCTCGATTTTCTGCAGTTCATTTCGCGGGCAGTACTCACGAAGTAGCATCTCCTTTAACTGTTCCCAGGAGAGTTCATAAGCATTTGCGTCTCCCAAAATTTGTCGTTGAGAATTCCACCAGGATAGCGCCGCATCTTGAAACGAACAAGTTGCATACTTCACTTTTTGATTGTCCGCACAGTTACTTATAGCTATGACCGTTTCCATCCTTTCAATCCACCGAATAATGTCCAGCGGTCCTTTTGCGCCGGTAAAAACTCTTGGGTTGCACCCTTGGAATGTCTTATATGAACACCCCGCTATCTGACCATTCATCAAATTTCCAGGATGCCCATCCGATCCAGAACCATTATTACCCCCTATTCCAACACCACTGCCAGATCCGATGTTTGATCCATTTCCCGTTCCATTACCAAGGCCATTGCCCGTATTCTCTTGCCTCCTCCCTTGACTAGCCACTAGGTTTGCATCGTGTTGTTCTAAGGCTGACTTAACATGCTGAGCTATTAGTTGTGCTAATTCTTCCGCGGTAGTTGGTAAATTGACGTTTCCACTCGAGGGTGTGCCTCGGGTTACGGGTGGCATGGTTCAATTATGTTTTGAAGGTAAGGAAGAAGGTGTTTAGATTACGGATGTTTGCTGTTATAATGACTTACCTTATATAAAAATATCCATATAATAATCAAGTATTAATCACAGCCAACATAAATCATAAGGATAAAACTTTTTAAACCTCATAGGCGTCTAATTACACATACATAAATATCAAAACACCCAACAGTTAGTTATCAAAAGATCATAAGTTAGAGTCTACATGCATCATCGAGTCATAACTCGGTCAAAAGAAAGAGTCCAAGCTCTCCGGCTTATATCAATAACTATCCTAATACAAGCCTCCAGCACCAACATGCGTAAGGCATGAAATCATCATCAGACATAATGTAGCCATAGCCAATGCGGTCTCTGTCTGCTCTCCCATCACCATCGCGTACTGTTGTACCGTCACCAATGCTGATTCGGCCACATCTGCTCTCTGTTCCGCCTGGGTCAGTCGATCCCTAGTCTCTGCGAGACTACTCTCCAAATCCGCTATACGGAAGTGCATCTGGCTCAGAGCACTTTCATCCAGTAGTCTCTCCTCTTCAATCGTCATCAATCTCCCATCCAAAGCTTGGCTCACCTCATCCCGGATACTCATCTTCTTTCTGACAGTTAGCAATTCCTTCTCGAGTCGAGCACATTGTGCTACCAGAGTGATCATCATATGTTCGACGGGCCCGTTCTCCATAGTAGTTCCACGTGGTGCGGAAGTCGACTCTCCCACCTCAAAGGTGGAAGGAATCCCATCTCTTGATGCCCATCCTCTCATAGTTTTCATGATCCGTCCCCACTGTTCATCTAGCAGTCTGGCCCGTTTGGGCATAGATGTACTCTTCATACCGGCACCATCATTCACCTTTCTCGTCTCCCTGCGTTTCTTTCGTTCATACACCAACCTGATCCTTGGTGGTGCATCATCATCCATCGTCTTTCTCTTCTCTCTGCGCTCCCTCCGCTCATACACCATCCTGATCTTTGGCGGGCACTGTGCGAGAGGAATAGGGGCTGCTGGGGTCACATCTGTGGGGGTCTCACCTTCCGGGGCCATGCCTTCTGGCTCCTCGGTAATGGGCTCAAGGGTGACTACAGGTGGTGTGGGGTCCTCATCGTCAGACTCAGATATCCAACCGTTTCCCGAATTTTCCATTCCTGGTTGCATCCCGGTGGCAAAATGTGGTCGGATGCGCTGGTACCAGGACTTAGGTGGTCCTTGTTGAGGAGAATCCTCGGTGTCACTGCTGATGTCCAAAATGTCGTTTCCATCGATCTGACCGGCCATCTACATAAAATTTAAGTATATATATGTGCTATTAATCTACTCATAATACTAACGTCTCAAATCAGTTAATCTTAAGTAATTCTAAGTAGCATCCTCTAATCGTGTTTGGGAATGACGGGATTGTTTCGGGGACCCATTATTTTCGGTTATAGTCTAGTTTTTTTTCTTTTTGAGAAATTTTCTAGTTTCCCTATAACCATTGGCTCTGATACCAACTTCTGTCACACCCCGAGAACCGATTCATACCACGGATGTACACGTGGAAGGGCAATAACTGAAGTTGGAATTTTACCAACGACTATAGTCAAACGGTTATTATAAGAAACATAATTATTGTTACGAAATCCTTAAACTTTTTCACAATACATACTTAAAGTTAAGACAAGTTTCCAATAAAGTCTTTTCCATCGAAAAGATCTACACTTAGATATTTAGGTCCCACGTTTCATCATCGTCTCCCAACACCGTTTAACCTTCCCGAAATCCCTACGCATCATTCCCAATTAAGGTTTCTTACTGACCTGAAAAGCATGAGAAAATACTAGGTCAACAAAAGTTGGTGAGTATTCGGGTTTTCAGTATTTAAAGGAAAAATAGTTTATTTTCCAATTTCATTATGATGACAGAGAAATTAATATATATATGTGTATCATAGACTAGCTAGGTCCTATGATAAATTCGGCTATAAGTCCATAATCAAACCAAGAAACACGTCGTTGCCCCACAACAGTCCAAACATATATACTCCCTCACAATCCTGACCAGAGCGACTGGTCGTGAGAGCGGGCCCTTCTAACCCGATAGATCTACCCATATAAGTCTGTGGCCTCCCCGAGGTTAATGATTATGGGGGATTTAGGGGTCCAGTAATATGTATGCATATTACTTACCCAACTTATACCATTAATTAATATATATTCATTTTCTCAATCATTCATCATATATATATACATATAAGATAACTCATATCATTCATCATATATATATATATAAGGTAACTCATATCTTTATCATGCTTTTCCCCCAAAATATTTTAAATAAAACAGTATTTAAAAACGGGGCCGAAGTACTCACCTTGAGTATGATCAGAAAACCAATAAGCCAATATGTAATTCTTCCGATCAAACAAACCCTAAATGTATATACATGTTTTTGTCAATACGAGGTAATTCATGTTCAATGAAGTAATGTTCACCCGACTTGTTTTATATATAAAATGTTTTGATCAATTTCTCGTAAAGCTTCATTTATTTTAGAAAAATGAATATGATTTTTAATCCGTTGGCGTATAAGCTAATCCTACTTTATCTAGTCATCCATTTTCAACTCACGGATCTAAAGTATATTTATTTTCGACATGATTTTACCTATTTTCCTATAATTTAATAATTTTGAAAAATAGAGAATTTTATTATTATCAACAATAATCATCCCAATATTTCCTACTATTAAGTTTCTAAGAATACCATAAATCCACTAAGCCTTATATTATCTTGCATGTATGCATACATGTCACATACATACATCCATGCACATACTTATAACCCTAACTCAAATCCATACATGATTTAACATTCAATATATTTTACATTGTCACTAGTCCATATTTTTATATCTTACTAACATGTTCTTATAATCTATAATCATACACTTTAGTCCTAAAACTATACCAAATTCACAAATCCAATCACTATCTTCTTATAACTTCATCATCAAAATATACCAATTTTTCATCAATATCTACTTCTAGTAGTAAAATTTCCCTTTTTAAACGTTACATTCAATCCCATTTCCATCCATAACCTTATTTTCTCAAAATCATCAAGTGGGTGAACCAAAAATCAAGATTTTAGTCTTGATCTTCCATGCATGAACATATATAGATTATTTAACCCAAAATAATTATACCTCAAGACTAAACCAAAGGTTTCTAGCGTTAGCTCACGATTCTTTAAGACCCAGTTTCACCTTCAAGTCTTAAATACAACTTTAACTCGAAAATCCTCTTGATTAGACCCGAACGAGTGAAGATAGTGTTGCAATGGGGGGTTTAGGGTGATGGCGACGGGTGTTGATGGTGCGGGTGATGATTGATGGTTGCGGTGGTGTACGGTGGTCGCGGTGGTGGCATCGGACGGTGATGGTTTTGGTGGTGGTCGGCGATGGTGATGTCGGGAGGGGTGGAGGCGATGGTGGTGTTGAGTTTTTGTGTTTACCGAGAGGGAAAGAGACAGTGACGAGGGAGGTGGAATCCGGCGGCCGAAGGTGGCGGTGATGCCACTGCCATCCCTTGGCAGCGGCGGCGACTGGTGTCCGGCGGGAGGGTGGTGGTCCGGCGGTGAAGGTGGTGATTGTGGAGTTGGCAACGAGAGAGAGAGAAGAAAGAAGAGAGGTAGAGGAAGTGAAGGGTTTGGGTGTTTTCAAATAGGTTAGTGAATTTGTAGGGATTTGTGTTTGCATGTGTAGTCTTCCAAGATATATTTCTTGACTGACAAAATATATTTTCCCATCATTACAACCCATTAATAATATTATTATTTTATTTATTTAATTAAAATTTATTATTATTATTATTATTATTATTATTATTATTATTATTATTATTAATTTTATATTTATTAAACGTTTTGTCTCAGTTGATTTGTCTGTCAATGGATTTTGCGTTAATATTGATCAAATACTGATCATTGACTCTCATGGGTGCAATGTACTGTGTTTGTAAATTCCAAATTCAGCAAGGCATTTCTTCTTAAGAAGAACATTGGTCAATCTCTAGCGAGTCAAATTAGTCAACTAAATTAATAATTTAATGCTTAAAATTCAAAAAATAGAGTTGACGTTGACCTGATTTTTGTCGGGTTGTTAAAATCCCACCCACCACCTCCTGCCACCAACACCCGGCTATCTCCACCGTCACACCACCACCCACCTCCACCATCGCTCCACCTCTGCCGCCACCACACAATCATCGGACCTTCTCACTGAAATAAACCGGACCTTCTCACTTGATTCCATTTTCATCATCATCATCATCATCATCATTATCATCTTCAGCTTCAATGGCTGAATCACCTGAAAACCCACCTTCAGTCGACTGCAATCTCCTCATCGCCAAAGCCGGAAGCCCTAACCCTCGCCGGCGTAACCCACATGTTCGGCGTCATCGGAATCCCCGTCACCGCCGTCACCACCCGCGCCGTCGCCCAAGGCATCCGATTCATCGCCTTCCACAACGAGCAATCCGCCGGCTACGCCGCCTCCGCCTACGGCTACCTCACCGCCGCCCCGCCCCCTCCTCACCGTCTCCGGCCCCGATTTATAGGTTTGTACTCTCCGTTTTAATTCCCGGTTTGTGTATTTGGGTTTTTGTGACGTCTGTGGCTCCGGCTTTTCCGTTGTTACTTTTTTGTGTGTTATGTGGTGCCAAGCATTGATTGAAATTGTTGTTGTAGTCTGCTGAGATTTTGGATTCCTGATATGTTGTTGCTGTTGGTTGTTTTAGGGTTGTGTTTGAATGTTGTATTGATTTGTTTTTTACACAAAGGGTTTTATAGATCCTGATTAGCAGATTTAGAACATCATATTTGTTGCTAAATGTGGTTGTGAATGTGAGTTAACTGCTGCTGTGTTTTCATATATTTGAGGCCGGTGATTGCACCCAAGTATTGATTTGGGTTTTTTTGTTCCATTCTGTATACTCTGTTTATTCAATTGTATTGATTACTTTTTAAGTGTAGAGTAACACAAAACATTCTGTAGATGATTTTCTAAATAAGATGTTCGATGATGTTGTATGTATGTATGTATATAGAGGTTCTGTTTAGTCGTTGATTATCATTAAAATTGAAATTGTGCATCAAATAAACGTATGGGTGTGTGCTTTACACCAGCTCTTCTAATAAGTAAGTGTTGTATGACTGTATCATTGATTCTAATGGTGAATTACATGATAATAGTTAGCCCAGTCAACCAACTCCTTACGCTTTACTATTGTGGATCATAGAGGTGATTTATGTGGCAGTGGTTATTAGTGTCAAACTAATATTTGTATGATTTTAATTTTGTTGATCAGATTTTGAGGCATGCTTTGATACCTACTTTAACAGGTGGTAACTTGCAGAGGTAATACATCGCGACGGTGATTGGGGCTTATGGTATGAACCCTAAGTTGTTGATCTGATGAATGTGTAGGTTTGCTATGAAACCCTACATCGTTCGACATTGGATTCCCGTGGCTTATGTTTCTTTGGCTATGATGACTGTGATATGGACCGTTGCTTGGCGTGGCATGAACGAGGATGGCGAGTGACATGTTTTTCACTTGCAACCCGTGTTGCAGCCACATCGGTTTACTAATAAGATCTGAGCCACATTGTGTATGTTTATTATGATTTTTGTCTTTGTATTAGTCATTACTGGTCACCTAGGTTCAATTTCTTTACGTTTGATTGTTTATCTTCCTTTGTTCTATCATGTTGTGAGCACTCTTGGTTGTTGATGTCGATAATAATGGTATTCATTTGAGGTTGTTGCTTTCGGTTGTTGCACGGCTATGATGATACATGAAAACTGGTACCGGTTGCATTGGCTTGGCAACTATTTCTAATGTGCAGCCACAACCTGCCATTAGTTTTGAGCCACACGTTGAACATTCCAATTTTATACACCGCTTTGCGGCGTTTCCAAGACGCGCAACGTGCGTCTGAATCATAACACTAGTTAAAAGAAAAAAGCAAAATTCTTTCATTCTTGTTCAATTTATAGCAAACCGAAAGAAACTTCATATCCTTTTATATTCTTTCGTACTTCACTAAAAATGTAATTTTTATTATTTAGTAAGCATTTCAAATTTAATTTCATAATATGTGTTATTTTTATTTCCTTATTTAAAGTAACAAGTTGCAGACCTTTGAAATTTTTATTATTGTCATCATGTGTTAGTATTCGGATGGTGTATAATTTTTTCACTGGATTGGATCACCTATATTTTGATGTCAGGTTTTATAAATTAATCAAAAATTTAACAGTACAAGCCATTTGCATGCTAAAATATATGTGCATATGATAAGTAGTATACAACGAGTATTGTCATGTGTTAGTAATATCTTTTACATTACACCAAGACACAATAGACCATAACAAGAAATTTGGGTGCTAAAGAAATCTATATTATAACCGGTACACTAGTGGCTTTTAATTGTACTGTCTTGTGTTAGTGAGTTGTTTAATGCTACAGAGAGAGACATGGGTCACAACAAGCGCCCTATAGCTGTTAAATACATGAGAATGATAACTAGTATACTAATAACCGCGAAATGTTTTACTGAGATATTTTAGATTACTATATGTACATATTCTAAACATAGTCACTTCTTTTGCACCGTTGTCATACTAATATATACATATTCTAAACATATGAAAAACCATGCAAACCCGATTCGTATGACTGATCACATAAGCGGAAGTCTACATCATCACACATGTGATTGCAACTTACAAAGATGAGGGTTCGAAGACCATTTTTTGAATCCCGAACTACGTTCTCGAGTCTAAAAACAATAGTTCCGGTAGATATCATATTTATATATTAAATTTTATAAGTGTTTGATACATCACTTCTTTTAGAAGTTTAATATATGGAAAATATAATAGTACAATAATTTGCAAGGCTTACCACGAGACGTTGATGCTTTAAAGTCGATGGTCTTCTATACACTAAAAATAGGTTTGTCTCTATATTTAATCCTTGCTAATAATTAAACACCTTAGACAACAAAATAATGTATATTAAATATTCCTGTATGTTTATCACGAGTTTGAATGAACGAATGTGCACAAAATTTTCATTCATTGGTTGTGGCTTTAAGGGGTTATGAAATATATGGATAATATTCTAGACTTACCTTAAATATGTATCAAAATGGTTGTTAATTCCCAAAGTTTCACATAGATCTTGAAAATCAAAGATGCTTGGAAAAGACTCTAGAAATTGCTTGTGTTTTCATCGTTGAAGTTTACCCGGCTTTGGCCCTTGGACTCCGCTACTTGTGTCATTGCCTTGAACTACAGAGGTATCTTATAACTAAAAATTAGAATAGTTTTGATCAAATGTTTACTTCATACATCCTATCTTATATCAATATATATTTGAAATTCTTATTTGGACTTAAATAAATCTCAATTACTTAAAGCCATCAGATGACACTAAACCATATAACAGAATTATCTTGGAAATGTATGAAGTCTTCCTTTGAATTCCCTAGAATGTTGTGAATGCATGAAAGTTCTAGACATACAATATAGATCATTGGTGTAGACACATCGTAGCTGATGATTTTGGAATGGGGCTAATAGGAGAGAGATGTCATCTTTGACTCGAACTATAAATGCTGATTTTTCTCAAATAGTATATAATATATTCTTGAATAAAACTAAGTTATTCAATTCGATCCCATGATAAATGTACATAGATAAGTACACACATTGTTTCATATTTGTATGAGCAGATGAATCATGATAAGTTTAATAGCCATGATCATAGTGCAGTTTTTCATTATATTTTTGTTAATAGGTTGTACTTTATATGAATGAAATAATCATAAACAAAGTTAGGGTGAAAGTATAAAAGCAAGAAATACAAATGATGAATCCTGCAAGTTGACCAACCAAAAAAAAGAAAAAACTAGAATCTAGTTTAATTAAATAAGATAATTTTTTTTAATGTAATTACAAGAATAAAGATAATAAATTTGTTTGCTCAAAACCGGACAACTAGGGTTAGTAAAAGTAAACTAAGGTTGATCTTGAAAACCGCGGGAACAACGGCTGAAACATAACCTTTATGGCGGGAAGAGGACGATGAAGACATGGAGGACTTGTAGTACAATAGTTGTAGTAAGTGCGATCTCTGGTGGTTGCTTAATCGCTGACTAAATGGGATCGGAAGTTCAGATTCCAGAATGGGCTTCAACGCCTTGCATAATGGGCATCGACGAAGCTGGTCGTGGTCCCGTTTTAGGTTTTCATCTCATCTGCATCATTTCATCAACCCCATAATCAATGAGCGATTCCTGTATTTGATTGTTAATCTTAGTTTTATCCTGTTGATTTTGATTTCAGGTCCGATGGTTTATGGATGCTTGTATTGTCCGATTTCATACAAGACAACTCTCTCAACTCTGGAATTTGCTGGTGAGCCTTTCCACTTTACTCTCTTTATTTCCTTTGAATTATGATTTATAAACCCTAAATCTGGTTGTTGTATTTTATGATTATGAGATGGGATTAGCTAAATGTGTATACCAATATCTGTGTTGTGTGGCAGAAAATGATTGAACATAGGGTTCTATTTTCTATTTGGGTTGCTGTTGACCTTGAAAACTATTAATGTTTATGAATGGTTTCTTAACTCATAACTTGAACCTTACTTTTTTTTAATAAATTCAAATGGTAGTTTTTTTCTCTCCATTTGATGAGATTGTTTGATAAAGTTACAGAACTCTTTAATGTAGTGAAAATTTATAAAATTGGTGATCTAGTTGCATACTCAATGACTATATCGATTATACGTGACTGTGGAGTGAACGAGGGGTCTTGTGTTGTTCATATATGTTTTAACTTTAAACCATACTCATACCTAGTTTTATACCGTCTTTTAGGTTCTAGTGTCGTGTTTCTTAGTTTACATGTGAATGTATTTAAATCACTTTTCATTAGGTAGGATTGTAGCGTGTGTTCAAAGGGACTGCATATGGTAAGTATGCTTTTAGATGATAGGCAATTTTTTCAATCTTATGCTAATCTAACATACATCATTTTGGTTTATGAATGTGAATTGTTGTATGTTAGTGTTAGAATCAATGTGTGTAGTCAATTGTATAGTTGACTAAAGTTGTTTTAGAATATGTTAAATAGTTGATGCATAGTGCAGGGACTATTAATGTCAATATTAATAGTTCAGGTGTTGTTTGGTAAGAAAGTAGTTAAAGGTTGTTAGGAGGTTTAAAAGAAGATCATCTTCTTCTTTCGATGTAATTCTTTCATTCAGATATCATTTTGTGCAGAATCCAATTGAGAGTAATTGATGTTTTCGATCGTTCTTGATGAGTTTTGATTCAATTGTATTCGATTAAACACAACAATTGGTATCAGAGCCACGGTAGCCTGCAATTCAATTGATCAACTGTAATCCGCAGTTCACTGTCGATTGGTGATTGATTTACGCTGAGCGTAATCAATTATAATCCGGTGTTCATCGTTATTTGATCAACTGAGGTCTCGTTGGCTCGATTCAGAGAATTGAATCAAGAAGGTGTTTTCCGAAGGTTCTCAGGCATCCTTCCGAAGAACGATCAGCTTCTTCCGAAGGTTAATCAATTTCTTACGAAGGTCAATTGAACTGCAGAATGGTATCGACTACGAAGTTCGATCTTGAGAAATTGATGGAAAGAACGACTTCAGTTTATGGAGGTTGAAGATGAGAGCACTTCTAGTTCACCAAGGGCTAGTAGATGCTCTAAAAGGGGAAACCGGGCTACCAGCCACAATGTCCGACAAAGAGAAGAAAGATCTAATGGAGAAGGCTCATTCGGCGATCATTCTGAGTCTAGGGGACAGGGTATTGAGAGAAGTTTCAAAGGAAACCACTGCGGCTAGCATATGGTCGAAACTTGAATCCCTGTACATGACAAAGTCATTGGCGAACAGACTTTACCTAAAGAAGCGGCTGTATACGTTCCAATTGGGAACAGGTAAGTCGTTGGAAGATCACACTGATGAGTTTAACAAACTCATTCTTGATTTGGAGAATATTGAGGTAGAAGTCGATGATGAAGATAAGGCAATAATCTTTCTATCCTCTCTTCCAAAGAACTATGAGCACTTCGTGGATACTCTTATGTTCGGAAGGGATACCCTATCCATGGAGGAAGTTCTAGCTGCGATGAACTCGAAAGAACTACAGAAAAGAACTGAAGGGAAAGAAGAAGGCTCTGAGGGCCTGGTGGTAAGAGGCCGGTCAGAGAAAAGAGCTTTGAAACAGAAGAACATGAGTAGATCTAAGTCAAAGACAAAACTAAGGTGCTTCGTGTGTAATTCAGAGAAACACCTGAAGAGGGATTGCCCTGAGTGGAAGAAGAGGAAGCAAGAATATGCCAAGGCAAAGACACATGGCAACACATCTCCGGAGAGTTCTATTGATGGGTATGAATCTTCTGATGTTCTGGTTGTTTCAAAGGATGAGTCAGATCAGGAATGGATCTTGGACTCAGGGTGTACATATCACATGACTTCTCACAAACATTACTTCAAGGAATTGTCATTGAAAGACCTGGGAACTGTTCAACTTGGAGATGATAGACCTTGCAGTATTCAAGGTATTGGAGTCATTTCTTTCAAGTTGAATAATGGGTCCATAATTGACTTGGAAAAGGTGAGGTATATACCAGATCTAAAGAGAAATCTCATTTCTCTTGGTATGTTTGAAAGTAATGGATGTCATGTCAGTCTTCGGAGTGGAAAGGCTAAAGTGGTAAAGGGTCCATGGTGTTGCTGAGTGGAACCAGGAAAGGGAATAATCTCTATCTACTGGAAGGAAAAGTAGTAGCTGGTTCAGTGGCTGTGGTAGAAGAAAAGATTGACTCAGATGCAAAGAAGTGGCATAGGAGGTTGGGGCATATCAGTGTTCAAGGTTTAAAGGAGTTGCACAAACAACAAGTGTTGGGAAAACTTCTTGAATGTGATACAGGGTTTTGTGAACACTGTGTTCTTGGTAAGTCTCATAGAGTGAAGTTTAGCAGGAGTGAGCACAAGACTAAGGGATTGCTAGACTATGTGCATGCTGACCTATGGGGACCTGCCAGAACTGAGTCTTTAGGGGGTGCCAGATACTTCTTGTCACTAATTGATGATTATTCAAGACGGGTGTGGGTGTATGTTATGAGGAGTAAAGATGAGACATTTGAAAGGTTTAAAGAATGGAAGATGTCTGTTGAAACTCAAACTGAGAGAAGGGTGAAGAAACTAAGGACTGACAATGGCTTAGAATTTTGCAACCAAAGGTTTGATCAGTTTTGTAAGGCTACTGGCATTACCAGGCATTTGGCTGTGGTTGGCACACCACAGCAAAATGGACTTGTGGAAAGAATGAATCGAACTCTTCTTGATAGAGTTAGATGTATGTTAATAGACTCCGGTCTACCAAAACAGTTTTGGGCAGAAGCATTGTCAACAGCTGCTTATCTAGTGAATAGGTCACCCTCAACAGCTATTGGTATGAAAACTCCAATGGAGGTGTGGGCTGGTGAGAAGGCTAGGTATGATCATTTAAGAGTATTTGGTTCTCTTGCTTATGCTCATGTTAGTCAAGGGAAACTTGAGCCTAGAGCTCAAAAATGTATTCTGTTGGGCTATTCACTTGGAGTTAAGGGGTACAGGCTGTGGAGGTTGGATGATTTAAAGCCAAAGATCATAGTAAGCAGGGATGTGACATTTAGAGAAGAAGTGTTATATAAAGATGTGATAGCTGATAGGGGCAGTGCTTATGATGAGGAGAAGTCTGGTGAAGGAGATGTCCAAGTTGAGGTGGAGCCTGAGAGTGTCCTTGATGCTGGGAATAGTTTGGAGTCCAGATCTGTAGGTGAGTCTAGCAGACCTACAGATGGGTATAGTATAGCTAAAGACAGGCCTAGAAGGCAGGTGGTCCCTCCTGCAAGGTTTAGATCTCATCATGATTTGTCAGCATTTGTGTTATGTGCAGCTGAACAGGAAAGCATGTGTGAACCTATGACATATGCTGAAGCTGTGAATTCCCGTGATAAGGAGAAGTGGTTGGTTGCTATGAATGAGGAGATGGCTTCTTTGTATAAGAACAAGACTTGGGTTTTGGTTGATAGGCCCAAAGATAAGAAGCTGGTTGGTTGTAAGTGGCTGTACAAAATTAAAGAGGGTATACAAGGTGAAGGTCCTAGGTATAAAGCCCGGCTTGTTGCTAAGGGATTTACTCAGGAAGCTGGGGTTGATTACAATGAGATTTTCTCTCCTGTAGTCAAGCATACCTCTATAAGAATTGTTCTATCTATGACAGCCAGGTATGACTTTGAACTTGATCAAATGGATGTGAAGACAGCATTTCTTCATGGCAATTTAGATGAAGATATATATATGAGTCAACCTCTTGGTTTTGAGGTGGAGGGACAGACACACAAGGTTTGTTTACTAAAGAAGTCATTGTATGGGTTGAAACAATCACCCAGGCAGTGGTTCATGCGCTTTGATGAATATGTTGTTACACATGGGTTCATTCGAAGTAGCTATGATGTGTGTGTTTACTTTAAAGAGTATGAGGTTGGGAAATACATTTATCTACTGTTATATGTAGATGACATGCTTCTTTCTTGCAAGGATAGATCTCAAATAGATGCTACAAAGAGGCTGTTACAGTGTGAATTTGATATGAAAGATTTGGGTGATGCTAAAAAGCTATTGGGCATGGAGATTTGCAGGGATAGAGAGGCTGGTACTTTAAAGTTGTCTCAAGAAGGTTATGTTAGAAAGGTGTTGTCCAATTTTGGTATGGATCAGTGTAAAAGTGTAGTCACTCCATTGGCTATGCACTTTAAGCTGTCAAATCAGGATTCACCTAAGTCTCAAGATGAAGAATTGAAAATGAAGGCTGTGCCTTATGCTAGTGCTGTTGGGAGTTTAATGTACCTGATGGTGTGTACACGGCCTGATTTAGGATATGCTGCAAGTATTGTTAGTAGGTACTTGAGTAATCCTGGTAAACTTCATTGGGAAGGGTTAAGTGGATTCTAAGGTATTTGAATGGTACGCAAAGTGTTGGTCTTGTATTTGGGAACTATGATGTACAAGATCAGATAGTGACTGGGTTTGTTGATTCTGATTTTGCCAAAGATCTAGATAGGGGTAGATCTTTGACAGGATATGTTTTTCAAGTTTTTGGTGGTACTGTGAGCTGGAAAGCTTCTTTACAACATATAGTTGCTCTTTCTACTACTGAGTCTGAATTTGTGGTATTTGAGACATCATTTTGGTTTATGAATGTGAATGATGTCTTTTTGGTGTCATCACATCTTCATAACCTTACCATGTTTTATAGGCATCTCATACTGGCTTTGTCTATAACTCTACTATGTTACTTACAGATTATCAATTATTTAAAACATCTTTTCATTATAAGTTACGCTCTCTATGTTCTATGTAGATTCCAAGACTTTAAAAGAAGAGAAAAGAGAGGAGTTGTTTGAAAGTTTAAAAGCTGATGAATCAATTGGTTGGGCTGTCGATGTCATTGATCCTAGAGTGCTCTCGGCTAAAATGTTACAAAAGTTAGTATGCAGCTTCCTTCACTAAATAATTTAAATTACTATATCAATTGGTTTATTTTGCTTTTCTTAACAGAAATAAGATTAACCTTAATGAGATTTCACATGAATCTGCCATGGGCCTTGTCAAGAGGGTGCTGGACATGGGATATCTTTTGACCGAGGTATAAATTACAAGAAATTATCTAGAATCCAAGACTAATTATGCTTCATAGTTAATCAGTTTTGTCTTATTGTGGAGTATTTTTAGGTATATAATCATTATTCAAAATCCTTTTGAGCTATGTGTCAAGTCAAACACTGTATTTATATATGAGGATGGAACTAGTATGATGTTTGCCACTTGTATATGTTTTGAAAAGTTTGAGAGCACATGTTAACTCTCTAAACATGAAAAGTGCAAGATTTTGGAAACAAATAACATTTGCTACCTTAGAGTTCACATTGTTTTTAAAATCCTTAAATCCCCTTGGTTCACGAGAGACATTATTTCACACAAATTGAGTAAAGTATCTGAAATTATTTCCTGAAATTAACCTACAGAAGCTGATGGAATTTTAAACATTCACAGAAAGTAATCAAGAAAACGAACCATATTAGCTTAAATTTCTTCATCCGTTTTTCTGTGGGATTTATTAATGCATATGGTCTCTTAACTGGAAGACATTAATTATTTGCATTTACAGGTTTATGTTGATACGGTAGGAGATGCTGATAAATACCGGATTAAGCTCACTGAAAGATTCCCATCTATTAAGTTTGTGGTTGCAAAGAAAGCAGATAGTCTTTATCCAGTTGTTAGTGGAGCAAGTATAGTCGCCAAGGTGAACTTCAAATCAATTTATCCAGTTGGATTTACAAGTTACAAAACTTTAGCTTGGAACATATATTTTTTTCATCACAACAGAAGTCTGAACAAAACTTTTACTAGTAAAACTTAAAAATTGTTCAACACTTCATTAGAATAGTACACCCCTAATGATCCTTTTCTTATCCTAGCTACTGGAGGTCACACACACTCTTATAATACATGTTAAAACGAGTTAAACTTTAAAGATCACAAACTTCATTCATTTACAAACATGTCATATTGAATCATGTTTAAAGTACTACTAATTTATGCCTGAAGGCCGTTATAACTTGCAAGAAGTCTATTTTGCTCTGCCTGAAGGCTGTTCCAACCTACAAAGAAGTTCATACATGAGTAGTTATGCTACTAAGTACTAACCAAATACTTTATAGTCACATAAACAATATTATAGATTTATAGGCATGTAACTCTAATATATTCAACATGCATTTAGTAAAAATGGGCCAATGTGATCTAACTAACCTTAGGCTCTGCTCTTGATGACAACCGAACCTTTATGCTGTCAAGCACTAGCCCCTTACCATACTGACCTCCTATAATTGCAGTATTTCAAAATCAAGTTCTATACAGGCCACTGGTGCTATCGACTTAGAGATCTTAGTTAATTGGCTTTTGTTCTAACATGTGGCCATATGCCCGTATCACATTTTTACACTTTCATACCCACCCTTGTGGCCTTTTCTGAGAACATAAAGATTTCAGTCTTGCATGCTGCCATGCTACCACTGGGCCAAAGGCTTCTTGGTGATCATCGTATATCTCCCTGGTCATATTTCATTGTTTTTATCAACTTGATTATTCATATATTCAGGTCACAAGGGACCGAGCATTGCAAATTGGAACTTTGATGAAACTGCTGAAAATATGCATAGAAACTTTGGATCTGGGTACCCCGGAGGTGAGCATAATTTGGTTTCTTTACTTCGGAAAACCTATTAATATTGACAAGCTTTCTTTTTCTATCTAGTTTCATTAGACTTCATATTAATCTACTTGTTGAACGGTTAATCATTTCATTAAAATGAATGTTATTTAGATCCCAACACTAAAAGTTGGTTAGAACATCACAAACACTCGGTATTTGGCTTCC
Source organism: Flaveria linearis (assembly GCA_024085815.1). Classification (NCBI taxonomy): domain Eukaryota; kingdom Viridiplantae; phylum Streptophyta; class Magnoliopsida; order Asterales; family Asteraceae; genus Flaveria; species Flaveria linearis. The sequence goes on from CM044006.1 coordinate 85,557,101, forward strand.
CATCATTGGTTCGCTTCAGTTGGGGAACATGTGAGTCCTACTTCAAAGGTGGTATTGAAGTATTATGGTGAGTCCCCTTTGAAATGTCTTATATGTGAAGAGACGGGTGGGTTCCCTAGCTTGTCAAAGCGGGTTTGATCTAAACCAAATAGGTTCATATGAATGCTACATTCTCGTTTTTACAGGGAAGCAGATAAGGCAGATGATGATGATGATAATGGGTCCTCAAGAAAGCTGGTGAAACGACAATCGAAGTTGAGTGATTTAGGTTTCACCGGGATGAAAAGGAAAAGTGAAGATATTGAATCAAGTGGTAAAGGTAGATGCAAATTTTTTCAATCACGTAAACTTGAGCAGCTTTCTCATTTCTAACCACTGTATTGTCTCATTAAGTTTAGTCTTTTGTAACATTTATTAATGTCAAAGCTTCCATATTTCAAATGTTGTATGAATTGAGCACATTACTTTTATGAGATGATCATCTCTTTTGATTATAGAGGGATGCATTGGAGGTTGTACACGGTGAATTTTGATCACATTTTGTTTAGCTTTATCGAAGTCATGCCATTTCATAAAGACTAAAATACAGCCGGTGATTTAACTTTTATACACCTTTCTATTTTTAATCATAACAACCTGTTATCAGAAACATACCAGACCATATTCATATCCTACTTAAACTTTTATTGTTCCATCTCTTTAAACTTTTATGTTCTGTCTCTTTACTTCGGTATTTAAAATAACATGAATAAAAAAAAGGTACAAGAATAATCATTTTATAAACATCCATATGTATGTTCACGTGAGACCATTTTACCTTGATGAGTTATCTTATGTATTTATATATACTAGAAGGGTGTCCGCGCAATACAATGGGATGATATTTTACATTTGACACGTGCATTTAATATTTTTTATTCTTGTATTAGTTTTACAAAAGTTTATTATGTTTTTCTAAACTAATTAAAATTTAAACCATCCAATAAATGAGTTCTGCATGACAACTTATATACGCATTAATTTATCGTACCTTATAAATACAGATCGTTTTATAAAAGTTTACACCAAAATGTTCAAAAATAAAAACAAGTTAAGTTGTAGTCTCAAAATATTTTTAATGTGATAGATTAAAAGATAAAGCTGAAATCTTAAAAAATATTAAAGTTTTTTTTGTGTATGGTTAGATAATATAAAATTTTATGTAAATATTAGTAAGTGTAAGGTTATTATGTAACTAATTATAAGGGGTAATGTGTAAATAATGTTATAAATACTATTTACCCTAAAAAGTGGTTGTATCTTATGCATTGAATATAATATGTGTTCTTAATTTATGATATCTTAAAAGTTAAAATACATCTCTCATATGCTTTATATATAGTATAGATTTGTGTCTATTAGAGCTATTTTAAAATGTATAAATTTAACAACATTATCCTTTTTATTTATATGGGTATATATATTTTTCACGCATTTACTTGATTTTTCTAAAAGAAATACTTTAAAATGTATAAATCTAACAACATTATCCTTTTTATTTATATGGGTATATATATTTTTCACGCATTTGCTTTACTTTTCTAAATTTAGTTTAGTTGTTCGTCTCAAAACATACGATACGATAAAGTGGACACTTAAGAATTTCTTAATGTATTTCATTGCCATTGGCGTATAACTTTATATGATGTGATGATATGGATACCTATATACTTGAAAGTTATATATTTTCATGATTATCTTAAAAAGAATATCATTAACATAAATATATTAATTAAGCATATTGTTACAAATTATAAAAACACTTCTAGTAATTTTCGTATGTGCTATTCAGATATGTTGTTAATTTATTACCAAATAAAATTCGTTAAAAGAAATATTGTCAAAAGACAGAAAACATGAAAGAGATTTTGACGGGTTTAGCAAATAACCCGACCCGATTCACACAACCCGCAAACTTATCCTACACCTTCAAAACCCTAGATATAAATAAACACAGAAACTTCATATCTTCGCGCAGCTTCATCTTCTTCAGACCTTCGAAAGTTTAGTAAAACAACAGATCAGATTTCATGGTAAGTTCATTCGTGTGTGATTCATCTTCTTTACTTCTGTTACTTCAATTGAATCTTGTAAAGTGTTTAACAATGTCATCCTATGCTAAATTTAGGCGCCGAAGAAGGAAAAAAGCCCCCCCTCCGTCGTCTAAACCGGCCAAATCCGGCGGTGGTAAACAGAAAAAGAAGGTAAAGTGAGCTAATTCATTTGATTCCATATTATGATTGTGTTATGCATAATCGTTAGTGTTTTACTTGGGATTGTTAATTTGGGGATGAAATTGAATGTTAGGGTTCTGTGTTGATGTAGTATGAGATTAAACGTTTGTTTTGATCTGAAAATAACTCTTATGTCGTTTTTAATTCTGATTTGAAATTTTGAATGATGGATGAAAAGCTTAAGATTGTTTGTGAATTGGTTTGTGCAGAAATGGAGCAAAGGGAAGCAAAAGGAAAGGTGAACAACATGGTTTTGTTTGATAAGGCGACTTATGATAAGCTTCTTTCTGAAGCTCCAAAGTTCAAGCTCATCACTCCTTCCATTTTATCGGACAGATTAAGGGTAATGATTATATTCTTTAGCTAATCTTATATGCGTTGTTGATTCGATTTATGTTCGTTGGTAACATGATTATCTATTTGAAGTGAGAAGCACATTTGAATTGCCATTTAGTAGACATTTAAGAATTCTGATTTAATTCATATGAATGTATTGCATCTGCTAGTCCTTTGTTAATTGTTATACTTTTGGTTGTGTCTTTAGATTAATGGATCATTGGCAAGAAAAGCAATCAAGGATTTGATGGCAAGAGGTGCAATTAGGATGGTATCTGCACATGCTAGTCAGCAAATCTACACCAGGGCTACTAACACTTGATCGGTAGAAGGTGTGCTAGTGTTTTTAAGACAATTCCAAGGCGTGATCCTCTATTTTCCGCCTTCAGTTTTCGTTCATTGTAAGATCATATACCTTTTGTTATCATCTTTGATATTATGAGATTCAGTTGTGCATTTGTGCCTTTATTGATCATGGAGTCATGGTTCATTTCTTTCATAGTCATCTTCAATTTCTGTTGTCATCTTTATCTGTGATATTAGAGGTATTTGATTTTATCTGTATAACCATTATAGTTTTATGATTGATGGAGGCTCAAGGTATACAGAGTCTATTCCCCTAAAACTAATGTCAATATGCGCAATGTGGCTCAAGGTGTAGAGAGTCTATTCCCCTAAAACTAATGTCAGTATGCGCAATGTATGTGTATCACATCACATGATGTGGAATTTGTTATGGTGTGGGAACCTAGGTTTGATTCTTGTGAATTGAAAGAACCATGTTCTTAGCCATAAGTACAACTGTACAATCCTATATCTTCATCTAGTTTGGCCAAATGTGACCTGGTCCATACCCAAGCTCAACTAGGGCTCGAGCTTGGAAGTATACAAGTCGATTTGAGTGTGAGCTTTAAAGTATTTGAGCTTGCTTGGCTCCACTTGAAATCCTTTATCGAACTGAAGTTTGGGTCTGAACTTGGTCTGATTACGATTCAATCCAAACTCGTGGCAAGATAAGAGGGCTTTTTTTATATTAAAAAAACACTCTGAGAGCAGATAAGACAACTTTTTTTTAGAAAAAAAAAACTTATTCTGAGCAGGTATTTTTTTTTAACTAAATTCGAACATACGTTGAGCTATGAATTGTTGGTAGTATAACGTTTAGTAATATTTTTACGTGGACATGGTACTATTACTATAACTAGATGTAAAGTGCTTTTCATAAAATTAAGTTTATATTTTTAATAATTGAAGTTTAGGAAAGTTAATTGTTATGTAATTCCAATTAATATCAACGCTTGTAAATTTAACAGTTATCAGTAAATTAGTAGAAATATTTCTTAAAACTCACTTGAGTTTTTTAAAATGCCACTAAACGTGTTTTAGTGACGTAAAAATAAATTATTCTTTTTTAACATGTAAGAAAGATGATTAATCATTAGAATTTACCAAATCACTCATTTAATGGAAAAACTGTTAATTATTATAATACTATTGCGTTTCATTATTATCAAAAAGTAGTTTTGAGTAAATTACCATTTGCATCACTGAGGTTTGGTGATTTTAATCATTTGCATCGCTACAGTTTAAAAAATCCTCATATACACCCTAACGTTTCATTTTTGTTCCCATTTAAATCCAAACACTACACCGTTAAATTATTCTGTTAACTTTTTATAAAATGACAAAAGTACCCTTAACACCTAACACCTCACAAACAGAAACATGTCTACTCGGATTCTTCACTCCTTCCTTCCCCTTCGTCCAACAGAAATCTCCCATTCCTCCAACAAAATTCAATCAAAACCCCTAAAATTCAACCTAAAATTACCAGCGATTTCAATCAAAGATGACACCCAAAGTAATTGCATGTCTTCAGTGTGAACGAGTAGAACCCAAAAGGTCGATTTGGGATATTGCAATTGATCGCATAACAGCACGATACTGAATTTCTGATTGTCCACAGGCATGGCTACTTGGTTGTGGATGCCGATTTGGGATATTGCAATTGGTTCTTCGCAGTTTGAGTCTAAACTAAACCGGAGTCATGTTCGATTGTACGGTATTCATCGTCCTCAATCATCTGTTAGATTCCCCAAATTCAATAGTTTAAGGTCGTATGTCGCAATTATAACGATCTGCAGAGCAATAATCAGCCGGAACGTACTGGGATACAGCTTTACAGAGATATTGAGAGGTGATGAAGTAAGGTGTTCGTTTCAGCTTCTTATGGATTTTGATTCAACCAGCTGCAGATCATAATTTTATAATCGGTTATCGTTGTTTTTGAAGATTGGTTGTTTCATGAGATGTATACAGTATGAGTTCATGATAAGTATTTACATCTCGTGCTTTTGTAGGTTACTAACAGAGACTGTGAGACAAACTCAAGATGGATGGGTAAGCTTAAGTGACCGCCCCCCACCACAACTTACACCGCATCCACCGTCGCGCGTCACCACAAGAAATGGGAAGGAAGTTAAAGAAAGTGTATTTGGTGGTGGAGACGTAGTTTGTGCAGAAGATCGATGGCGGTGGTGTGTCGTCGGCGGTGGTGGGGTGGTTGATGGAGATGAGGCGTGGGTAGCCTGATAATTCTCCGGTGGTGGTTTCTTCTTTTTTGTATAAGGGTTAAGAGATAGATAGAGAAAGAGAGGGGAGTGGGTGGGGGCTGTGGGTTAAGGGTTAAGAGATAGAGGGAGAAAGAGATAAAGAGATAAAGGGTAATTTTGTTATTTCATAAAATATTAACAGAATAATTTAACGGTGTTAGCTTTTTGGATTCAAATGGGAACAAAAATGAAACGTTAGGGGGTATATGAGCATTTTTAAACTGTAGGGATGCAAATGGTTAAAATCACCAAACCTCAAGGATGCAAATGGTAATTTACTCAAAAGTTTTAAACAAAAATAAATCAAGAAAAGTTGGTAAGAAATTTGTTAAAAAATGCGGGAGTGCCTTTGTAAACGTGGTATTAGGCTCCCGCCTCCCACAATCGGCCTCGTGAAACATTGTCTTGTCCTTTGAACGAGCTCTCACAATGACATGGTTCATGAGTGATGATGAGCATAAGGTGAGGGAAGTAAGCATGATGATTTATATATTGTGCTTTAAAAAATACATTCTACCGATCAAAGTACTAAATTTAATTCAAAAAAAAATACCAGTGACAAAATTTTTAGCCTTAAATGTTAAGTTATAGAAGTATTATAAATTTATAATATGTAGCTAAAAAATGTGTAAATTGCCACTTATATACTCTAAATTTACACTTGTATGAATTATAACTTACATAGTGTAAATTTACTAATGTTTACATTGTATAAGTTCCAACATGTGTAAATTATAATATATTTTATATGTGTAATTATATTATTTCTATAAAAAAATAATGATTTGATGTTGATTGTTTTTTACAAGTTTTCAAAATGTTTTTAAAATAATGAGGAGTTTTCATCTAAACTCTCCTATTGACAAAATTTTCATTTACTTGCATAATTTTTATTCAATTAAATAATATTTTTTATATACCAATTTGAATTAATTTTCAATAACAAATGATATTCTCATCTGTAAAGCGGTACCTTCTCACTTAAAGGTCAAGGTTGCAAGTTTATCGTTGTATTGCAGGGTATAATTAAATTATATTAGATGGGTGTACGAGAGACTTGCTTAAATGATTTCAAATTGCATAACTCGTTAAATTTTAAACGTTTGTTTGAGTTTCTTGTTGAATGACAGTTTGAGAGTAACGTATTTAAATTGGAGTCCTTGAGGGTAATGTTAACTGTTTAAGCATTAAAGGAACCGAATACAATTAAATTGCAATATACAGCACGATAAAGGGAACATACGGTGTAAAGTATCAAACACAAAAATAAAACGATGAGAGTATGTGTCCACGAGTGAAGTGGCGTACCTTATTGCCCCACACTCGCTACGTGTTTGTACGGCCTACGTAACTGCATCCTCACAGGCAAATATCTAAACAATGAGTTCGTTGAGCGGCGCGTGTGCATCCACGCTCCTCATTACCACCGTCATCCGCCGTGCGGTACTCTTCAGCGGCGGCAAACAGCCACCGCTGCAACGACGTAGAGGCGGAGGAGCCGTTAGAGCCAACGGTAGCGTGGCGGTTACAGCGGCGGAGGACCAGCGGTTGAAGAAAGGAATTGCGGAGTTCTACGATGAATCGTCGGGGATATGGGAGAATATATGGGGAGAACACATGCATCACGGATTCTATGATCCTGACGCCGTTGTAGAAATCGCCGATCACCTTTCGGCTCAGATCCGGATGATTGAACAAGCGCTCGTGTTCGCCTCTGTTTCTGGTAGTTTCGTATTTTGCGTTACAACTGTTCGATGAATTGCATTGAAATGCTTGCTTAATTGTGCTGTTTGATGATACGCCATGCGTTACGAACTGTTTATTCCTTTATATGTCGAACTCATTGGCTGGTAGTTATGCACAGTACTGATTTAGTTCGTCGTTGTTTTGAATTCAATATTGTTCGTTTGATTTCTACGTATGTTTTGTTGAATCGGAATTGGATACATTGTTGATCTGTTCACTTTCATATGGATTCACTCAACGTTGGATTTTCGGTTCGTTCTCTTTAATTCAGTTTACTTCAATCTTATCTTAGATCAGTTGTGAATTTAAAACTTAATATTCAAGTGAAAAGTTAGAAGAAAAAAAATCATGCAAATGGTGTGTCTGGAAGGTGAGTTTGATCGGTAATGTCAAAGATTGACTATGCATTCTTTATTCTTAGATGCTAGTACTGTTATTGACAAATTTTGAAAGTTTAGTTGCCTTGAGCTATCTAAATGTTTCCAGTTTCACTGTAGGATATGTTATATGATCAACGTGTGATTTTCCTTGCAGAGGATCCCTCAAAGAAGCCTAAGAGCATAGTTGATGTTGGGTGTGGAATCGGGGGTAGCTCAAGGTACCTATCGAGAAAATACGGGGCAGAATGCTATGGCATCACTCTCAGCCCCATACAAGTCGAAAGGGCTCAGGCGCTTGCTGCTGCCCAAGGATTAGCCGACAAGGTAATAAGGTTTATTCTTTCATACATATACGGAGGACACCAAATCAAAATTTCATTGATAATAAAATTTGCCGTGGCGAACAGTTGCTATACACTTAACAGAATCAGATAGCAAATCCCCATCTTTCAGAGTGGTGATGATGATGAATTGGTTATATTATTAGTAAAGTTTTGGAAGTTCATAATAAAGTTGCAGTCTGAGCTTGCTTCTTGGGCATAAATCTTTGTATAGCAATTAATAGTGGAAGTTAAATGTTGTCCCCCTTGTATTCCCTTGAAGTCTTTACAAGCATAGAGTTGTTAAACTAACCATGATGAACAATGAACAGGTCTCATTTCAATTGCAGATGCTTTGAACCAGCCATTTCCTGATGGGAAGTTTGATCTAGTGTGGTCAATGGAGAGTGGAGAGCACATGCCTGACAAACTAAAGGTTCAATTCGTCAAATGGCATGTGACTAAATAAATCTTGTGTTGCATACATTCTGATTTACATGACACGTTTTTGTTTCCGAATCAACAGTTTGTTAGCGAGTTGGCTCGAGTGGCTGCCCCTGGAGCCACAATAATTATAGTTACATGGTGCCACAGGGACCTTTCTCCTAACGAAGAATCCCTACGGCAAGAGGAAAAAAGACTTTTAGACAAGATTTGTGATGGGTTTTATCTTCCCGCTTGGTGTTCTACTGCTGATTATATAAAGTTATTGGAATCCCTTTCTCTTAAGGTATATTACATCGAGTTTGCTCCATAATGTCAGCATCATTATTGATTTCATGTTGAATTAAGTTGATTCATTTCGTATTGTTGCTTGAGTAAAGGATATCAAGTCTGCTGATTGGTCAGACAATGTTGCCCCGTTCTGGCCAGCTGTGATAAGGTCTGCATTGACCTGGGATGGTTTAACTTCTTTGCTACAGAGTGGTAATTTCTAGTTAACTTTGTAGTTCTCTTTGCCCTTGAGATAGGTTGTCAAAGTAGCGAGCTCCTATTGGTGATAAATTTGTTTTTAGTATGGGTCGAAATGTGTTGGGTCTACTCAACCCATAAACACTTTTACCTTTTCGTCTCTCGAGATTTATGAGTAGTTAATGTGTTAATATGTGTAGAAAAACTATAATACTATTTAGGAGGTTTTATGCATTTCGAATACCCTGTGTGTTGAGTTTCAACTTGTTTTCATTTTAGCTCTATACTTTAAAAATGACCTCTTATTCTTAGAGACAAAGTATAACTTGAACTGACCCGCTTACCTCTAAATGGGTTGAAGAATGACAACAATTTAAATTCGTTTCTTTGAATGAATCTGTATATTTCACTTGTTTCTTTCTGAATTTGATAACAGGATGGAAGACTATTAGAGGGGCTTTAGTAATGCCATTAATGATTGAAGGATTCAAGAAGGGTGTGATCAAATTCTCGATCATTACATGTAGAAAGCCCGAATAAGTGGCCACGATATAAATTTTCTTATGTACTCCCATATACTGGTACAATCTTACCGTTTCTGCCACATTTGTAGCTAGGAATACATAGAAATTACGAAAGGAAAAAAAATTTATACTACAATAATTAATTTTATACATATATTGTTTTTTTCTCGTAACTCAAATATAATATTTTCATACATTTTAAATATACTGGTGTGACATGCATATTTTTATTTATATTTGATATAAATCTTATTCAAAATAAAATCAAGTTTAATATGTTATCTTTTTATTTTTTTTCTAAATTCACTTTAATGTTTATTAAGGTTTATTTTTCATAACAATATAATATAATTGCCATTGTGCTTTATTTTATCAATGTGTGACATAAATTTTGCCTATAACCGACTGCCGCAACGTGACCGCCATAACCCGCTAGTTGTTTTATAATAATAGTAGATAACTTCTGATTAAAAGATTAAAGATATTAAAGATGTCATTTTCTATTTTCCCCTGCAAAATCCAAATCAAGAACTCATTTAGCAATACATTTTCCTTTTAAAGTGATAAGATGTGGTCATGATTATGACAACGATCCTACATCTGTTTCAACAAATAAGAGAACCAACTTACATCGTTCCTTTAGTTGTAACTTCATAACTTCAAAATAGTTGCTACTCCTCGTCATTGTAATATACATCTTATTGACAAATCATCACGTTACAAGTTATATTATATAGCCTCAAACTTCTTTACTAAAAAACCACCATTTTATCATATATCATATACTAATAATTATTATAGGCCCACGTAAGTGTGAAACATAAGGACAATGTAATCAAATTGCTAATACTAAAACATAGTTAACGTTTATTTGCATTATTTTATGTTATGATGTTATACCAAAACCAGTGTAATGGAATTAGATAGTCGATTACAGTGCTTGAATAGAATGCACGACCATTTAGGATCCAAAAGTATTTTCGAAACAATGCAACTATGCAAGTAAGAGTCTTAGCCTCGTCACGGTAAAAGTTGGAAGATTCTTTCTATGATTTTACTCCGACATGAGAATATGTATGTGTTTTTAGAACTAACGTAGAAAGAGTCGTTAAGGGTAAATATAATGTTCTTCTTTCCTCCTAGAGAAGGTGTTTATATAGTCTGGTTACTTTGGAGTACTCGTCATAAATGCTATGTCGTCTATCACTCGTCATAAGAATTTACCGTAGGTTTGATCTCTAGGGTATGACATCTTTGATATGTTACCATTGAGACATTTGCACATTAATTGCTTAGCATAACACCGTTGACATGTGGTGTTAGCATGCTCAAGCGTGGATGTGATGATGTCGTCTGAATTCATTGTGGTCCGGAGAGGCTAGTATCATCCTTAGCCGTTAAGATCCGGCTTTCCTGACTATTTCAGGTTTAAGAGGGTGTTATTTCTCCTCGTTTGTTTTATAGCTTATTGGGTAACGTCCAATGCAGACAAGCCTCTACCCTCTTGTCCGGAGTAGTTGTACTCTGACGGATACTCTACTCTCTACGGTTGCTTTCACCTGCTTGTTTGATGACATCCGTATGGGTCATAGTCTGAACATTTGGATTGTCCATGGTTATTCATTTGACTAGCTTGTTTGATGAAATCCCGACTAGCCATGGTCTAGACGTCCAGAGCTGTCATACTCAGGTTGGGAGGAATGTTAGCCCATCAATTACAGAGTAAGATGATAGGTAATTAATGAGTGAAGTAGTGAACTATATCACAAAGTTTGAAATTGGTTTATTGTATTTGTTTTGTAAAGAACATCCTCATGTGCATAACTCTACCAAAAAATCTATCTAGACACTTAAAGAAGGCTCACTAAAACAAAAGAATACCCCACAAAAACACCTTCCGAATCAAAAGTTTAAGGAACCACAACAAAAACCTGAAGAAATTCTGGTAATTGTATCTTCATAGATCATCTTCCATCATAACTATTGTTATTAAGTACTTATACTCACCTTAGAAAGCGAGTCCACTCCGAGGAAGCTTTTTATCAATTTTCTGGACTCTTTGAGGGGGCCAAAGGATGTGTGTAACCCTTCCACGAATCAATCCCAGCGGAATCTGCTAAAAGTTAACTATTATTTAACATTTTCAAATCAAGCAAGATGTTGCATAAGGAAAGCGGAAGACAGTTCTTCTCTATATATCGTGTAACATTGACTATTCGACCTGTTCATTGAAAACAGAAGGTTTATACCTACATATCCATTTTCAATTGGATGTGTCTTCGTTTAAAGTAGAGATGTCACATGAGCTTGGAGATTAACTGGTCAAAATGGTTTAGTTCAAATGGGTACCTTTGAAGTGCAGGTCGATACAGGTAGGTTGACCAGTTATTAGATTAATAAATAAAAATGTGATAAATATAACAAGAATGATATAATTACAAAGATAATCTAACCATTGTTAACAAAAGTTTTCAGGAGCTTTGGATGCATTTGGATTCAATTCAGACAAATATTAACATGATTGAATCGCCTTTGTAGTTAAATCCTTTAGTTTAACCCATTAGAGATAACCCACATCAATCCATTTATAAGTAGACGGGGTCAGAGTTCCCACCTTTAGTTAAAGAATACAATCCAACCAAAATCAGAAGTTACCATGAAGCCAACATACCGGGCCAAAGGATCTGGAGTCCAAGCTGTAGGTTGGATTATCTCCTTCAACCCAACAATGGCCTTCAGGAATCCTCACAGCATCATATGAGAAAGGAACACTGATCCAATCACCTGGCAGGCCAGTTATTCGTTTTATTTGCTTGTCCTTGTAATTTATTGGGGAGCTGCATTAAGATATAAATTAGTTAATTGTGGAGTATACTCCATAAGAATGAAGATTCAAAGCTGGAAAATTCAATAAAATCTGTTGAAATAAATAAAAGAATAATGAATATTGAAAAACCCTAAATTATACCAGAAAACTACAACATCACCATGTGAAAACTTGTAATCCGTCAGGCATCGTTTCTCCACCAACACGTGGTCATCTGTAGATGAACAAGTAACTCGATAAACAAAACCAAATTACCATAATCAAAGTCAGCTAGCACACACCAGACTGCTTAAGTTTTCTACTTAAAATATTAACCTACCAGCAAATAAGCCGAAAGTGGTGTTGGAGGATTGAATGTGGGTGACATAGAGAATCCCCTTACATGGACAACACTAGCAACACGGTCTGATACTGTGAGACCTACTAACCCAAATGTGAATGATGATTTACAGACATTCCAGATAAAACTTGTAGTTCTCATATTTGCATCAAAATTGACAAATCAAAGTCAAGATGAAGCAGAATCCATCTGCAACAACAAAAACAATGCATCAACACACAAATCCACTATCAGAAAGAAGATTCTGATCGATCACACGATGACCATCTCGACTTAGTGTACAACTTTATCAAATCAACGGAAACTAGCTGTGTTTTCACATTATAGATCTAAAGTAAAGAGTTTAATTTCAAGACAAACTAAATACATTTGATAAACAGAACTGATATTGATTCTATTGCATACATTTCCAGTAAAAAATGTACTTTAAACTTTAACAAATCCACATACAGAAGCTCAAAAAAGTCAGTTTCACAACCCAACGAATTCAATCAACTTTTATCCTAATCTTCTAGTGAGAATTCATCTGTATATTCCAAAAACACACAATTAATCAGGCACCGAAAAGTAGAAACTCTAACATGAGCATTACATAACATTGCAATTCAACAAAATTAGAACTCGTGACTCGTAAGTAACCTCTGCGTGCATTCGTGTACAATAATTACATGAAGAAGAAAAAGAAATTGAAACTAGTTAGACTGAGAAAGTTGACGGAAGACGTACTGGTTCACGGCGGAGCTGGCGGTGGGGAGCGGTGGTGGAACGGAGGCGCCGCCGTGCGGGTGTTTGTGATGACCGGAAATGGTTTTGTTTTTGCTTTCCCAAATTGATATATGGAAACTAAAATGTAACAGTTAACTCAAACCAACTTTTCTCTAGTTGTAATCTTACCCTATCATAGAAATTCTATTGATTACAATAATTGCCCCATGATTTCTTAATGTTTTGTGCTTTTAAGATTATGTTTCTCTAAATTATAATAAACTTAGTCGGAAGATAAATGCGTTAAAGATTGTATTTTTTTCAAGATTGTTACTAATCCGTCAAACATACAATAAACTGTTGAATCTGAAGAAAATATAAATTCTTCAAAAGTTTTTCAAGATTTAAGCAGGAATTTTGTTATATATTTCACGGATTAGTAACAGTCCTATAATAATATATTATCACAGGGTAATTGTTGTGTTTTAGATTATCAATTTGTTATAATATTGAATATTCTCCTTCTCATATCCTTCACCCTCACGAAACATGCACACACCCCTGTGTAGTTTCATGTTGTATATCCAAGAGACCAAGAGTATTCGCATTCTTGATTTTAATTTGACCATGAAGATTCATGGTGATTACTGTAACAGAAGAACAAAAATTTGAAGCAAGTCTTGCAAGATGCCTTGAATAAACAATATGATGCAGCCATTAAATGGTCTAAAAATAAAGACATGTTTACCATACCCTAAAAGGTTATGAAAAACTTTCCTAAGTGAAATCCACGGCGGGTCTTGTATTAAGGTTGAACCCTGTCTAACATTCATGAACCATTCCAACCTCAAGATATACTCTTTGATGATCAAATCAGTAATGTATATGTATGTGAATGTTGCATGTAAAAGGATGCATATAATTAAAAGAGAGTCATTACAGAACTCAGATGAGAGGAAGCGAGACAGTACAGAAATCAGACCCTTCATTCTTTCATGAATCAGGGCCATGGACAGAATTTGCCTAGGCCCGACCTAGCGTTGAGCCAAAACCGACAATATGTCAACACAAACAAACAGTTCATGCGGGCAGGTCCAGATCCACTAGAAAATGGTTCAAATAGAAAAGTGTACAATAATCAAACTGCAGAGGATTTATAAAAGCATATTTCCAACTATAGAGACATCAAAATTAGATGCCACTGATTCTTCCAGTTCAACAGTAAAAACATCACAGATGATATTTGGTAATTACCTAAATAACCAATAAGGAAAGAAAAATGAGACCATAATTACAAATGATGGGTTGGTTACATGACACCTTAACTTTCCTATGTAGTTCAAATAATCCACAATAATTTACATTTTCACTGTTTATACTGAAAATCAAACCATCAAGTTTTTATCAAAACATATTCAATTCTGTAAGATCATCCATTGGTATATCGAGTCCTGCTGAAAAATGGTCTTGCAATTCCTCTTCATCAAAATTCAGCAAAGAACTCAGATCCTGAGGACCACCTACCCCTAATTCATCGATCGGGTCTAAATCTTGAAGCGGGTCATTGTTTTCACTCGCCCTGGACATTTCTTGAGACCCATTACCATGTAACACCATCCGACTCTCCCTAATTAGTGAAGGCTGTACAGGGTGTAGTGTTCTGGTTGATTGGTTGGCAGGCCCGTTACCTGAGGTAGGTATTTGACCCACGTTTTGTTTAGGTTTGGCTTTCATTTTTCTCTCACCATGGAATGCACGTTTTCCTGTTGTTCCACCAAAAACAGTACCAACGTCATCGAGTAAGAGTTCTTTCTTCTTTCCTCTGTTTGATATTGGTCCATTGATGGCAAAAGCCTCGTCTGATACATGATAGAAAGAAATTAGTGTTGGAACAAACACCCTCTAAAGGCCTTATAAATACATGAGATCAAGCAAAACGGATTGAATAAAAAAAAAATCCATGCAAGAACCACAATAAAACCACCATTCTGCAAATGGCCAAGACGTGAAAACCCCTTGCGGTCTGAGGCTTTTTCAAAGGCCGTCCTGACTTACTGGCAAACAAATGCATCATTTGATAAGTAAACTGAGAAGTATTAGATATAAGACCATTTTAATAAATAAAATCTAGCACCTTCCATTCTTCTCAGAACCAGGCTTATTACTTCTAACTGGCTTAACCATGGTGTATTATCCAACTTGTCTCCGGTTACTGAAGTGCTAGCCCTTGCGATTAAGGGCCTCTTCCACTGCGGCCCTGTCTCTTCACTCCCTCAACTTTCTTCATTAATTACAGATTTGGCCTTCATTCCAATTGGTAAAGAAGGTCCAACATTTTGACCACCAACAGATTCTTCACTTTCAGACAATCGGTATGGAGATAGAACCGGCTCTAGTTAGGTTTTAAAGGTTTGGAAATAACAGGACCATTGTTCCCATCAGATGCTAATCTAACACTAACATCAGAGTGTGAACAGCTGTCGGATGATAATGTTTTCTTCTTGATTTGAAACAGGTGAAACCAGATTTGATCTCCTGGTTCGAGACATTTTTTGTGGCCTCTGACCAACCACTGCGCCATGTTAGGGAAGATGGACCCGTGGGCATAGCACGCTTCCTATTTATAGCTACACTGGTTGAAGGAATTTTGCTGCCACCTGTCACGTTCTCCCAGCTTTCTGGAGTTCCAGATAAGCGTGGTGTACTTGGTGTTGAGCTGGCTGCCACCATGGCACCGTTACGTGAAGTCCTCGTACCCTTCCCTTTTGTCACTAAATACCACCAGGATATAACTATCATCACGGGTATTAACCTGAAAATGGAATGTGATTTAGACACATAATGCATACTATGAAACACGCCATATTAGAAGTAAACACATACTTATTATTTTCTTTTGCAAGAATTCTCTCCTTATGATGCACCAGTAATATCTCTGGCAGGCCTTCTAGTTCATTTCTGGGAGACATGCGAGCACGAGAACCATTTGGCAAAGAAGACCCTTCTGACTTGTTATCCAATTTGTGAGTGTTGCCAGTACCATTGGCAGCTCCTAATCTGCAATAAATATAACTACTTTATTACGCAAATCACAACTAGTCAACTAGTGTTCTTGCTATTAATATGGTATGAGCCCATATATATGTAACCACATATGTTGCTAAATAATAAATAGTTTACCTGTAAGGGTGGGTGTCATTTGATTGCAAGAGAGGTTCACTGGCAACCTTGTTTTGAATAGTTCTTTTTGGTTCTAAATTGTTATCATAGGTCTTGTAGAAACCGTTCCTACTGACGTTTTTCTTTTCATTTTTTGTCCCATCCTTCCCCGCCTACAGGCAACCTCTGAATTTTCTTCTAAAACATCAGATTCTCCAACATTATCCTTGAGTGAATCTCGATCTTTGGCCATCACCACAGGCTGCTTCTTAGACCATTACTCCGAAATTCCAACTATTTAAATTTGGTTAAAGAAAGAAATTATTTACCAGCTCCATAATATATTAAATTCTTAGTGTGCATATAGAACTAGTCAATAACAAAACAGTTGATGCGACGTTTGTCACCAGAAGCAACTGCGTGTTACATGAAGTGGTTAATAGTTTGCCATAAAAATACAATGAAAAAAAAGTTTCAAGATCATATAAGAGCGAACCCTTGTTTCTGCAACTGAAGTGCGAACACGCTTGTTCAATAGAACATTCTTACGACGATCTTCTACTCTTGGTTACAAGCTCTGTGGGGTTTCTGTAAGTCTGAGTTCCAATCTTCAAGTTTAAAGCACTGCTTGATCATTAGTCAGCAATTCGTTCCTCTGGTTTTCTTTGTTGTTACACCATCACAATATTTATCTAACTTATGCAAGTGTTCGTCCAATTTGCTTGCCCTGCCCCTGTTAAAAAGTGGCATCATGGAATATCAAAACATATAAAACATACCGTAACATATCAATTCAGCCTCCTCATAGCACGTTTATTTGCGATAATATAACACTAAACTTGACAAAATTCAAAACTCAAAAACCGCTAACAGTGATAATAACAAAAAATACCTAGCTGTGTTGCACGTATCCACAACACTTGATCTCAATCGCTTCAGATCCTCTGCAACAGCCGATGGAGATGAAGGCTTTGAATGAGCAGGAACAGCAGTCCCAGAAGAACTATCTTCATTTGAGCTTCCAGCAATAAGACCCATTACCCTTTCAATTCACCTGACCAATCAACTTTCGAATCACCCATCTGAATCGGCTCAGGGACAAACACTGAGACAACGGTGGTAAACCCCCTGATCCTACCGATGCACTACTTCCACTTCGCGTGCCAGCAAGCCCCGAACCAAACATCCGACTCTCCGCACCCTCCCGAAAGCTTCCAGACCTATCAAATTGGGCCAGCAGCCCCCCTCTTCCCATTCGAATACGGTCCAGAAAAAGCCGGCTCAGACGAACTCGCTGAAGGCGATTCAAATCTTGCATTGGCAGCCATAACTTAAACCACTGCCGGTACTCCACTCATACGTAGAACCTTTTCACTGAACGAATTACGAATCACATTCAAATCAGAATGACGATTAACCACACAGCGAACTCAAACACAAACAACAGAAAACACCTCGAATTCCAGCGAGAAAGTCAGCGCTCAGGTTATCACACGATGACCATATCATAACAAGTTCTAATCCTCCGTACACACTCCGATAGCATACGAAGTACAGCTACACGCACAAGTCCCCAAATAATTCGACTACATTTCTCAATTGAAGAAGAAAGAACAAAATTGAACAATTGTGTACCCTAGTTCTTGCTAGAAGAATTATGAGTCAAATTGAGAAGGTAAATGAGCAATTGAATGGGGGAAATGATACCTCTGATAGTAAAAATGGCGATGAAGGTCGGTGGTGAAAATCCGGTGGGTGGCGGTGGTTGTCGTCGTCGTCGTCGTCGCTCCGTATCTGTCGCTTTTTTCCGGGGTCGGTTTCTCTCCGCGTTGTATTTGCGTTTAGAAGTCGGCTGACTGTAGGAGGCTGGGCTTCTGTTTTTCGTTTTACATTGCGGCTGAACGGGCCTCTTTATCATCAAATTGGGCTAGTTTTAACAGTTGTGGTCGGTGCTAAGTACAAAGCCTTTTATGGTTTCATTCATCTCGAATGTAGAGATACTTTTATGGATGTCTTTGATCGGTGATCAAGAATTCAAGATACACTCGGTGAAATAAAAGGACAAGATGTATCACGATTGTCTTGTAGGTCATGCCACGGCGGTTGGCGCGCGCATTTACAACGGTTTTTAAAAAATATTGCGTGAAAGGGTTTATTGTATTTTACTTTATGTGACAGGTCAACCTGTCATAATTAACGCGCCAGTATTTGAATCAAAAGGGCAGGCGATACAAGAAGATGTACAATGATTGTCATGTAGGTGATGCCACGGCACTTGCTGTGCGCGTTTATAACGGTTTTTAAAAATATTATGTTGAATAAATTTATTGTATTTTATTTATGTGACAACTCAGCCTGTAATAAATTAAGCGTCAATATTTGAATCATAAAAATTGTATGGTTTATAACATTGATAAAGGTGATAAATAAATAATCCCAATATAAATGCATGGTGATATTGTAATCTATAAATTAATAGTGATGCCATAGTTATTAAGTTAATTACAAGTCTTTAAAAACTCTAACAGATTGTTTTTGTTTGCCATACGATAGGAAAGCGCTAATAGCATGCGCTAATTACTCATAATTATTCTTAAAGTATTGTACAGCCACCGCTAGTAAAATATTCAAGTGCTTTTGTAAAGCATTTGATCATTGTAAACTAAAAGGCAAGCGATTCAAGAAGATGTACAACGATTGTCCTGTATGTCATGCCATAACAACTGTCGTGCACGTTTGTAACAGTTTTTTAAAATATTGCGTGAAATGAATTTATTGTATGATTATTTATATAAAACTCGACCCATAATAATTAACTGTCAATATTTGAACCATAAACAACAAACGATTTCATAACATAGATGGAGGGGTACAATAAATAATCCCAAATTAAATGCACGGTGCTACTGTAATTTATTAAATAAATTGTTTATCATTATTATTAAATTAATTACGAGGTTTAAAATTCTAACCATGTGTTTCTATTTGTCATATGATATGAAAATTTTTCGCAGGAGACAATTACTCGTAATGATGCTCAAAGTAAGCATGTACTGCACGTGCATCACTAGTAAAATATACGAGTTTATATGGATGTCTTTGATGATGGTAAATTAAAGGGCAAACAATACAAGACTTACAACGATTGTCTTGTAGGTCATGCCACAACAATTGTCACGTGTTTGTAACGGTTTTATAAAAAAAAATGTGTGAAATTAATTTATTGTATGTTACTTACGTAACGGTTCAACCCATAATAAGTTAATTGTCATATTTGAACCGTAAACAATAAACGATTTCAAACATATATAAAAAAGGGTACAAAAAAATAATCCCAAAATAGATGCGGGGGGCTACTGTAGTTATTAATAAATTGTTTTACCATTATTATTATATTAATTATGAGTGTTTAAAAACTCTAACCATTTGTTTTCGTATGTCATGATATGAAAATATTAATAGTGGACAACTTAATTACTCATAACAAAGTAAGCACGTACTGTACGTGCATCGCTAGTAAAATATTCAAATACTTGTATGGATGTCTTTGATCACGGTAAACTAAAGGGCAGACAACACAAGAAGATGTACAACAACTGTCCCGTGGGTTAGCCACAACAATTGTCGCCCGCGTTTGTAATTTCTTTTTTAAGACCATGGGAAATGAATTTATTGTATGTTTACTTTAAATAACGGCTCAACCTATAATAAGTTAACATGTCAGTATATGAATCATAAACAATGAACTAATTTATACAAAAATAAAGGTGGTGCAATAAATAATCCCAAAATAAATGCATGGTGATACTGTAACGTATTAAGTTAATTTTTCTAACGTAATTATTAAATTAATTACAAATTTTTAAAAATATCATTTGCCTCTGTTTGTCGTATGATACAAAAATATTGATAGCAAGCGACCTGATTACTCATATGATGCTCAAAGTAAGCGTATACCATACATTCATTGCTAGTAAAATATTCAATCGTTGTCTGTTGATTATGTAAAAACTCATGTTGTAAGTGGTTATTTTTGTTATTTATTACCAAATTTCTAAAGTTAAGGAATAGTAGTCTTTTAGTAAAATATTCAATCATCGTCTGTTGATTATATAAAAACATGTAAAAACTTGTGTTGTAAGTGGTTAATTTTTGTTATTTATTACAAATTTCTAAAGTTGAGGAATAGTAGTCTTCTAGACGCAAATTAAATGAAAGCTTGCATCCGAGACTATTGTCATGCCTTTCAATGATTTGGAGAATATTCATTAGAGGTTAACAGTAATATATATCTATACTACTATATAATAGAAAACTTAAAAATAAATTTATAATTTTACATCTATACTACTATATAATAGAAAACTTAAAAATAGATTTATAATTTTACATTAATTTAAGATGACATGTGAATAGTTACCATTTTTAATGTGTAATGTCATAAGATTTATTCCCATTATATTTCTGTGTAAATTCTAAATATTTATACTCCATTTTCTAATTAAAATTAAAGTATGACTATTACATTTAACATTATCTTAATCTATCTATATCTACACTACTATATAATACAACTTTTTAGATAACATTATAATTTTAATATATTTTCAAGACACTCAAGAATAATTTTGGTGCATTTCATTCAAGTGATTATATATAAACAACTTGTTATTTACAGGTTTGTTTCTCTTTGTAGTAATATATGTATGTTTGATATTCTACATTGATTAAATAAAAAAACAAAATAAGAGTTCAACATCTATAAAAAATGATACATGGACTTTAAAGTAAACAAACTCATGATTTGTGTGTTTTTTATTGTGCAAGATCATGAAAAATATCAATTTCAGTTAAATTTTAAGGTGTTTTTTTTTCTTTTTTGATTTTCTTTTGATCCATATTTGGTTTATATGATTGAGTTTGAACTCAGTTCTTCTTGAATCCCTATTAACATGACAGTAGCCGGTTAAACTGGTTGGTCCGATCCGGGTCTGATTTTAAATAACACGGTAGCATAACAAGGGATGGTTAGTAAAAGATACAAAGTTTTACAAACTTTTATACCCTGTCGTATCATGTGATGTCAAACATTATTGCTCAACATTTAAAACACGTAAGAAAGATACGATTTCATTTCGTATAAGTGTTGATGCATAATTAGTTCTACATTTACAATCTTGTATACACATATCGTCTTTTTCCAAGCATCTCAAATGCAACTTAATTCCAACAAACCACTCAAATAAACTTGTATACTTAAACATTGAAACTCCATATTTTTATCCTTTTAAGTTTATCGTCTCTTAATTAAAATCATTTCCATATAAAACTTCTAATCGTTTATTTAAGTTCTCAAGACATCCATTTGTTTTCCTTTTATATTAAGAACATCCAACTATATAAAAGGAAATACCAGTGAGTCATAGATCAACTGGTTTAGGAGTAGACACCTTATAACTTTTCAAAATAAAGATCATGGGTTGGAGTCTCACTAGGTGCAATATGCTCCAAGTGAGCTAGGAAGCGTTTGGTTGGAGGAATGAAATGGAATGGAATGGAATTGAGAAACTAGTATAATTTTCATGTAAAATTATGTTTGAGTGAGTAATGAAATGTAAAACCTAAGGGAATGTTTCACCTCAAATTCCCTTGGTTGTGGGATTTCAAATTCCCTCTCTAGGTGGAAGGATTTTGAATCCCACATCCAAGGGAATTTGAGGTGAAACATTCCTTTGGATTTTACATTCATTACCCACTCAAACATAATTTTACTTGAAAATTATAGTAGTTTTTCAATTCAATTCCATTCCATTCCATTCCTTCCAACCAAACGCTACCTAAGAGTTTTACCACAGTGAGCTTTTGGGTGGTGTCACACCCCGACCGACGGCGGAATCATCGGAGCGGACGAGGGAATGATTGATTGTTCATAACACATGATTGTCTAATAGTTGAAATAATATTAAAATCAGATTACATGATAGCATGTGTTTAACATATACAAAAACAACAGTTAAAGTCACAAATAGTGATTGTCTTTTGTTTTGACTAAGTCCGGGTCTTATATGAGCATGTAGAAGTCCACTAACTTGCTTAACCTGAAATCATGTGAGAAAATAAAGTCAGCTAATGAATTAGCTGGTGAGTAATCACAGTTTTAAGTATACATATAGATTGATTGATTGATTGATTGAGAATAATCCAATTCATAAGGTAACGCTAAGACTTATATTGCAATAACAAAGCATATAGATAAACCGACACAATAACAACCCTTGACTTGACACTTGCATATAATAGACTCCACACATACACCATAGATTAACTCCTGCCTCTGGCACAATCACCACTCGTAAACCATATGGGGTGGGTTATCCAAACCAGTAGATCTACCATTGATACCAGGATTGATTGATTGAATTAGGGTTTTACTGTCGTCCAGTTTACCATAGTATGTTCACATAATTGCAAGTAATAACATAACCTGTCTTGAATTGAATTTAGAATGAAAGTAACAATAGAATATCATGATTGAATATATTGTATCACATGATTTCCCCCAAATAAGAAATGATATAAAAAGGGGATATGAATACTCACTTGATTGATGAGATTGGATTTTTTGGACGTGATAGGTTAGACACCTATGATTTCCTTATGATTAACCTAAGGAACGGCGTCTTGAATTAAAATAAAATAATGTGAGAATTGAGAATAAGTTGAGGTTTCCATTGGGTTTTGAATGGTAGTTTAAATAAAGTGATTTATTTAGTTGGAATGTTTTGAAATAAATAAAGTGAATATATTGCAAGTGATTATGTTTAGAATTTTAAAATAAATATATCAATACGCGTAACCGTTTGATTTATTGTGAAAGTGTGGGAAAATAAATAATTAATTTTATTAATAAATTATATGATAATTAATTAATATATTTAATTTATTTAAATTATTAAAAGAACAGAAAAGGTTTTTGGAAGGATTTAAATATAAAACTTTTATATTTAATTATGATTTAAGCAATAATAAATATTACTTGAATAAATTAAAAGTAATTTAATGTTGAATAATAATTTAATAAATTAAATTATTATTAAAAGTTCACTTTTGTTTAAACAATTTTGTATTATTTGTAGTTTTATTTATTTAAAACATTTAATAAAATGGATTAAATATTAAAATAAATTTTAGAAAAATAATTTAGTTGTTTAAAATTTTTTAATGATTGTAAAAACATTTTTATGATTTTTAGGATTTTTTCCGAAATTTTAGAGCTTAAAAGAAGCTAAAAAAAATTGTGAGGTGGCCCGGGTCGAACCCGGGACCTCCTGTTCCAAATGTGAGCGCAGAACCAGCAGACTAAGGACCTAAGCCGCGAAAGAAATCATTGTTAAATTGTTTAAACAGAATCCCTATCAAAACCCAATCCCGTATGAGCCCTAGATCGATCGAAGCCCAAATTGACCTCGAAATCGATCTCGAAAGCTCCTGAAATCATGGGGCTTTTGTTCCCTAAGAGAAATCGAGTGTGTATGTGTGTGTAATTTCATATATGGTGTCGATTTAGAGATTAACCTGATGAAGAACAAGTCGCGGTTGAATGTGTCAATCGAATGATGCTCAATTGTTGATTATAATCGAATTAAATTTGAGGTAAGCTTAGAATGATGATGGGGATGAAAACCCCTATGGTAATTTCAATTAAAATTGATCGGAGATGGGGTTTCACTAGAGTTGCAGGTCGCGATTTTGGAGTAATCGAATGTGATGTTGTTGGTTGTTTCAGATGCAATTCGAAGTGAGGGTTGATTAGATGTTCTTATATGAGTGTTTAGGTTCGACTAATTTGATTAATTTTGATTGTTAGTGCGATTTTGGGTGTAAAGGGGCCGACAATGTTTGGTGCGATCGGGAAGATGGATTTGTGAGTTGTAATTCAATTATTAAAGTGTGTAGTGTTCGAATCTTCCAGGTAAGCATGTCGGGGGGTTTTAATTAGTTGAATTCGAGTGGTTTGGCGGTTTGTGAGTCGCCGGAGGGTGACCGGAGGTGTGGCCGGAGGGGAAGAGATCGACGGGGGGATGGTTTGGGATTTTAAAACAATTTTTCATTTTACCCCCTGAGGTTGAATGGTTTATTATTTCATTTTTAAACTTAGTTTTTAAGTTTCAAAAATCACCATTTAGCCCCTGGACTTTATTATTTATTATTGTTATATATTTATTATATTATTATTATTATTATTATGATTATTATTATTATTATTATAATTGTTGTAATTATCAACATTTTAACAATAATTAATATATATATATATATATATATATATATATATATATATTTTACTGAAATACGCGATGTTACAGGTGGTGGGTTTTTCTTGAAATGAAGGGCGAGTAGGGTCAACAGCGCTGTCTGTGTTCGCGGGCGTAGGTGACTTTCGCTAATGGGTTTACCCGGATGACCGAACTTAAAAATTATTCGTTAGCCGTTAAAAAAAATATAAAAGGAAATCAATCCCCTAAATGTGACCGTTACCAGACAAACTACCATTAAAAAACAAACCCTTATTCCGATAACCCGAACGTAAGGCACACGGTGACACCGCTTAACGTCGGCAACAAAACGTGTAGAACACCAACACACCACACACCACACGGTGGAATCAAACCCAACAATAAAGTATTAAAGTTAACTTCGAGCCACTAAATCGAATCTCTCTCTTACACTCGTTTTAACCTCTAGGGCACTGAGGGCGGGAGATATTTCACAAAATCCACTGCAAACAGCTCTGCATCCCACCAATCTTTTTGTCTTGGTACGCTCAATCATCTCAGATCTACTTTCTATTTTTAATTCATCTTATACCTTTCGATTTCGTTCGGTATTGATCTTTAATCGTTTTTGTGCGCATGCAACATCGTTGTTCGCAGCACAGGTTGTTCATTTCTAAACCCTGTTTGATGTTTACGGATTCTATGTCGTTTTGTGAGATGTTGTATGGTTTTCTTGATGTGATTTGTAGTTTCGGTTTATGGGTGCGTTTATGGTTATTGCAGTTGGGATGGTATACTTTGGATTGGTTGTAGTTACATGGAGAATCGGAATCACGAAGGGCTAATTTCGAAGAGGGTGAAATGGGTTTTGCCCTAAATTTGGACTAAATATTAGATTGGGGAAACTATGTTAATCAGATTAGAGGAAAAAGGAATAGAAATGGAAATAGAGAGAATGGGGAGGCAGAGAGATATTAAAAACCCATGTAAAACTGTTGCGAACTGCATGCCACCCACCGGTAAACGTGTGCAGATTACTGGGTCCATAGTGAAACTTGAATCATTAGTTATGACTTATGAATGTGTACATGCCACCTTTTTTTTTGCTCAATTTTTGTCAACGATAATCTTGTTGGTACTATTATGGAGTAATGATGGGGTTATGCTTCTGCTGTTGCAATTTCTGTGTGGAAAAACGTGTTTGGTTCAACCTTTTGTGGGTTTTGATCATGACTGTTTACATAATGTGGTTAGAGAATGTACTACCTCAAAATATTATGCTTATATCCTATTACAATATCTTAACTAGTTATTTTTTTTATTTCAATTTTGTGAGATGGTTTTTTCTTCTTAAATGGCAGGTTGTAAAGGCTAAATATTGTTATAAGCAATGGGGTATATAGGTGGTCATGGCATTAATGCACTACATAAATACAAGTACAGTGGAGTTGACCACTCTTATGTTGCAAAATATGTTTTACAACCTTTCTGGACTCGGTTTGTTACTTTCTTCCCTCTTTGGATGCCGTAAGTAGCACTCTACTTTTATTTGTGTTTTTCATATGTTAATCATGTTAATGATTTATTGAATGTTACATTACTGAATGTTAATGTAGTCACCTAATCGCTTTTTATCTTCTATTTTTGCATATCATGGATGACTCAGGCCTAATATGGTATGCATTTTTAACCATATTATATACTGCCTTGATACTTGTACATAACTTATAGAGTGTCCCTTTTCTATCTGTTGCTTACCACATGTTTTTCTTTCCAGATTACACTCACAGGATTCATGTTCTTGCTGGTCTCTGCAGTGCTCGGCTATGTGAGTCCATGAGTTGTTTATTTTTTTATATTTAATGTTTTATGCACTCTGCACTTAGTGCTCTCATGTTCACTATGTTTATATTGGCATAGTTGTTAAGCTATTTCTATACTTAATTTCACTTCTTGCCTTCTTGGTGAAAGTTCTTGATGCCGTTGGCCTTTTTTCCCTTTCTATTGTAGCTCTAAAAGCATATGCTTTCAAAATATTCTTCTAACAGAATATATTCTAAGTTGGTGTGTGCAAAAAAGCAGTGGTCTTCTTTTAATAATATTTATGGACGACTAAAATTTGCCTCTACGAGTCAATAATTTCTTTGCTGCATTTTACACTTATTTCTATTTTATGTGTGGGCACTTTTTTATAGATATATTCACCTCATTTGGATTCTCCACCGCCAAGATGGGTTCATTTTGCTCATGGGATGCTTCTCTTTTTGTACCAGGTTTGTTTTACCTTTTCAAAAAAGGTTTTAGTGTTCCCACTTTTACATATTAATATATTATGCCACTGTAATTTGAAACCCATAAAGTTATCTTGGATCCTTATAAAAGAAAATTCATTTACATCATTTCCAATTTCAGTTCGTCACTTGTTTTATAAGCCTTGACATACAGATCTTTTTGCACTAATAAAGTTCTACTTACCGTTGCAAGAGACCGTACTATAACTTGATATCATACTTAATTATCAGTTCTTTAAGCTTTGTTTTTTAGTCATTCACTCCCAACTTTCGTGATGTATATACTAGACCTTTGATGCTGTTGATGGAAAACAAGCAAGAAGGACAAATTCTTCTAGTCCACTAGGAGAACTTTTTGATCATGGTGAATTATCCATTATACCCATTTCTTTTGATTTTTCTTTTCCCTTTTGACCATTTTTATGTTGTAAAATATGTAAATTGATGGCTCTGTTGATTGTGCAGGATGTGATGCACTAGCATGTGCGGTACGTCGTCCTTCATGCTTAATTATTCTTGCTGCTCCCACCGGCATTTTCTGTTTTAGTTTTTAGTTTTTTTTAATTGCATGATGTAGTTGGAGGCCTTGGCTTTTGGGAGCACTGCTATGTGCGGAAGAAATACATTTTGGTTCTGGGTGATTTCGGCTGTTCCGTTTTATGGTGCAACTTGGGAACAGTAAGTAGTGCATACAATCCTCCATTTTTAGTTTTTCTGCATTTTTCAAATGATTCTTGCATAATTTTATGCAATAGACGCCATGGTTTTAAGAACCTGCTGAATTGTTTTGC
Source organism: Flaveria linearis (assembly GCA_024085815.1). Classification (NCBI taxonomy): domain Eukaryota; kingdom Viridiplantae; phylum Streptophyta; class Magnoliopsida; order Asterales; family Asteraceae; genus Flaveria; species Flaveria linearis. Next base: position 85,584,593 of record CM044006.1, read on the forward strand.
ATGCTGCAGCTATTTCACCAACACCCTAATCCTTCCAGCTGTAAATGGACCCACAGAGGGTCTCATGCTGATATATATGGCACATTCTTTACATCTATAGTTGGTATGTCGCTTTAGTCATTCATACATATGTTACTTTTCTTTTGACTAAACAACTGGAGTAAATGATTGTGAGGAATATCATAGCTGGTTATATCTAATTTCAGGTGCGGAGTGGTGGGCCCAGGATTTTGGTAAATCTATTCCCCTCCTGAGTTGGGTTCCAATTATAAATGGTAAGATATCAAGTATTCCAGTGTTAAGTATATTATTGATTTAGTATATATTTTCTTGACTTTTGATTTACGTATTGTTGTATTCAGGTATATCTACTTCTGGAGTAGTTCTGTTATTAATGATACTTTTTGCTGTTATACCTACCGTCTCATTCAAGTAAGTAAATCTCTTCATTTCATCAAAACAGCTTCACAGTATCTTTACTTTATTTCATATCATAACATTTATCTGGATATCTAAGTAATCACATAGTGGCCAATGTGTTCATTAAACTTAGAAATGCTTAGGGAAAAGGAAATTTTAAGAACCTGAAGTTTCATGGCAGTTATTTTTAGCTGGTAAATATTATTGTCTGTTATAAGTTATAGCATCAGTGCATTACATATCACCAAATCATCTTAACTTTACTCTTCTGGGTATGTACAATTCTGTCAACTTAAAAAAGACTATCTTTAAGGTGGTCTTTTCAATATTTTTTACTTATTGACATGTCTGTTGACTCTATTCGGATCTCTAACAGATCAAATGGGTTAAAATGTTAAATGGTTCAAAAGTCACACATATTTTGATCATACAACCTACTAATTCGCTTTATACGAGAACTGTTTATAGTCGTGGAGCAATAAATTTTAGCACACATGTTACTGTTTTTTGGGGAACCCAACCCATTTTGACCCATACGCTAAACTACCCTTGTTGAAACATTACCTAACTCACCCTTGTTGCCATCTCTAGGCTACCCGTTCAAGTATTGGCAGCTCTATTAGAGTCGCTAAATAGTTTGATTTAACTTATGTTTTTTTTGTTGGTCATAGTGTACAGAATGTTTATAAGGTTGTACAATCGAGAAAAGGAAGCATGCTAAATGCGCTAGCTATGGTAATAAATATTCTCTTGTACATTGCTCTTTTTAATCCATAAGAGGCTTACTGGTTCTTTTATTATCATTTCATGCCAGCTTGTCCCATTTTGTGTGCTATTAGGAGTGATCATTCTCTGGTATGCACCAACTTTCCTTTCTCTCTTTATATTACCATGAAGGGTATTCTAGACATGTGAACTGTAATTGAATATATATATATATATATATATATTTCAGGGATTGTATTTCTCCATCTGATTTAATTGGAAACTACCCACACATGGTTGTGATGGGAACTGGATTAGCATTCGGATTCCTCGTGGTAAGATTATAGTTATCTCTTGTAATTTCTACATTTCAGTTTATTCTGTGTGCCCTATGTAGCTTAAGGCGCAAAAGCACTTGCCTAGGTGCCCGGGCGAGGCACAATAGTAATGCCCTGTAGCCATCGAGTCGCAGAGACGAGGATTCTGGTCAAATCTGCATAAAACTGGTCTTGAACAGCTGAAACTGGTCTGAAACATCTAAAAATGTTCTGGAGCCAGCCGAAAGCATGTCTAAAATCCCTAAAATTTGCTTGTTTATACCGTGCTCTTTGCTAAAAAGGCCTACACTTTTTAAGCCCCTTGCGTTCGGGCGACAAGCTCACCATTTGCACCTAGAGTCCGCCTAGCACCTTTGACCGCCTTGTTTGTGCACACAAATTACTTAAATCTTCTATTTTATAATTAACATCTGACTAAAAATGTGAAGTTATATACTTCCTCCATGAATATGTGAAGATCTTTTGTTTGGCAGGGAAGGATGATACTGGCTCACTTGTGTGATGAACCCAAGGGATTGAAAACCGGAATGTCCATGGTAAGTTCTATTCCAACACCCGAAATGTCGAGTGTCTTTGCTTTTGCTTTTGGTAACTGATTAATATTCCCTTTTAAACAACTGTTAAATATTCAATTTGTAATCATTTAACTGAGCTAAGTTTTTGTTTTTGTTTTAAATGCAGTCATTGTTGTATCTTCCCCTTGCAATTGCAAACACACTTACCGCCCGGTTAAATGATGGGTATGTAGTCATCTGGTTTAAAGTTAAAGGCATAGTTTCTTTATCTTTCTTGTAAGAGGTTAAAAACCCACCTCTTTAGTTCATATCTAACGTTTAATGATGTTTAAATGTGTTGCAGGGTTCCCTTAGTTGATGAGAAATGGGTGCTTCTCGGTTTCTGTATTTACACAGGTATAGTGTTATCAGTGATGATTATAAATCCTCATGATTTGAACCACTTGAAATAATACTTGAACAAATTTCTGGTTATCGCAGCCGCACTTTATCTGCACTTTGCCACATCAGTCATTCATGAAATAACGACAGCTCTCGGAATCTACTGTTTTAGGTAACAAAAACATCGATTAAGTTACTTCTTGTACACGTTTTATGCATTGACTTTTCAATTGCTAATCATACTGAAAAAATTGTCAGAATCACAAAGAAAGAGGCTTGAGACACGATCATACTCAATATGAAGGTATGCTTTCTTTCAGATCTTAATGTTTAATTTGTGTGGTCTGCTTGACTGCTTTTACCAAATAAATATGGGATTCATTTTGTAGTTTCAGGTTTAAGTTATAACACCACCGCGCAAATTGGAATTAGATTTTCTGCCCTTGGTGATCCTCATGTTTTGTTTATGGCTACACTTTGCAAAGGTAGTGTAGTCTAGTGTTTAGATGCAATTATTTTACTTCTTCAACACCATGGTGGTACTGTTTTGTTCAGGGATTTCGACATTTTTATTTTTATTGTAATTTAAATAAGATTCAGCAAAATTAGCATTTGGTTCGGTATTTCGTTTAAAGTTGGGCATAAATGATATAATTCTAGCTAAGATTTTTTTGATTCACATGTAATCAAATTAAATATCAATATATCAAGGCGTGATAGAAATATGTCTTTTTTCAAATAGTTGATAGTTCAAATGACCTGGAGTTTTCAGATTTTAATTACAATAACAACACTATTGATTCAGGATTGCAAGCTAAATAATTACTTTATATTAAGAAAGATGATATAAAAGGGTTTGATTTATATATTTACTAGTTTAGAGTCCATGTATTACATGGGTGGAATAAATAAATCATATTAAAATCATTAGTTTTATGAATATTTTGTTTTTTAGATGTTATTATCCATTGGTGAAATAAAAATATAATAATTATTTAAAAGTTATAACACATAATGAATTAGAAATTATTACTCTATATTTAAAGAAAACATTTCTGATATCATAAAATTTAGTATGTATTAATATATTTTAAAATTGCTACATTTATATTTTAGATGTTTAATAGTTTAGTTTATTTATTTATAATAATTATCATTTAATATGAGAGAGACAAGAAACACAAATATAGACATAGTAGCTATAGTAACCCGTGTGTTACACGGGTTGAATAAATAAAAAATTAATATAACAAAATTTATTAATTATAAAATAATATTTTAAGATATAATATCACTGAAATTATGTATTAGAAATGACTGTAAGTTATAAAATAATGATATCAACTTTTTAAACTTTATTTTTTTAAAAAAAATAAACGTTTTGTTCTAAAACAAACCGTATAAAATTGTCATTTTTAAAAATTTTCTTATTATAACTCTTAAATTTAATTATTTTTGGTTTAAAAAAATAACTTTTAAAAATACCAATTTTAAATATTTCGTATTTTTAAAAAAAGTCTTATGTTTTAAATAAATTTATTATTTTAAATAAAAAATTATTTATTTAGGAATAACATTAATAAATAGATCTCTTTATTAATTTATTAAATCAAAAAAATGTTAAATAGTATTATTAGTAATTAAGGTAATTATTTAATAGGAGAGAGAGGCGGGAAAATTTTAGTGAGAGTGATTGTGGTGTTGACACGTGTCATCCCAGATACCCTTTTATTAGAGTAGGAAGATTTGTTTTAACATATTTTAGTTAAAAAGGAAAGTCAAATTAATTGTTTTTATAATTTTCGTATTTATTATGAGAGGGAGGCGGAAAAATGATTTTTTTGATATGCTAGAATAATGACACGTGTCGTTTGATATGTTAGAATGATTACACGTGTTTTAAAAAACTTTCTTTTATTATATGTTATAGATGTACCAAGCACCAACTTATTCAATGGGGAAACAGAACTGTATAAATTTTTCCATATAAAATATCAAATTGTCGTGTAATCAAACCATTTTAGAAACTATATGTATTTTTTAAGAAATTTATAGATTCGTAAACTCTTAAACTTCTTTACATGTGTAGACCAAGTAATAAACAATATCAACATAATTTACAAACAAAAAGACGATGATCCTTTCCCACAGATTTAACACCCATCTTAAAACAAAATCATTGTTCAACTTAGAAAGAGAACCGTCACGATATATGAATCAAGACAAACCAAAAACAACAAAAACCGTGCAAGAATCTAGATGATAAAGATGATGTTTTCTGGTGAGCAAGCAAGAGTAAATCACTCTTTATCGTTCTTTAATCACTCATCATTGCCTTTACACAGGGATGATTACTGGTGTGTGAAGACCAACAAATCGGCAATGTCGTGAGATGTAACAAGTAAATAGAGTTAAACTTCTTATTACGTAGTGGTCTAGTGATGATGTTTGGTCTCTATAAAAATGATATGAGTTTAAATTCTTACAAAATACAAGATAAATAATATTTAGTTGTAAAAAATTAGATTAAAGAAAAATTGAGTTCAAGTAGAGATTAAAATTTAGACTCTCCTCTTTTCTTAATATAACTACGGAAAACACATAAGCCCACCAATATATTAAAGAACGCACTTTACATGCAACTCATCGAAAGCCAACATCAACTAATCCAAAAAATAACTAATCCACCAAGTGGTACACTACAAAATAAAAACAATCACACTTCATTAGAAAAAGATTCATAAATACATACATGAATTGAGTTGGTTTATTTTAACGTAAACAATTGGGACTTGGGAGCCTAATGAATCAAAATCATAACGTAATAAAATCGTTACTGAAACCGATAAATGAATCATGTAACATAATAAATCAATTTTTAAACAATATATGTAAATTATCTAAATATTTATGGAATCCCAATGAGCCAAATGCGATCGTCATGATACATGTGGACCGCATTATCCTCACTTCCCTTCTAATACAAGTCTTTGAATCTTTCACTTTTACACCATCTTCCATACATAATTAAAAAGCCATAACCACCACTCATCATTCACCTCCATTATTTCCCATTTTCCACATTACTTTTGATATTAATGGCAATTATTATTAAAAAAACGTATGCAAATTACGTGCACATATATTAACTATTAAGCTTCGAAAATTAACATACATTTAAATCACACGAACTCAAACCTAATTTTTTAAAATACAATGCAAGATAACATGAATTTGACATCTCCATTACTTTGGTCAACAAAATGTTATTATTACACATTTAATACAGAGTTAATTTTAAATAGAAGTTACAAAAATAGAAGTTGCTATTACTAACATGCATTTGACCTCTCTGTTACTATCATACACGCTAGTTGGATCTAGAACCGGACACATAAATTATATAGTTTTAAATTATTTATAAATCATTAAGTTTTTAAATCTGGTTCAACCGGCCGATCAGTAAAAACCAAGACGTCTGGTCTGTTGTTCGGTATTGTTCTGAAAATTTTGCTTGTATATATACTTGTACCCAATGAAGAGAGTGAGAGATACCTATGCTAAGAGTTTTGTTTATACGATTACCCAATACCTTTTCTAACAAAGGTGTAATGGTGCATGATTGAACCTCACAACTCACAAGCAATCTCACTCTAAATCCATATTAAACTACCTATAAATCTCCAATCTTCATCCCCACCATACCCCATAGCTATAACCATGTTCCCCAAACTCACACTTATGTTACTCATGTTCATCTTCCACTTCACCATCCTCCAACCATCATCGGTATCCGGTTCTGACCCCGACCCGATTCAAGACTACTGTCTACCCTCACCCCACACCCACCAATGCAAAAACTCCTCATCCATCACCGTCGACGACTTCATATATGCTGGCATAAAACACCCCGGGGAATTCACCAACAAATTCTCCGGGGTGCCTGTAACTGCGACAGTCTTCCCAGCGCTTAACACGCTGGGAATGTCGCTCGTTAGAGCCGACTTTGAGGTGGGGGAATCAATGTCCCCCACTATCACCCTCGGGCCACTGAGGTGGCCTATGTGCTTCAAGGGAAGCTTTACTCGGGTTTTGTGGACACACAAAACAAAGTTTTCGCTAAAGTGATTGAAAAGGGTGAGGTGATGGTGTTCCCACGGGGAGTGTTGCATTTTCAGATGAACGTTGGGATTCTCGGGCGACCGTTGTTGGGAGTTTTGATAGCCAGAATCCGGGGACGGTGAAACTTCCCGTGGCGTTGTTCGGGTCGGGTATTCATGATGAGTTGCTTGAGAAGGCTTTTGGATTGAAAGGTAAAGAGGTTGCAAAGTTGAAGAGGAGATTTCGTGTTGAGAAGGATGATTAGGTATGTGTTTGAGCAATGTGTCCTATTCTTTGTATTGGTTTAAATTGTTAGATTGAGACATTGGGTTATACAGGATGAAAAATATTCATGTGTGTTTTTATTAATAAAAGTTTTGTTAAGAAACATTTAGTTTGATCATTTTTTACTTATGTAGATAGTAAGTTTTTAATTTATTATCTGCTCTTACATGTTATTGTTGTAGTTTCTCTTATGAATCGGTGCTATTAGTAGTTTATTGTTATTAATTATAGCTAGCACTTTTGTTTTGTTCTCGTCTTGTTTCATGTACGTCTGTCACGTTGTGCGCTATATGTTATTTGTTACCGTATTATTTGAATGCTAAACTTGACATGTCAAGGGATGATTTTTGGAGCCAAGGGTTTCGACTGCAGCAATGTATTTATCTTTCAAGATAAATTAAATGTTTATCTACATTTTATTCTCCCTATACGTTATCTATAGTTTTATTATGAGTGTGATGTAATTTAATGGTTATTTTGTTTGTTTGTTTAGATTATAACTTATGGTTTCTATCATTTTTCTTTTAAAAACAACGAAGATTTATAAGTTCATGTCAAATCTTATGGTTCCTATCATTTTTCTTTTAAAAATCTAAGGAGATTTATAAGTTCATGTCAAATAATTAGTGGTGATTTTTAATGAATTTCGCTAAACATAAATTTAACATAATGTTTAATGATTAAGGACATGCATCGGCATGTCTTTTTGTTAGCAATAAGATTGATAGTCGAATTTGGATTGATAAACTAGTAACTAGAGCTAATTTAGCGCATGATCCGGAGGGTCAAATAGACGAAACATCAACTCATCATCTTATTCACTACCGATGGCGCACAATTTATAGCTTAATTAGAGTTATAACACTCGAAATTAACCACAATAGTTCCAATTTTATGCATTCTTTTCATTTTGGCTTGTGTTGATATGATTTATAGCGGGATCTTGTTTGGTAGTCGGGTTGGGCTAGCTAGTTCTAAACTTCACCATGCTAGGATTAGAACCGATGTGGGACGACGCTCCTTAATAAGACAAACCATTTACACTCGTAAATTACACAAAAAAATAATTAAAAATTCAGCACTTAAGATATCAGACAAGATAAACAAACTTAATTAACTAGTACTACCAATAGCAGAGGGGTTACAATCCAAATAAATCATCACAAGACTTGTGATTACATTCATCAACCTAATGATACATTAACTTAATATAAATAAAACTTCAAAGCATAGCATTTAGCATCTCATTCCAGATATCAGGAACCCCAGGGAGGCACCAATGGCTACAATCAGCCGAACCATGGCCCTTCTGGTGTTGTTTCACGGCTCCAACACCACCAACTTGTGTGTAAATAGATGGGTGCCCGTCTCTTCGTAAAGCTGACATTGAGGTTATATCTTGTAAATAAACAGGAAATCTCATTCTTTTGAGCACACCTTTAAGCACCATCATCTCTTCTGGTACATGAGTGTGACTAGCATACCCTAATGGTTCACTTTGCTTGTAACATTTCCATCCATTGTCCCTGCACAACTTATTCATGTTAGTTTCACCTTTTATGCATAATGACAACAAGTTTCAACATGACATTTCTCATCTAACATGTAGGATACAACTATATATACACAAGAAACCTGTTATGCCGAGGTGACATGCTACGAAATATGACCCGAGACTGACGCGGGTCAAGGTTCAAATCAATCCATTTAGCCCATGTTTGAAGTCCTCTTTCGTATGCAACCATTCGATTCATATCTCGCGCAACATGCTTTCCCTCCATCAACAAGTCCCACCTAAAACATTGCTTAGACTATAAGTTGTAACTTATGCATAATTGTAATATACAAGTTATTAGTATCAGAGGTGAGTTGGCTCGTACGAGGTCCATTTGTCTGAGTGGGTCCACCAATGCGCCGAATCAAAAACCAGCAGGTCAGCAGCCCTCCAATACTTGGCATTTCTTCTATCAAATCCAAATGTAAAATCCTCTTGTTTCCAAGCCCTTTCTTCAGTTCAACAAGAAGTGGGGCCCAACAAAATTCAATTGATGTCTCAAAATCCTACATAAAGAAGACAACATTGAACAAGGTACAGCAGTCAAAGATCAGTAAATTTTGTACATTAGTAACCTTGTACAGATTTCATGTTCGGTTTAAATGGAGGAGTCTCTCTATGCTCGCACTAAAAATTTGTCAGCATCTCACTTTCTCCCACCCTCCCCAGACTCTATTAATACATCAGCTATAAAATCAGATTTTACCAACCATGCATTGTCATATTGTATAAAAATCCCGGGTTGCATACATGTATTGATGAATTGTAAGGTATATTTTGTTATGCATAATTGCATATTATGACAGTACAACCAAATGGTGCATAAGTTCTGTTTGAGATATATGCTTTATCAGTTGTACGGTACAACTCACTAATGCATGTGTGTTATAGTTATAACTCATAACTTTACAATGGGTCTCACCAGGGCATGGAAGGCCATTGTTGGGCCTGCATAAGTGACCGTTTTGCGATCAGTGGGCACTACGGATTGGACCAAGCAAACAAGAGATTCCCATTGGTTTCTCATTATGGAGTCACCCACTAACATTATTCTCTTTCTTCTCATTCTTCCAAGAAACTCCAAAGCATCAAACCTGAAATAATATCGTTTTGAACCATCCATTTCTAAGGTACAACTTTTATTGCACCAGTTACAAAACATTGATGCCATACTAGAAGTAATCAACCAATTGTTTCATGTCTATACACTTTTTTGAGTTTAAATAAGACATTTTCACCTCATTTTTATAATAAATAAAATAAGTATGTATCAAAAGAACATCCTGATGATAAAGTGATGTACTTTTTAACCAAATGTTGTATGTTTAACTTTTGTGAAGCGTGGGTGTTGTGATTTTATAAGTAGATTATGTGTATGTTTGCTAATAAACATAATTAAGGGGTTGAAAATGTGTTTCAACATTCAACTCCACCGCTTGTTTCGACACATTTGACGTGTAACATAAAACATTTTAACATGACACTGAAACTGTTTTTTGTCAACTCTAATGATATACGATATAATAGAATGAGAAAATACGTACCTAGGAATATTACAACCATGTGGTTTCCATCTCCATTTCTCGTACTCAGAGTCTGGCCTCCCATTTTTTCTACAAGTAACCCTAGTACTGAGATATGGGCAAGTAGCGGCATCATAAAGAGGATAGGTCTGATCATACGCCCATTTTCCGGACCCAAAATCACATTTTCTTAGTGAATCATGACGGGCCTGGACCATAACAATCTCCTCATCCTTGTCATCGTCGAGCCATGACAACTCCTCGATCTCGAGCTTTGATGCATCGGTCAGTTTAATGAGACCAAGTAGCAATGAGAAGGCAAGGAAACACAAAATGAAGGTGGAGGAAGCCATTAGTCATTACAAAGGTAAAAAAAAGGACATGAATGGTGGTATATAGAGGGCCAAAGCAAAAATGAGCATGTAGGGACACTTTGTACAAAAGTTGGACAAACTTGTGTTCAATTTAGGCATAACATGCGATGAAATTGAGTCATCACGAGCCTACCATTAATCATGAATTCCTAAATAAAAGATGGTGAAATACGTACGATAATTTTATAAACCAGTAAATAATATTATGTCAAACTTTTTTTTGGTTTACGATTTATGAACGACAATTTTCATGAACCGCAAACTACAATGCAGTGAGTCTGGAATGAGTGATCGTTTAAAATTTATAAGTTTATCATGTAGAATATTAATTAATTAATTATATTTGTTCGTATAATCTATTCAAGAAATCCCAAAATATATTTGTTATTGTTTAAGAAACATAACATTTGTAGTTTTTATGTAGTTTTTTTTTTTATGCTTATGTTTAAAAAAATGACAAATTGATGCATAAGGCTCCTATCTAAATCTTTCAGAGGGGTGTTGGGTGGCATGTATCGAGGCATAAAAATCCCTAAATAACAAGTTAATAATATATCAATTATCACATTATACAAATCTCAAATAAGAAATCAACAGCTAAAAGTTGTAAGGGCTTTTGAGGAATTTCTGAATGATTAAGTTGTGAATCAATAAAAGGTCTGAATTATTAAGTGTTGAATCATTAAGATGTCGGAACCATTAAGGGCTAGTATATCGCTCAACTATTCAAAAGCAAATGTCTGACCAATTCAGATATGAGGTCTTAATCATTCAGCATTAGTATAATGCTTAACCATTCAAAGCAAATGTCTGAACCATTTAGACATTTGCTCGTAAAACAAACAGTCTAAACCATTAAGTGTTGAACCATTAAGACATATGAACTATTAAAAAGCTAAAACAACAACCCCTTAGACAAAATAGTATCAAAGTACCAACAAACAAGTAAAATACATATATTTAAAGGCCCGACTTGGTTTTTCCAGTAATCATGTGAATTCATTGTCAGCAACCTTTTGTGACTCTCAATATCCTACTAATCAACAAGCTCAAGTAAAAAATAGTTTGTTCTAGACTGGTGGCCTTCAAGGTATTAAAAAAAGGTGTAAGTTGAATACAAACTTAAGCAAGAGCTTTATTAGAACGACTCAAACGTTATACCATTGCATCAATCCTTTTGAAGTTTAGAAATTTAATGAGTCAAGAGCAAATATTTGAGCCTTGCGTCAAGAAACAAACTGTCTTCAACGTATACCTAGCAATACAAATGAGCTAGGTCGAGCTGAATTTAATTACGTTTTTAACTTTAACGATTCGAGCACGAACTCAGAAACCTTTCTATGCTTGGAAGACCCAAAATTTAACTTTCACATGAAACTACACGTTATTTACTAGGAAAAAATCATTTAACTAACCAATTTATAAATTTTCGCTACAAATAATGAATAATCTATAAGAATAAAGGTAAATTCTAAAAATTTATCCCTAAGAGTATATAATAGAATACTATATTAATAATATAATTGATTTTGTCTGAAATTACTAACCATAAGAATTATACGATAATTACATTGCTATTATGAGTATTTTAGTAATCTGGAATAAAACCTAAAAAGCTCATACTTATTTGACGCATTTCCTTTTGAATTTCTGATAACCAAATCATGAAATGAAAAAAGTAAAAGATTAACTTTAGAAGTTGGACCCATAGTTGGACCCATAGTTGGACCATGGAAATGATATGGTTTCATGTGTGGGAGAGTGAAAGTTAATTATGAAAGGCATGACAAGTCCAAAGGACCAAGGACATGATCACCCTACCAACCCTCTCACTCATTTTATTTTAATTAAATTAATCACAGATAAAATAGTTAAACTGTTAAAGGTAGTTAAATGTTAAAATTCTTAGCTTGTGGACCAAAGTTGTCATATAAGCTCGAAATTAAAAAAAGAAAAAGATTAAAATTATTGTATTCCATATTAAAACATATAAACTTCTATAAACTATAACATTTTTCTTTTGGTGTGTAAACACGTTGTAAGTAAATCTTGCGCTCGTGAGACATGTGGTATGTTGCTTTTTGAACGACGATAACAATTCAACATGTTTACCTAGTGAGGCCGAGTCTTTTGAGAAACCTTTAATGTGTCTTACCACCAGGTCATCTTACAAGTAGGCTATTTGTAATTGTGCTCAATTTTATATGTGGCAATTCCGTTAAGATCTCTTCATTAGTTTAGGGGTGGGGTGGGGCTGAGGAAAACTAAATAGTTTATAGACAAAAATAAACCAGAGTTCGAAAATCGGTTATGGTTTCGATTTTGTATCCTTGCCGAATTAACCGAAATGGAACCAGGCTATTCCTATTTTCATGTGCTTCAACCAATTTTCATGTATTTCTAGCTTTGACCATCAAACTTTCATTACTCTCTTCAAATGTTACATTGAATCCAAACACACCCTTTTGATGTTTGTCTTTTTTTATTATGTTCGTCATACAATTAAGCCAAGAAATAGGCTTGTCAGCTCCGGTTTGTGTCAATGTTGGTAGTAGATTTTTCAATACATAAGGTGAGTTTGATTGAAGACAGCAAAAGTTAATACATTTAATACTTACTAACATGAAACATATTAAATAAAAAACTCGGCTGGAAACAAACCAAAAAATATAAAAATAAAAATGCATCGGATTATTAACCAAAACCAATGAAAAAGAAATGAGTCAAATAAGGAATAGCTCGAGTTCATCTAGTTTACAAATAAGTTTTGATGCACGAGGCTTTATGAAAGGTCGTATTTCAACATTATAACATGAGCCAAGTGGTTTTTTAGCCCCTAGTTTTATATCATTATTGTCATTTCATTATATATGTTAAAATTTTTTGTTGTCTTAGCACCTGTGTTTTCAAAATATTGCTGAAACAACCATTTCATTCAAATTTAAAGATAACGTCATTTCATAGGGCAATGCTGTAACATCGCGTATTTTCGTTAATAAAAGTTAGTTTTGTTTAGAACGTCGATGTTGATGCCAATGATTACAATAATCATAATAATAATAATAATAATTATTATTATTATTATTATTATTATTATTATTAATGGTAATAATGTTAGTGATCATAATATTAATAATAATGATAATTTAAGCTTTTAAAACATTAAATTTGTAATTGATAAGTATTTTACATAAAATAATAACTTTTAAACTTCAGGGACCAATCTGCAATTTAACCTAAGTTTAAATCTAAGTTTTGGGAAAGAAATAATAACCATTCAATATCTCAGGGGCCATTTGTGTAATTTACTTAAAAACAACCCAAACCACCCCCTCACCCCGTCGGCCGGTCAAACAACTCCGGCGAGCCACAACAGTCCCAAAACCACTCGACTTTTACCCAAATAAACGTCCCCGACAGCATCACATGGATGATTCGAACTCGTGCCAAAAAAAAAACAATTTAAAATTTGAAACATCAGTGCGATCTAGAACCGCCCCGCGTGGTCGGCCGCTTTACAGGCCACAAATCGCACTAAACAACGATAATAATTAAATTAACTTGACATAAACAATCATATATAAACCTCCAATCGATTACAGCTTTCAATTGCACCTAAAACAAACACAAACACCTCGTTTGATTTCTCCTCTGACCGCGACCTGTTCTTCATTTGTTCTTGACGATTTGAACTCCAAATCAGGTAATTAAGAACACCTTTATGCTCGATTTCTCATGGGGATCAAAAGCCCTATGATTGTTTTCATTAACATAATCGTTTGGTGCTTCAATTGATCCAAAATCAGTTCTAGGGTTCCTGGGATTGGGGGTTAGCTCGAGTTTGTGTTTAAAAGAATTAGGAACCAAGGATTATCGCGGCTTAGGCCTTTAGTTCACTGGTTCCACACTTGATTGCTAAGTTGAAGGTCTCGGGTTCGAGACCTGACACCCTCTTTTATTTTTTTAAGGCCTTTTAAGCCTTTAAAAATTACAAAAAAAAAAATCTCTAAAAATTATAAAAATATTTTTACAAACATTAAATATTTTTAGAAACTATCAAATAAATTTCTGAAATTAATCTTAACATTTTATTTAACTACGTTATTATTTGTTTTAAATAAATAATATAACTAGTTTACATTTCTTATAAAATGGATATTTTTTTATATGATGGTCATTAAATTATAATTGATTCAAATAATATTTATGTATTATTGTTTAAATCATGATTATTTCAATTAGATGTAAAAGTTTTATATCTAAACCGTTCCAAATCACTTTCATTTCTTTTAGTCACTTAAATAATTAAACATTTTAATTAATTATTATATAATTAATTAATAAAAACAGTTATTTGTTTTTCCCACACTTTAACAATAAATCAAACATTTACGCGTATTGATACATCTATTTTAAATTTTAAACATAATCACTTTCAATAAATTTGTTTATTTATTTTAAGACATTCAAACTAAACAAATTATTTAATTTAAACTACCATTCAAAAACCCAATCCCAATGGAAACCCTAATCAAAATCCAATTCTCATATTATTATTATTCTAACTCGAGACACCGTTTCGTAGATTACTCGTAATGAAATCGTTGGTGTCTAATCTATCACATCCAAATTCTAATCTCATCAATCAAGTGAGTATTCATAGCCCCTTTTTATATCATTTCTTACTTGGGAGAAATCACGTGATACAATATATTCAATCATGATATTCTGTTGTTGTTTCATTCTAAACTCAATTCAAGACAGGTTATGTTATTACTTGCAACTATGTGAACATACTATGATAAACTGAACGACAGTAAAACCCTAATTCAATCAATCAATCCTGGTATCAATGGTAGATCTACTGGTTGGATAACCCACCCCATATGGCTTACGAGTGGTGATTGTGCCAGAGGCAGGAGTCAATCTATGGTGTATGTGTGGAGTCTATTATATGCAAGTGTCAAGTCAAGGGGTTGTTATTGTATCAGTTTATCTATATGCTTTACTATTGCAATATAAGTCTTAACGTTACCTTGTGAATTGGATTATTCTCAATCAATCAATCAATCTATATGTATACTCAAAACTGTGATTACTCACCAGCTAATTCATTAGCTGACTTTATTTTCTCACATGATTTCAGGTTAAGCAAGTTAGTGGACTTCTACATGCTCATATAAGACCCGGACTTAGTCAAAACAAAAGACAATTACTATTTGTGACTTTAACTGTTGTATTTGTATCTGTTAAATTCATGTTATCCTGTAATCTGATTTTAATATTATTTTCACTATTAGACAATCATGAGTTATGAACAATCAATCACTCCCTCGTCCGCTCCGATGATTCCGCCGTCTGTCGGGGTGTGACAAATGCGTTAATTGCTCTTTTCCTTCATGGTTTTGTATTATTTTTTGTCATTTTAGTGCACCGCATAGTACGATGATATCACCTACGAAATCACCGCAGTAAACCACCGTAGCTCTGCCACCAGACCGTGTTCACGGTGTTGTTTAATGAAATCATCAACAAAAACATTAACTTTTGACACCAAATTTCGACACTACTCTAAACACGTTGGAGATTTACCAACTAACCACTGAAAAATGATCACTCTAGTTGAATAACCCCAATATCTCATACCCTTCACTCATAAGCTTCTCAAGCTCATACCCATCACCGACGATGGCGAAACCACCATACTCCAGACAATGACATCATGACATTGTTTAAGGATGCAAAATGGAGTATGTTTTTAACCTTAAAGCACACTTTTGCTCCATTGAGGGCTGTATTTGCTCCACCATCTTTAACCCGATGTTTTGCCGGAATATTTAAAATCCAGCGACGTGTTAACGGCTGAACAAGTACCTCATTAATATCCTTCGTAAGTTTTGATAGTAGTCATCTTATTGGATGAAACCCATAAAATGTTAGGACAACAACTCATACGCAGACTCCTTCACCGATCAGCAAAATTGAAGATGTTGAGAATCTCCTTCGCCATTTTTGACAAACTAGAGATGATGAACACACGTCAGCCCGACGAAAAACGCCATTAAAGGGTTAGCGTTGAAAGCTGAAGAAAGCTTTGTTAGGGTTTTGTGGGTCAATAAGGAAGTGAATCACTAATGAGGATTTGTGAATCATAGTTGTCACTAGATTTGATTCAAGACTGGCTAATGGTATATTAAAACACAAGTACATAGAAAATTAAACAAGCATACTGAAATGACAAAAATGATATAAACAAAAGACAACAAAAACAATTAACTCATATATACAAATGAATTTGCCTCTGATGGTAACTAACATTATCTTTGAATTTAGATGGAACTGTTGTTTCGGTAATATTTTTGAAACACAGGTATGAGACAACAAAAAATAAAATATATGTACTGAAATAATAAAAATGATATAAAATCAGATCCTATTAAAACGTTTAACTTTTATAACATAAGAGGGTATAATCTGTAATACAATGTTTATTGAAGTACTATAATCGTAAAATTTACTCTCAATTGAATTCACATAAACCCTAGTTTACATCCCTTTCTTCCCTAAACCCTCACAGAGTCTGATAGTTGCAGAGGTCGAGCTCGAGGTTTCACAACAATGGCGGCATTTGACTACGCTCAGAACCTCTATGACGTTGCTTTAAAGCCTAGAATTCTTCGTTCACTTATCAAAGAACACATCCCCGAAGAGAAGCAACAGTTGCGAAGTTCATTAGAGCTCGCACACGTTGTATCTGCAATTAAAACTCATGAATTGTTGTCCGAACGCGTTGTGCAATCTGGCGATAACAAAAAAATGATTGAGAAATGGAAGTCCGCTGTTGATTTATGGGTTGATCGTGTGCTGATGCTTGTGTCTAGCAACATGGTAAATTTCAATTCAATCTGCAATAAGAGTATAATTTTCATTATATAGAGCCATTAGGCTGATGCTTAAGAGTTGTCATGACTGCAAATCACTGAAACGATAGAATTTGATATCTTCAATCATGCATTTAGTTATTATTTTTATAAGTTAGTTAACTTAAGCAAAAAATGATGCCTATGAAAGGGATAATTTTTGTTGGTTTTCTACTTAGAACATAGGACCATTAGCCACCAAAAACAAGATGTACGTTGATTCTTCTATTCATTTTTTTAGGATGAACTTATTCACTGACCTAATTCGTTTTGTGCTGAAGTGAGGGCATTAATATAAATTAGTTATGCTTATCTTCATAAAAGTGTCTTACTTGAGTTTTGGTTTATGATTTAGTTTTATTGACTTTAAGTAGCTATGATGTAAAATGTAGATTATCTCTGTTAGTTCACAAAAGGGATGATATAGTGTGATTGTTTTATTTTCTTGTAGTTTATTTCAGGCAATCTTAATATACTTAAATATGTGTGGTGTAGCCAGATAAATGCTGGGCTGGAATATGTTTGTTAGGGGTGACCTGTGAAGTATGCAGTTCTGAACGGTTCCTTGCATCTTACTCTGTTTGGTTTCAAAAGTTGCTTTCACATCTTCAGGTATTTAGATTTCATCCTGCCTTTATAGTTTGATTATTATTTGTGTTTACGGTGCATGTGATGTCAATGGATGGGAGATTAGTCAACCCCCTGCTATTTTGGGATTTTAAAGATAATTAGTTTTGTGCAATGACTCTTAAATGTCACAGGATTATTTTTATAAATCTGAAAATGTTGTTAAAAACCATTCAAAATTTGGTACTGGATTTTCCCCAAGTTGTTGTATGCACATAGAGAATGATAGATAAATGGAGGGGGATGACTTAATTTAATGTGAAGGACTAAAGTTAAGATTTCAACTTTGTGTTTTTGAAGATTGTTATAAGTTGATGCTCTTTTTTGGATCTAACACGAATTTCTTGCATCTAAATCAGGCTTCTGCTGGGTCTAGCTTTGTGAAACTTGCATGCTGTGGCTCAGTCTCAGATCTTCTTACTAGGTACATCTGTAATTTCTTTTAGCTAAACCACAAACATGTTACTGCTCACAAATGTAGCTTTACATTAATGATGTCAAAGTTCTTGTTACTTTATGGTTATTAAGGTTCAGAATAAGAAGTTATGCTGTGATCCTGAGTGAAAAAATAATATAACACACATGATACATTTATTATCCTCTAAATTTATCTTATTTACTTATTTGTGTGACTGGTTGTTGCCACCATTTTTCAGGAGTGTTGATATTCTCTGACAACACTATGTATTTCATAATTTTTGTGCTTGAAGCATGACTTATCTGTTACAAAAATGAGTGAAATGCGACTTGAAATGATGTACATGGCTTTCAGTTGCTAAGAAGCCACTAGGCCTTCTAAACTGCATTGCAAAATGAAAAAGAAATTAACACTGTAGTAAAATAGTGAAAATGAAGAAAAACCTCACAAAGTGGCATCAAAACGGCAAAACCTGCCAACTAAAAGTCATATTTTTCAAAATGTACAAGACTACAAGCACACTATGATAGAGGAAATATAGTACTTTCCCTACCGCAAGAAACCTTATTTTCTATTTTGTTTTGTCACAGGAAATGTAACCTTTCCTTTTAAGATTTATGATTGCCCACTAACATCCATTACAAGATATTATTGAGATTCATTATGTTCTACAAAATTATTCAATTTTCAGGGTTATTTTAGGTATTTGATCTATATTCAAGGACTTCTGTCGATCTATGTGTGAAGTAAAATGCTGCATCTTTTTGTGGGATGGATGGAGTATTAAAACTCAAATAATTACTTAATAAACGTAGAAAACTGAGTGTTATGATATCGCAAATGTGCCAGTACTTCTTATTTTGTGGAGCCGTTACTTCTTATTTTTCGGTCTGCTCGTATTTTGCGGGTCTGTTACTTATTATGTTTCGGGACCAGTACTACTTATGTTAACGTTATAAAGAGAAGTTTTGCAATTTTAATATACACAAAAGTTGAAATCTTTACTTTTTTCTTTATCAAGCAAAATATATCTGATAAGTTTCATTTGAACCAGGTTGAGTGGGTTTCCAAATATGAAGAGAGATGGATCTTCACATGCTGCAAAACTTCTTCAACCTGTTTTAAAGCTGATACAAGAGGACAGCTCGGATGCTGTATGTATTGGCGTTATCATAGTTCAGATTAATATATCTTCAAATGTTATGCGGAGCTAACTAAACACCCTTAAAACTTTTCAAGAAAAAATGTTGTTACTACATTGCAATCACCCATATCCTGAAGCATGTTTTTCTCTCTTCTGATAAACAACTGTTGTTGCTTAAAGAATAACTTTAACTGATACCTGGCTCACTGCCTGCAGTATGTAGACATTTTTATAATCATAAGGTGATGGCTGCATTGGCTTTTATTTACTGATAATGTTCCTTTTCTGCAGGAAGGAGCTGTTACTTTGTTATGCACAGTATTGACCTTATTTCCATCATCACTCCAGAAGAACTATGATACTGTAAGTTACCTGTCTTTTATAAGGTGTGTCACTGTGTTCAATGATCATATTTATTTTATTACATGGACACTTGAAGAGAACAAAAAATTAGGAAATATTAATTTGATTAGTTTTAGCAGAACAGCAGTTAAATATATTTTGTATATTTAGCCTATCACTTGGAACTTGCAGTATGACTAATTGACCATCACTAGATACTGGCAATCGATGACACTTATTATTTATGCAGTATAATCTCTTATGCTTATCACCTGGTCACATCTAACATCTGTTGTTAAACTTCTGTTGTTATGGTCTAGCAGGACAGTTATGAAAATGGTAACATAAGTTACCTAAATTTTAGGCTTTATTTCTTAGGTTTTTAAAAATTTATGTGATAACAAGTATTATGAACATACTGATTTGATACTAGACATTATTTCTCACTTGTTATCTTCAATAATCAGCAATTACGGCTTTTTACCATCATACTGGTGTTTTTGATGTCTGAATATTTGTTTGGCAGGCTGAAGCTGCTGTTGTTACGAAGATTATGTCTGGGAAATG
Source organism: Flaveria linearis (assembly GCA_024085815.1). Classification (NCBI taxonomy): domain Eukaryota; kingdom Viridiplantae; phylum Streptophyta; class Magnoliopsida; order Asterales; family Asteraceae; genus Flaveria; species Flaveria linearis. Next base: position 85,604,808 of record CM044006.1, read on the forward strand.
CAATACTAATATGGTGAAGGTTAAGACCTCTTTCTGTGCTTTGACATTTGACATTTGACATGGCAATGTTGACCCATTTCACTTATGAATGGGTTTGATTTGGATTGTGTTTTATCTCAAACGGGTCAAATAAAAAAACAAAAGGGTACGGGCTATACTGGGTGAAAGTGGACTATAGTTTATTTTTTATTCATACAACCTTCTAAATCATTCTATTAAAGATTTAGATTCATATTATACAAACAAACAAACAAACAAACAAACCCAGTATATCCCACTCAAGAGCAGGGTCTGGGGGTAGGTGGTGGCAAGTCTTTCCTCTAGCCAGATAGTTAGAGAGACCGCTTCCAGAGAGACCCCCGGCTTGATAACAAAAGCAATAAAGCTAGCAAATCAACATATAATCAAACATATGATATAAGCTATATGATACCTGGTACCGCACCCATCATACAACAAACATTAAAATATCATCAAAAGAAATATAAAATGAACAAGCATGCATCAGGGAAGCGGTAAGTTTTCCCTAAAAATGTCGAAGTGTACTACATACACATCAGGCCCCGTAACAAGTAATCAAAGTCCCTTCCTAGCTACAGAAACCACTAAAAGTCCTTAATTTTAATTCTACGTCTCCACTCGCTCCTATCCTCGATCATGTGCTCAGAGAGGTGCAAGTGTACCATATCTCGCCTAATTATCTCTTCCCAAGTCAACCTAGGTCTTCCTCTACTCTTCCTACCCTCTATGACGATGTTCTCCACTGCTCTGACCGGTGCTGTCATTGGTCTCCTCTTGACATGTCCATACCACCTTAATCTTCCCACTCGTATTTTATCTGCAATACAAGCCATTTATAACTTCTGTCGAAACACTTCGTTTCTTATCCGATCCAGTCTTGTATGGCCACACATCCACCTTAGCATTCGCATTTCCGCAACCTCTATTTGTTTCTCGTGCGATTTTTTTATGGCCCAGCAGTCTGTTCCATATAGCATAGCTGGGCGTACCGCGACTCTGTATAGTTTTCCCTTAAGTTTGCTGGAAACCTCTTATCACATAGGATCCCTGATGCTGCTCTCCACTTGCACCATCCTGCTTGGACACAATGAGCTACATCGCTGTGTATCTCTCCGTCCTCCTGCAGGTACGAGCCCACGTATTTGAACCTAGATGTCTGTGGGACCGGCATACCCTGGATACTGATTTGGGTGTCCTCTTCCTCGTCGCCACCAAAGTTACAATGCATGTATTCCGTCTTAGAGCGACTTATCGTTATCCTCTGTTCTCCAGCGTTGCTCTCCACTGCTCTAGCTTGTCGTTAAGCATCATTTTAGATTCTGATATTAAGACAATATCATCCGCAAAGAGCATGCACCACGGACTGACTGTTGTATAGACTTAGTCATCTTATCCAACACTAGTGCGAAGAGAAATGGGCTCAATGCCGATCCTTGGTGGAGTCCCACTTCCACTGAGAATGAGTCTGTGTCTCCTACCGGTGCTCGCACACGCGTTTTTGCCCCGTCATACATATCCTTAATTAATTTGATATACCTCTCTGGTACCCCTCTAAGTCGTAGAGTTTCCCAAATTAGTTGTCGCGGTACACTGTCATAGGCCTTTTCTAGGTCGATGAATACCATATGGAGGTCCCTTTTCTTTTCTCTGTATTTCTCCATTATCCTTCTTATGACGTGTATGGCTTCTGTAGTAGAGCGTCCTGGCATAAACCCAAATTGGTTTATTGCTATCTGGGTTTCCCGTCTAATTCTAGTGTCAATAACTCTTTCCCATAGTTTCATCATGTGACTCAATAGCTTTATTCCCCTGTAGTTTTCACAACCTTGGATATCTCCTTTTTTCTTATATATGGGAACTAGATTCATATTATAGTGTTGTTGTAATTGTTAGTCATAATTAATTAGGAAATCTTTATAAAAATGTGGTTTGTGAGTCAACCCAACTCGGCCCAGCCCGGCCCATCCTATTTTGACTCTTACTAAAAGTGTACTTGTTTTAACTTTTAACGCGTATTGTTGATGGAACTTTATGTGTACTTTTTGCTATGACCAGAAACTTGCTCTTTGCTTATCTTTACTTCCCAAATCAAGAGGGGATGCAGACAGCTGGTCTTTGATGATTCAGAAGGTTTTAATCGCTATTAATGTTCTTCTAAATGATTCCTTTCAAGGTTTAGAAGAAGGTAAGTTGATAGAGGTTTATATTGTTAAACTTTGATAATGTCGGTCGTACTTACATTTATATTAACTCACTGCAGAAACTAAAACCATGCGGGCATTAATTCCTCCAGGAAAGGACCCACCTACCCCTCTTGGAGGCCTACCAATATTTGACATTTCTAATAAGTCAGCAAGGCTAGAACGGGTCTCTATGGCTAGTATATCTTCTCTGATGCTTTGCTGTTCTACAATGCTTACAACTTCTTATCCTGCTCAGGTAGCTTTACATTTCCTATCTTGTGGTCATTTTAGAGGAGACAAAACAGGCAGGCTGGCCCATTCTGGTAACTGATTAAAACGACTAATTTTTGTGTGGGCTGGAACACTTAGGTCCTGTTGCCAAAAATATTAATTGTTTATAAGTAGCTAGTGTGCTAAATATAATTAACAATTCATAGTATCTAAAAATGATCAACTTTTTAGAATAAAGTGATTTAGGAGTAAAAATGCATTTGGGTGGCTTTTGCCTTTTGACTTGTTCAACCCATGTGACTTTCTATTATTCTATGTTTTTGTTTGAGCTGCTAAGAGTTGGACATGATAGAAAAACCTTCTCTTCCCGTCGCTTGCCCGTCGCCCTCCCCTCCGGCCGTCGCCCTCCCTCCGGCCATCCTCCTGTCGCCGATTGCCGTTGGCCATTCAAAGTCGGCAGCTCTCCGCAACTCCTCCGGCGCCGTCGGCCTCCCCCTTCACCTTCGAAGCCTGGTAAGTTCCTAGCAAGAAGAAGACCACCCGTACACACACACAACACCACCACCCGTCGCCACCCTTCCTCCCGTCGCTTCACCACCACCAGCCAACCCTCCTTTTGTCGCATCGCCACCACCGACCACCTCTCCTCCAGTCGCACCACCACCTGCAACTCCTCCTCCAGTCGCATCGTCACCACCTGCAACTCCACCAGATCCGAATTCAGATCCAGCGGAACGTGATTCAGTCGCTCTTCTCCCGATCAATCCTAAACACTCCGGTAACAAAATCAACAATCCAGATCCAGATCCGGTTTCAAATCCGAATTCAGATCCAGATCCGATTGGAGAATCATCGCATAAACCGATTCTATTGGCGATTAAAGCATTGATTCTCGCGGTGATTGTAAGTGCGTATCAGAGAAAATCTCCATCGGAACGTGATTCTAGTTTAGTCATACAAAAAACAAGTCAACAGCTCCCACATTCAGAAGCATGAGCGGCCGGACATCGACGTCCAAGATTCCGGCAACCATTCTTTCAAGAATCACTAAGGTTTTCGTTACCAATCTTCCAGACAAATGTAGTGGGAAGGATCTATCGGAATTTGTTCGCGAATATGGGGATATCTACAATATATATATTGCTCGCAAAAGGGATAAGTTTGGTAATCGTTTCGGGTTCGTTTCTTTTCTAGATGTGAAGGATTCCAAGGAGATTATCAGGAAGATTCGTAACACATGTATTGGAGATTGTTGGCTAAAGGCTAATGTCGCAAGATTCACGCTTGAAGAAGGAGAGTTTAGACCGGATCCGGTGAACACTCAAAGAAAGACTAACGGGGATGATGTGAGACGCAATGTGGATAAACCACCTTCATCTTCGTTAATGGTAACCGTTCTTTCACTGATACACTGTTGGGTAGACAAGGGATTTTGAAGGTCGGGAAAACTGTGGCTGTTGATGATAATGCAACTGCGATGACTGGTGTGCATGGGAGGGCTTTGGTTGCTCGCATGATTGATTTAGATGCTCTTAAAAACATCTATATCATCCTCAACGACCTGTGCCCTGGTTTAGGTAAGATTCAATACATCGGTGGCCTTTCGGTTTTGATTACGTTTGAAGACAATGAGACAGCGGTTAAAGTACGTGATGCTGCTAAGGAAGTACTGGGCCGTTTTTCTTCGATTGATCTTTGGGAAGGACAAATTTTCGCGTTTGAACGTTTGGCTTGGGTCAAGCTAGTGGGTGTCCCCCTGCACCTACTATCATCTCAGGTTATTAACGCCATTGGACGGGCTGTGGGTAAGGTGATTCATATGCCGAATAGGGATGATGAAGACGGGGATCTCTCCTACGACTATCTGGGTATTCTTGCCGGCGACGGGAAACGTATTGAGGAGGAAATTACGGTTACTTGGAAAGACAAGAAGTTTAGTGTTTGGGTAGCGGAAGACCTAAGTGTTTGGTCCCCGGAATTCTACAAAGTTAACTTGCCTCCGGACCCGTCGGTTGATGTTAGTGATGAAGAAGACGTAAATGTTGACAGTCACATGCAGGAAGAAGACAACATGGAAGAGCAACTGACTGGTATCCCGGTTACGGCGGTGGCGGATCGTCCGGATAATGTCGCAGGTGCAGCGGATAGTCCGGATTCTGGTAACCCGGGTTTGAAAAATCTTTTTGACATTAATGATGGTATTGATGGTAATTTTATTGTCAATTATGAGGCCAATGATTGTGGGGTTGAAACTCCTATTGTTTTGGAACATTCGGATAGTCAAGATTTCATTCCAGGGAAAGATTTCGATTTTGAGGCCCAATGTAACATGGATGGGGCTGGTGATAATTGTGGGCCTAACATTAACAAAAGAAAAAAGAAAGGTCGGCCGGGTTCGGTGGGCCAGGTTAACCCGGCCTACTCTAGTAGTTTAGAGAAGTCTAAAGTGGGTAAGAAATATAAATTAATAGATGATGAAGATGTCTTTGGGCTTGATCCGTTGTTGGGCTTAGTCAAGAAGCAGCAGGTGGTCGATTCAGCCCAGACGGATGCTTTGGACCTGAATTCTCAGCCTTCAAATGGTGATATTGGGCCAGCTTTGTCCCATGATTTGGGGCGATATGAGCCTAATGCTGTTTCTCACGTAGTTAATAATACAGAGGTGGAGGCCACTATTGTCTTGGGGGATATTCTTGGTGCTCACTTATCCAATGCTCACGAATTGATACAGGAGTCCATTGTTAACGAAGGATTACAAGGGGTGAAGAAATGAATTGCCTATCGATTAACATTAGAGGGATTGGTGGTATTGGTAAAGCGGGTTGGATTAAAAAAATAAAGATCGATAACGGTGTCTCTTTAATTGGTATGCAGGAAACAATGAGTAGCAACATCCTTCCCGGTTTAGTTTCGGCTTATTGGGGAGGTTCGGGTTTTGATTTTGATTATGTGGAAGCCAATGGTAATTCGGGAGGTTTGATTAGTATTTGGGACCCTAAAGTTTTCGTGAAAGACAAGGTGACTAAAGATTGTAACTTCCTTCACGTTTCGGGTATGCTCTTGGCAGGGTCGGTTAGAATTAATTTGTTAAACGTTTATGCCCCTCAAAAGAAAGGTGAGAAAAAGCGGCTATGGTCAAAGATTGAGGCACTTATTGGTACAAATGAGGGATGGTGGTTTTTACTTGGCGACTTCAATGCGGTGAGAGAGCCAGAAGATAGAAAGAATTCCAAATTCGACAAGTTGTGCACTAGAGAGTTTAACGATTTTATCGAGAAGGCGGGGTTGCGGGAGTTCAATCAGAAGGGGCTTCTTCGATATACTTATATGTCATGCAGAAAAGGCGTTTTTACTTATAGTCGGATCGATAGGTTTCTCGTGTGCGAAGGCGTTTTTAACAAGTGGCCAAATGCTTATGTTCGTGTTTTGAGCAGGAACTTGTCTGATCATTCGCCTTTGCTCTTATCGGTCGTGGATACCAACTTCGGACCCAAGCCGTTCAGAATTTTCGACTCGTGGGTCGACCGTCCAGGGTGTATTGAAGTTATTAATTCGGTTTTTGATACTTGGGTGGCTCACGGACCGGCTGACATTAACCTCCTTAAAAAGTTGGGTTCTCTTAGAAGCCGGTTGAGAGAATGGTTTCAAGATGTGAGTAATCGTGAAAGGTTGGAAGAGTCAAGTCTTCGAAAAGATAAAGAAGAACTGGATAGATTGATGGAGACCAAAGACTTGGAAGAATCCGACGTGTGGATTTGGACCGAATGCAAGGTGGCGCTTGAGAGTATTGAGCTTCACAAGGCTAGAGACCTCAGACAAAAATCTCGAGTCAAATGGGCGTCTCTGGGAGATGAAAATTCCAACTTTTTTCATAATATTGTGAATGGCAGAAAAGCTCAAAACGCTATTCCGGGTGACTAAACCGGCTTTTGTGAAACGTGAGGTTCTTCGATTCTATCGCTCTCATTTTAAAGAACAATACCCGTGCCGGCCGAATCTCCTTTGTTCAGGTATTAATCAGTTAAATGTCACGGACCAGGAATCTCTGGTTGACGTGTTTTCTAGACAAGAGATTAAAGCGGCGGTGTTCGATTGTGGCTCTAACAAGGCTCCGGGTCCTGATGGGTTCAATTTTCGCTTTGTTAAGCGTTTTGGAATTTATTCGAGGATGATTTCTTCAATATTATGTTGGAATTTCATGCGTCTGGCGTCATTAATCACGGTTGCGGGTCTTCTTTCATTACTCTTATTCCTAAGGTCAAATCTCCTTTGGTTCTAAAAGAATATAGACCTATCACCCTTATTGGCATGATAAGTAAAGTTATTTCCAAAGTTCTTGCCAACCGTATCAAAAAGGTTATGGGAAATATTATTTCTGAAGCTCAATCGGCTTTCTTATCGGATCGTTATATTCTTGATGGCCCTCTTGTGGTCAATGAAGTGGTGGATTGCTTAAAGAAGAGAAATAAGAAAGCGTTTTTGTTAAAGATAGACTTCGAAAAGGCCTATGACAACGTCAATTGGAACTTTTTGATTTCTATTATGTCGCAAATGGGCTTTCCTTTGAAATGGTGTGATTGGATCAAAGGCATATGCGCGTCTTCTAGAGCGGCGGTTTTGGTTAACGGGTCCCCTACTTTTGATTTTCAATGTGAAAAGGGTCTTCGTCAAGGTGATCCTCTCTCTCCTTTTCTCTTTTTGATCGTTATGAAAGCTTTGTCTTGGATTCTTGATAAAGCTAGGGACCTTGGGATCTTTAAGGGTATTCGCTTGGGGAATAATGATATGGAGGTAAGTCATCTATTGTATGCGGACGCCGCTTTGATTATGGGGGAATGGTCGTATGATAATATTAAGAACATCGCTCGAATTCTTCGTATTTTCTATCTTTGTTCGGGGTTACGAATAAATCTCCACAAGTCGAATATCTTTGGTGTTTGCGTGGGGGATGGTGAGTTGGACAATATGTTGGATTATCTAGGTTGCAAACGTGGGAGTTTCCCCTTTACCTACCTAGGTATCCAAGTTGGCGCAAAGATGACTCGTGTTAAAAGTTGGGAACCGGTGATCGATACTATTCGGACCCGCCTTGCTCGGCATCTGTCTATAGGTGGTCGGTTGATTTTATTAAAATCGGTTCTTGAAAGTCTCCCGGTTTACTATCTTTCAATTTATAAAGCCCCGAAAGCCGTGGTCGACATGATTGAACAGATTATGCGGCGGTTCTTATGGGCCGGTCCTGGTATTGAGAATAAAATTTCTTGGGTTGCTTGGGATATTGTTACGAATCCTAAAAGCAAAGGCGGTTTAGGTATATCTAAGATTGAAGACGTGAATAAAGCTTTGTTGTTAAAATGGACTTGGAGGTTCAAAAAGGAGGGTAGTAGCCTTTGGAAGAAGATTATCTTGGGGTGTCACGGGTCAAGTAGACCTTGGTCGTTATTACCGTGTAATGCTTCTTCGAGTGGTTGTTGGAAATCCATAGTTAAAATTGGGGAAAATCACCTTCCTAACGGTAGGCCGATTAATTCCTTTTTGCCGGGATTTTTGGTGATGGTAAACTTATCAATTTTTGGGGAGATACGTGGCTTCTTGACGTTCCTCTTCGCGTTTCGTTTCCTAATCTTTTTCGACTTGAAAAGTATAAATGGTGCAAAGTTTGTGATCGGCTTGAATTTGTAGATGGGAACAAACAGCTAAGATGGGGAATGGAGAGTACAACCGCATACACAAGAGCAGCTAGTTGAGTTATTTGATCTCCTTCAACACATTTATAATATAGATTGGAAAGGTGGCATCGATTGCTGGAAATGGACCGAAGAAAAAGACGGCCAATTCACAGTTGCTTCGGGCAAGAGACTTCTTGCCAGTTCGCATGTGGGTGACGGTGACCTTGGGATTAAGTGGAAAGGATGGGTTCCGTTGAAGTGCAAAGTTCTAATTTGGAGAATCGCTCGAAATCGCATTCCTACTATGGCCGAACTCATCAAACGGGGAGTTTCAATTCCTCAAACAGAATGCCGATTGTGTCAAGAGGATGTGGAAACTACCTCTCATCTTTTCACCGGTTGTCGTTATTCGAATGAGGTGTGGCATCGAATTGAAAACTGGTGCAAGATTAGTCATTCCTTTTTCTTTGACATTCCGGATTTATTGGACCTGCCTAACTCCCAAGCCGCGTCTAAAGATTCGAAGCACATTCTTTGCGGCATCACTTACACGACCATGTGGATGATATGGAAGGAAAGAAACGAGCGGGTATTCAATGATAAGAAGAGGCAGCCAGTTCAGCTTGTGGAGAATATCAAAGCGACGACGTATTTTGGATTCGTAATAGATCTCGTTGGAAATTTAAGGATTGGAAAAATTGGTGTAATTTCCCTTTGGATATTTGTGTTTGTTTCGCTTAGTCCTTGCTTTAAGGACTAGCGAGCTTTTCGTTTAATGAAGTTTTCCTTTCAAAAAAAAAAAAGAGTTGGACATGATAGAATTAGAACATAACGATCATCTGAGTTCTTATTTCAAAAGTATTACCAAATACACAATACAATCACCTATTTATCACAGTTAGAGCTAACTAACTATTTTCACTTCTAGTCCTTGTACTATAACAAAACTACATAACAAAGCTAAACTTTAATACTACACTAATACAAAGAATTAATCCAACATTCACCCTCTTAATTCTTTAATAGTTCCCACACCGAGCAGCCTCTTCATTTCCACAAATTTCAGTCTAGGAAGTGGTTTTGTAAGTATATCTGTCTTCTGCTCACTACCACCAATATGCTTCACATTTACAAGACCCCTTTCCACACAACTACGTATGTAGTGATACCTAACATCAATATGTTTTGACCTTCCATGAAAAACTGGATTCTTCATGAGCTGAATTGCAGATTTATTATCCACATTAAGTAGAATAGGACCTATATTAGAATTAAGTAGGGTCTCCAAAACACCCTTCAACCACACTGCTTGTTGAGCAGCAGCAGTAGCTGCAATGAACTCAGCTTCACAAGAAGATAAAGCTACTATCTCTTGTTTCTGACTGACCCAGCTGATTGGTCCATTACCATAATAAAACACTACCCCTGTAGTGCTTTTCCCATCAGCCTTTGTTGGAGCATGAGAGCTATCACTATAGCCTAATAATTCAGCAGCTCCACCTTTCTTAAACCACACACCATGATCAACAGTCCCCTTCAAATATCTCAAAATATGCTTCACTGCTTGCCAGTGAATTATTCTAGGAGATTCCATGAATCGACTAACTATACCAACAGAGTAGCTTAAGTGTGGTCTTGTTTGAGTCAAATACCTCAAACACCCAATCACCCTTCTATACTTGGTTGCATCAACTGCATCATATTCCTCATCTTACCAAGTTTCAAACCCGGATCCATTGGTATCTTTGCAGAATTACAATCCCACATCTTCACATCTTCCAATATTTTCTTAGCATACCCCGTTTGATTCAAGAAGATACCATCTCTCAGTTGCTGCACTTCTATTCCTAAATAGTAGTTTAGCATTCCCAAATCAGTCATCTCAAAGTTTGACTGCATTATCTTCTTGAACTCATCAATCATCTCCATACTAGAACCTGTGACAACCATATCATCCACATACACTCCTATTATCACAGATCCTTAAACAGATACTCTCTTATACATTGCATGCTCTTGAGGACATCTCTCAAATCTAGATTTGACTAGAGTATTGTGTAACTTCTCATTCCTGGAGCCTGTTTAAGCCCATAGAGAGCTTTAATGAGTTTATATACCAACTCTTCCTTACCCTGCTTTACAAAGCCCTCGGGTTGGGTTACATACACCTCCTCTTTTAATTCACCATTTAGAAATGCTGTTTTTACATCCAAATGATGAACTTCCCAATTATTAACAGCAGCCACAGCTAGAATGAGCCTCACTGTTTCTAACCTTGCAACTGGGGCAAAAACCTCCTCATAGTCAATCCCATATTTTTGAACATACCCTTTTACTACTAACCGGGCTTTATGTCTCACAACTTTCCCTTGAGCGTCTTTCTTGAGTTTGAAGAGCCACTTTAACCCTATGGGTTTCACCCCCTTGGGGCACTGAACCAGCTTCCAAGTTCCATTCTTTTCAATGCTTTCAAGTTCATCTTGCATGGCTTTCTTCCAATCTGAACTCCCCTTAGCCTGATCAAAACTAGTTGGCTCCTTAATAAGCAACAACTCAGACTCATTAAGAATGGGAGGTTCAAATGGGATTTGTTCAAGGACCTCTGTCCTGCTGAACACTCATTAAGACTAGTGAACCCCTTTGGAGGGGTATCATCGTAACTCTCCCTAGGCAATTCACTTTCATCATCAATCTGATTTCCACCACTACTACTACCCCCTGCATCTTCTAATCCATCTTCTTGATCTGACTGTGCTGAAAGGTTATCCATTGGGCTCATATCTTGTTCCAATCTGAACTCCCCTTAGCCTGATCAAAACTAGTTGGCTCCTTAATAAGCAACAACTCAGACTCATTAAGAATGGGAGGTTCAAATGGGATTTGTTCAAGGACCTCTGTCCTGCTGAACACATCATTAAGACTAGTGAACCCCTTTGGAGGGGTATCATCGTAACTCTCCCTAGGCAATTCACTTTCATCATCAATCTGATTTCCACCACTACTACTACCCCCTGCATCTTCTAATCCATCTTCTTGATCTGACTGTGCTGAAAGGTTATCCATTGGGCTCATATCTTGTTCCTGGCCACCAGGCTCAAGTGACTGCCCACTTGAGGTGGACTCACCATGATCAGGGAAGTTCAAAGACAGACCAAACCTGGCATAGCTTTGAGTAGTGGTCCTCTCCTGATCAAGTGTTTCCCAATCCCAAGGTTTTCCTTCTTCAAATTTGACATCCCTACTTACAACAATTCTGCAAGTAATAGGGTTATACATTCTATAGGCTTTTGTTCTTGGTTCCATCCCTAGATGCACCATAGGAATGCTTCGATCATCTAGTTTGGTAACTTGATGACTTGGAACCTTAACATATGCCTTACACCCAAATACCCTTAGGTGCTTCACGTTAGGCTTTCTCTCAAACAACCTTTCATAAGGTGTCACATTCTCCAAGGCTTTTGTAGGGCTTCTATTCAACAGGAAGACTGCATGCCTCACTGCCTCAGCCCAGAATTCCAATGGAACCTTCATGGCCTTTAAGATGGATCTAGTCATGCCCATTACAGTTTGGTTTCTTCTCTCCACTACACCATTCTGCTGTGGAGAGTAAGGGGCAGTTAGATACCTTCTAATTCCATCCAAATTGCATAGTTGCTCAAAAGTTTTGGATGTGAACTCACCCCCTATCTGTTCTTAAGGCTCTTACCTTGTGGGGTGTCTCTCCTTGGACTTGATTTAGAAATTCTCTAAATATCATTGGGGCCTGATCTTTTGACTTGAGCATGAACACCCACATGTATCTTGAGTAGTCATCCACTAGGAGCATGAAATACCTGTTCCCAGCAGGAGTAGGTGGACTCAAAGGTCCACAGAGATCAGCATGAACTAACTCAAGTGGTGAAGCAGCCCTATAAGTACTCACATTGGGAAATGACAGACTCCTGTGCTTCCCAACTAGGCAGCTTTCACACACCTGGGACTTCTGTTCTATCTTGGGCATTCCTCTAACCATGTTGTGTTTGGTCATTTTGTTGATTGAATCAAAACTCAAATGGCCCAGCCTTGCATGCCATGTCCAGGCATACTCATGCATGGCTGTCATCAAACATCTTGGTGTGGTGACTTGCAGGTTGATCTTATACAGCCTATTTTGTGACTTCTTCACTTTCATGAGGGTCTTTCCCCCCTCTCATATATCCATAGATGCCCATCCCTCATTAGGATCTTGCATCCTGCTTCATCCAATTGACCCAGACTCAGGATGTTACTCCTTAGGACAGGTATGTAGAACACATTTGTTACAACTCTATGCTCTCCATTTTTACACTGGAAGCATATGGAGCCTTTGCCCTTTATTGCAACAACAGACCCATCACCAAACTTGACTTTGCCACTAATAGCTTCATCTAATTCAGTGAAATGGGTTCTTATACCTGTCATGTGGTTGCTAGCCCCATTATCTAGATACCATGAACAAGTATCTTCTGCCTGTGGTAGAGTTTTGGGGAACACCCCCTGTTCTTCTAGCAGACCCAAATCTAAAGGTATCTCTGCCATCAGCAGAGTGGATTCATGGTCTTCTTAAGTCTGAGCCAAATGGGCTTCCTGTTGGGCCCTTCTTGGTGCCCTGCAGTCATTTGAGAAATGATTAAGCTTGTCACAATTAAAACAATTCAGGGATTTCTTGTCTTTCTTGTTGGTGTTATCCTTATTACCAGTTTCTGAGTTTGATCTTCCTCCCCTCTTCTTGAAGACCTTTCCAGTTCCTCTAGCCTTACTTCTTGTATCTCCGGAGCCACCAGGTCTACCAAACTCCTGTTTGTTCTCAACACTCAATCTTTCTTGCCATTCACTCTTTGTCAAGAGCAATTGCCCAGTGGAATTCTTTCCCTGGGTTACTGGTTTCAGTCTCTCCTCATAGGCTTTGAGTCTCCCCACCAGTTCTTCAAAAGTCATCGCGCTCAAGTCAGAGAACTGCTCTATAGCAGCCACTATGGGCAGGAACCTATCGGGGGTTGCCTTGAGAAACCTACTCACTTGTTTGATAGCCGGAACCGTTGTCCCCAGGGCCCTGTATCTTGACACCAACTCCCCCATTTTGCCCGCAAATTCATCCACAGATTCACCTTCCCCCATGCGCAGCAATTCAAACTCATGATCAAGAGTTTGAATTCTGGCCTGCTTCACCCTCTCTTCACCTACATAGCGCTTCTTGAGAGCATCCCAGATATCCTTGGCCGATTTAAACGCGGCCACCTGCATCAGGACATCCTCCGGCAGGGCCTGGAATATGAAGGCCTTGGCCTTCTTGCCCAGCCGGACATCCACCGCGGCTTGGGTGGGGGGGTCAATTGCATCCCAGAGTCCCTGCGCATCCATAAACGCCTCCATCTTGATCGCCCAAGATGTGTAGGTTGTCGGAGTGAGAATCGGAATTTTGAAAGCGATCGGATCGCTAGGGTCCTTGAGGGTCAGCTGTCTGTCTTGATTCGCCATCGAATCGAGTGCGGGAGTCGAATTGGTTGCCAAGATTGCTCGAATTGATCACTTCCAGTCGGGAGGAGTTCTTCACTTGATCGAATCGAGTACGGGAGTCGAATTGATCGAGTGCGAGAGTCGAATTGGATTTCTTCCGAGAGTGCGAGAGTCGAATTGAAGTTCTTCCGAGAGTCCGATCGAGGGAGGAGCACAAAACTTGGATCGAGAGCCTATTGCGCTCTGATACCAACTGATAGAATTAGAACATAACGATCATCTGAGTTCTTATTTCAAAGTATTACCAAATACACAATACAATCACCTATTTATCACAGTTAGAGCTAACTAACTATTTTCACTTCTAGTCCTTGTACTATAACAAAACTACATAACAAAGCTAAACTTTAATACTACACTAATACAAAGAATTAATCCAACAGGACATAGCCCTAATTAGTATTCAAATAAAACATTTATGTGTTAAATATAATTTACCAAAATTACATAGGAAATGCTAAACGTAGTATGCTAAATGCATGAACTATATTTCAAGTATCATTTGTTTTATCACAGGCTAAAGTTCCAGTTCAATTATTGTTAACGCTTGTTGAGAGAGTGCTGATGGTGGATGGTTCTTTGACACAAACCTTGTACCCAACTATAACTGCAATGCAACAGGAATATGTATGCTTAGAACTCCCGGTTCAGCATTCATATAGTTTGGATATCTTATGTGGCATTGTCAAGGAAGCACGCAGGTGACCTAAAAATCTTATTCTTTACGAAAAATATAAAAATGCAGATTCTGTTTATCTATTAGTACCTCTTTGCCAGCATGTTTAACATTACGTCAATGGTTGTTCTCTTTGCAGTCAACTGTTTCCACATGCTGCACATATTATCGGAATTGTAACGGAGTATCTTAGGAAATGTGAATTACCCGAACTTAGGGTAAAACTCTATGCTCTCATAAAATTGATGCTGCTGTCCATGGGTGTTGGTAAGCTGTTAACTTTTGTTTTGATTTTTAATATTTGAACAAAATAAGTGCAAAACTTTTAAGGCGGTTCATCTTTATAACCACACGATATATTATTTAAGTTAAACATTTTTAATGTAATTCTGTGATTGTTCAATGGAGCAGGGCTGTCACTATACCTAGCTGAAGATGTTGTAAGCAATGCTTCCATTGATCTGGATTCAGTAGGTGATCGTGGTGGTGAAGCACGTTCTAATTCAGAATCTGTGCAAAAGAAAAGAAAACATGAAATGACAGTTATGTCCTTTGGAAATCAGGATCAGACAAATTATTTGCCCAAAAACCCAATTCCAATTGCTGTCAAGATTGCTGCACTTGAAGCATTAGAAACACTTTTAACTGTGGTATGTTTTCCTTTTGGACATGTATAATAATATATATTAATGTATGCATATACTGTTTGACTAAATGTGCGAAGTTTTATTGTCTTATGTTTCTGTAAATTGCAATTTTCTTGTTTATTGGTAGGGTGGTGCATCAGGATCTAATAGCTGGCGATCAAGTGTAGACTCACTTGTTATAACTGTAGCTACAGATGCTTGTAAAGGTGGATGGATAAAACCAGCAAATGACTTTAATAATTCACACAACAATAGTTCTAATTGGGCTGATTTTCAGCTTGCTTCTTTACGTGCTCTTCTGGCATCCCTTCTTTCCCCTGGACGTATTCGCCCTCCATATCTGGCCCATGGTCTTGAGCTTTACCGTAAAGGTATCTGTATATGCTGACCTTATCATTTAGCAGATTTTGTATTTGATGTTAACTTCTTGTTTCACTTCACTAGATTGGTGGCTTGGGGGTAACGGCCAAAACAGTAAATTTGAATTGTTGATCGAAAGGGGATGGGCTGGGTTAATAAATCGTGGCTATTCCATTTTTATCAACTTTGCTATGTTATATTATCTGCACCATTTAGTTCCACAATTCATCTTTATTATACATCTGTAGGTAGGCAAGAAACAGGAACCAAACTTGCAGAATTTTGTGCGCATGCTCTAATGGCATTAGAAGTTTTAATACATCCCAGAGCCATTCCACTGATAGATTTTGGGTCCTCAATCGATTACCCTGTTAATGGAGTTAAAAACAGGTTTGTCGAGAACTACACATACTCGGGTGCCCAAAAACAAAGCGTATTATCAGGTGGCACGTCTAGAAACGGGCCTGAAACCCACCCTGAATCAGAAGAAGATGATCTGTATGAAAAATGGGTAAAAGATAACGATGACAACCAACCACCTGTAACTGAGCAAGAAAATAACAAAACAACACAACTAGCAGAAAAGGTTGTTTCCATTGAAGTGTCATCTGGTGCAGACGTAGTTCCTGATAATAAAGGAAAGGGGCTTTTAGTAGAAACACAATCAGTTGAAGAAGTTAACAAGCAGTCAGAAATTCCAAACCAAACAGTTGACTTTCATGTGTCTGACAGCACGCTAAAACGTGATCCTGATACAGAAGGTAAAACATTGTTATCGGGTTCAGCTGGAGGTATGGAATCTAAGTTTGATATACATGATAACGATGATCCGATGGACGACGAGATTCCAGATATTGTTGATGTGGAACCAGATTCTGATGAGGACTAATATCAGGGTTTGGAAATATTTGATAGGAAACCTAGGAGGTAACTGTTAATTAAATTATGTATGTCCTTACAATTTAGTGACGAATTTTTAAGTATTCTGCTTAAGCAATATGAGGGTAAATTAAAGTTATATTTGACTACAATGACTAAAAAATAGAGTTTTACAGCAAAAGTAGGGTATTATTTAGTTCTTTATTTGATTTCACGTTGCCCTCGTATTGATATAAATATGTATTAAAAAAACGATGGAAGCGGTCTCTCTATCTCCCAAGGTAGAGGAAAGACTCGTCACCACCTACCCCTCCTAGATCCTACTTCAGAGTGGGATATACTGGGTATGTTTGTTTGTTTGTTATGTATTAAAAAACGAATTAAAAATTTATCACAAGTTGGAAAAAAAATCAATGTTGTTGAACTTTTTTAAACACACTGTTTTTTTCCCTTCATTTTTTCCGTGTTTTATTAAATTATAAAGAACAAGTACGTTAAGATGAAAACATCAACCTTTCTTTATGTCATTTATTTTTTAGATTTTTTAATTGCTATATAATCGATCTACCTTTTTTTTTCTTTTTTCCTTTCGCTGTTGGACTCATCTATCATGGGTTGAACGAAACGGGTTGGTTCAAATCAATAGATCAACCGGCCAACGCACTATATCTACCGGTCTGTGGATATCGAGTATTTGAGTTTAGCTCAAGACTTACGTCATCACATACAAATTACAAATAACCAAGTTTGTTTAGTTTTTGTCTCAAATAAATTATGCAAATAAAGTTTGAAATCAGAGTTCGAGAGTAAGGGCATCCAAATTAAAAACTCTATCACATGGTGAATAAATTTATCATCATAATGGGGTCATCATCTGTGAATCATTATATCTGCGGAGGTGAATAGAGCTGCAAACGAGACGAATGAATACGAATGGGTCTTGTTCGTGTTCAGTCATTAAGAAAATAACGTGTTCATGAATTGTTCATGAACGCTTACCGAATGAAATTTCTTGTTTGTGTTCGTTTATATAGATATTGATTCTGTTCACGAACACAAACAAATGTAAATAAAGGCAAGCGAACGTACATAAATATTCATGAACATTAATAAAAACAAATGAAATTTGCTAAAACAAATAAAGACAAACAATCATATACTGATTTTATAATTAAAATTACAAATATTATGTAGTATCCATCAAAGATAAATAAGTACTTAACATAAATTATCTTAAACATGACTTTTAAATGAATGAACACAGACGAACGTTAACGAACACATTATCGAACGTTCACGAACATAAATCAACGAACACAACCTCTATTCATGTTCGTTTGTTTAACTGAACGAACAGAATTTTATTTTTCATGTTCGTTCATTTATTAAATAAACAAACATAAATGAACTTCCCGTCAAACGGTTCACGAATTATTCGCTGGACGTTTGATTCGTTTACAACCCTAACGGTGAAGCTTGATGTACTGTTGGGTTGGGGTTGGGGGGCAAAGTCATGTAACTCATCTCATCATCATTCCGATAACCCTTCCTATGTTAAGATATTTGGTCGATAACATAAAATAAAAAATTCTATGTAATAACAAGTTACGTTTAATTGCTTCGTCAAAAGAACAACAAAAGACATTTAGCTCGATCAAAACCTTATTGACTCATCTTATTTCACTATTATTAAGAGATCATATATCAATTATCAAACATTATATGGACTTTCACAACTAGTTAAGGGCTAAGATTTACTATAATGAATAACTTCAAAGAATATTCAGCGTAAATTACTGATTTTTAAGCATTGTCTTGCGTAGGTTGGAAAGGGGAGAATCGATAAAGAAATTGGTTTGAATCTTTTCAGTTCTAATTTATAATGACTAAATAATATTGGATCTAGTATAGGATGAGCAAGTTGCTCTCAGGTTAGTATTAATATATTAATATTATTATTACTATTATTTTTATTTTATTGTTTGTTTATTTGTATTATATGAACATCTGACGATGTTACTAAAGGCTAACAAACTTATTTTAGATTACAATTCAATATTTTTATTAGGTTCTTTGTTAGAGTTTTAGATGTATCAAGAAAACACTAAGGCCTCACGGAGTGGAGACGAGAAAAAGCACGGGACTGCCCAGAAAAAACCGGGGCCGTCTGAGAACACCGTGCCTCCAGTTCATTGGAGCTACTACCTGGCGAATTTTCGTCAAGATTTACTGGTACACAACTCAACCATTTTTGAAAAAAATGAGAAGCTGGGGAAAATTGGGATGACATCATGTAATATGCATAAAAATTGAGAAAAATTAAAGAAAAATAAAAAACTGATGTAATGTTGACATGTCACACGAGTAAAATTGAAAAAAACGAGATGGTTGACACTTGCCAGTGATCTAACCCTAGTCCATAAGTATAATAATCTATTAGGAGCCCAAAAACTTTTATCTTAATCTACATCTACATACTCTAATAAAAAGGTATCTTAAGATGACACGTGGCAGCACCACAATCATTCTTATCAAATTTTTCCCGCCTCTCTCTCCTATTAAATAATTACCTTAATTATTAATAGTATTCCTTAACAACTTTTTAGATTTAATAAATTAAGAAATAAATCTATTTATTAATATTATTTCTAAATAAATAATTTTTTTATAAAAATATATTTTTCTAAAGCATATTTTTTTTAAAATACATTTTTTTTTAAAATTGGTATTTTTAAAAAGTCACTTTTTAAAAACAAAAAATAATCAAACTTGAGAGTTATAATGGGAAAATTATTAAAAATAATATTTTTATACGATTCGTTTTATTTATTTTTAGAAAAAGTTTAAAAACAAAATTTTAAAAAGTTGATATTATTATTTTATTATATGTTAAAATATCATTTTATAATTAATAAATATTATTATATTAATATTTTATTTATTCAACCCGTGTAATACACTGGTTTACTAAAGCTGGTGTAATAATATAATAAGTATCAAATCCCTAAAATGGAAGTATATGCCTTTTAGATCTAGCCACAACAAACACGTTGTATCCATTTATCAGCATCAAATAAATAAATTTATATATGGAAACATAAACAAACAACTTTTTGATATCTTCAAAGCTTGAATACAATGCTATAAATATTCGGTGATTTGCTTGATTTCGCTCCATATTATTCTAATCGATATTTGAACTTGTAAATAGCTGGTTACATTTATTTTAACTTATGGCTCCTTTATTCCTAATTAATACGCCTACATATATAGTTGTTTGTATTAAATTAATGTGACATTATGGGTGAAGTTATGATTCAACTTTACTTATTTGTTCATGTGTAAATCACTAGAAGATTTGATAACTAATTTTTATTTTATATTTGTTGATAAATTTAGCATATTTGACTAACAATATATTTGCACTCGAGCGTTATCTACTATATTCTAGAAGAATCTAAACCCACTAAACTTACACACTAAAATATTAACCATAGCCAAGAAAGAAAAGATATCTGATATTCTGATTGTGTAGGGAAAATATTCTACATTTTATATGTTTTCGTTACTAGAGAAAAAAATAAAGAAAAGATGCGATAGGTTTATAAAAGACTAATCCAAACTAGTAGATATAAATATAATATGCTTTTGTTATGAAATGTCAAATTTGGACAACAATATGCCAATATTTTGAATGACAAGCTACCCCGTTGTCCAAATCATGGGACTTTTTTTATTTATTAATTTAACTTATAAATATCATATTAGCTCCAATACAATTAATGGAATAATGGATGATTGGACGGGCGTTTAACAAAGTGGTCAAGAATAATATCAAAAAATGGCCATAAATTTAATTAAGAAAAACAATTGGGGCCAAAGTAAAAAAATATCAAATTAGTTACTTCACTTTTCATACAACTTGAACATAAACCATACAAGCTAACTCAATCGCAACATGTTTATAAAAAAGCTAGACTAATCAACCAAGATCTACTTATTATTATAAACCAAGTTAATATTGCATTTTATGATCATGTGAACCTTTGTCCATACTAAGCTTCTCTTTAAACAACAATAGAGTGAGGTTATTATACAAAGTGTATTTTTGCTACAAAGTGTAAGAAGACACAATGATGCTAAAAAGTTATAAAAAAATTATATCTCACAATCTAAATCGAATTTAAAAAAAGTACTTTGGAGTCTCTGTTCTTCTTGTCGTTATCTTTCAGAATAAAACAAAAAATAAAAATAATTTATTGTGTCATTATATGACACAATGACGTCATTATGTCTTTCATAATGACGTCATTATGTTTTTCATAATGACACAATGACGTCATTGTGTCTTTATAAATGACACAATAAAAAAGTTAATTTTTTATTTTTTTATTTTTCGTTTATTTTTTTCCTAGTGAGGACGGCTAGAGGAACAAAAGCTCGGAATTACTTTTTTGAAATTCGATTTAGATTGTGAGATGTAATTTTTCTGTGACTTTTTTTAACTAATTATGTATTCTCATACTTTGTAGCAAAAATACATTTTGTATTTGAACCTCTTTCTTTTTAATATTCTTTAAACTACTCATAATCAGGTTTGAACATAAGTAGTTTTTAAAGAGTCATCGACTCTTATCACTAAACTATCAACCTAGGTGCCGGATGCTAAATAGCAAGCCACTATTTGGGCCGGCGTCAAGTAAAGTGGTCAATTCATGAAAAATAAAAATACTAAAGTGGCCATAAGTTCAAATAACAAAAACCAAGGTGACTAAAGTATAAAAACACAAACTTGTGAGCAGCTTTCAAAGGACCATTCATGTCTATAAACCTCTCAAAAACACCAAACTACTGATCAACTCTCAGTCATCAATGGTGGGTTCCTTCTACACCTCCATATAAACAACCTTCACATTCACAGTACATCACTCGCTGAAACTCCACATCCATCAACTCAACCTCTACATCTTCTTACAGATCGTTGATTTGATTGTTTTCGAAAGGAGAATCGATTGCAAGAGATGGGAGGTGAATCGGAGAAATGGATATTGATGGTGACCGCGAGAACGCCGACGAACATTGCAGTGATTAAGTACTGGGGGAAGAGAGATGAAACATTGATATTGCCGATCAATGACAGTATTAGTGTTACTCTCGATCCAAATCACCTCTGTACCACCACCACTGTCTCTGTGAGCCCTAGCTTTGATGAGGACCGCATGTGGTTGAACGGAAAGGTATGCTTCTGTTGAAGTTTAAAATAGATCTTATTCATTGTTTGTGATTCATTCTCACTAGCTGTATGTTACAATTTGCATTGAAATTAGATATACTCGTTGATTTCTGTGAGTTGAACTGTTAAGAGTTAGGGTATACCGTAGATGTTTGTTAACTGTATTTTTGCTTCGGAGAAAACGAGGTGCTTTCTTCAGTCCCAAAGTTGATATGTAGATATGAATAACTGTGTTGGATCTGGAGAGAATTGATATTATATCAGACTTTGATTAAAATTTGGTGATGTTTTAGTTTGAATTCATAAATCTTTTGGAATTTTTTTTAAATTTTGGTATGTTTTTCTTGTTTTTTTTTTGCTGGTTTACGTAGGATATATCTCTTCAAGGGGGTAGGTTTCAAAGTTGTTTGAGAGAAATTTGTGCTCGCGCCCAAGATGTAGAAGACAAGGAGAAAGGTATTCATATTAAGAAAGAAGATTGGCAGAAACTTCATCTGCACATTGCTTCGTACAACAATTTCCCAACGGCTGCTGGTCTGGCTTCTTCAGCTGCTGGTCTTGCTTGCCTAGGTAAGAATTGTAACTTGTAGCAATGTTATATGATTATGATTTACATCCTATGTTAGTTGACAGTAATACAGTATTACTTTTTCCTGAATTTTTGCAATTAGCAGTTATGTTATAGACTTAAAGGAGTTCTTCATTCTCTGAAGAACTTTTGGGACTGTGCTGCTATCAATATCATAAGATTGAACTTTGTTTTTATAATGAAGCAGTAGATTGAAAGTCAGTTAAATAACCCGAGGTTGTAAATTGGTTATAAGTTATGTAATGATTTAAAGCTTAATTACCGTAACTACCTGTATAGGCAAATTACTTGCATTGATCACTACACGATTGCACATGACATGCTTTCCAAATGCACATACATGATGTTCGTTACGGCCTACGATTTGTGAAATTTTACTCGTTTGCAGTTTTTTCTCTTGCCAAGCTGATGAATTTGAAAGAAGATAACAGCCAACTTTCTGCTATTGCTAGGTACTTTTACTTTTTCCTACAAGAAATATGAAGTTGTGCTGTTATACTATTTGTTCTGCATCCATGTAATGTGTCAAAACACAGTATCACACGCATATATTGGCTCTTCACTTTCATATTGAAAGCAACAAGCGTTAGGTTTATTGTTAAATATGGTAATCGAACAATTGAATGTTTTGCCCACTTGAAATTTATGAAAGTGTTTGGTGTATGATTAAATATTGTAGTTGGACAATGATTATAATGTGTAAATTATGTGCAGGCAAGGCTCAGGTAGTGCATGCCGCAGTTTATATGGTGGGTTTGTAAAGTGGGTCATGGGAAAAGTAAGTTTTCAGTGTGGAATTTGATGTATCGTGTTTGAAAGTCATTAGCTTCTTCTACGAACTGTTAAAAAATTGATGCATCGTGTTTGAAAAGTAAGCTTTTGTATTGATTGTAGGAGGATGATGGAAGTGACAGCCTTGCTGTTCAACTTGCAGATGAGAAACATTGGGATGAACTTGTAATTATTATTGCTGTGGTATGTTATTTTTTTCTTCTTCTTGAACTTGTGACTTATTTTCTTGCATTTCTAGCATTGTGAATTGATAAGTTAATTTATGTAATAGCATGATGGGTTTTTTTTTATCATGGTAATGCTGCTTCTGATGCTTACAGGTAAGTGCGCGACAAAAGGAAACCAGTAGCACCTCAGGCATGCGTGATACTGTTGAAACGAGTGCACTTATTCAACATAGAGCCAAGGTACATTATCCCTGTTAACCATTCATGATTATAAAAAAAAACTGTCTCCAATTAACTCTTTTTTACATGAAATAAAAAAATGGGTCATGTTTATGGTTGAACATTCCTCTTTAGAGGCCATCATTTGTGTAAATTCAATAGTAAATAAATCACCTTTTCTTTGTACTTGAATAATCTTACTGATTACTACATGTTTTAGTGGTGTTTCTGGTGTATATAATCTGTTGTTATTCTCATGGTTTACTGATTGTTTGGGAGTTTCTAATATATATGCACTTTACTTTTATAATCATGTTAAGTTTTCTACTTTTATCGTGAATTGTGATAGGAAGTGGTGCCAAAACGCGTAGTCCAAATGGAAGATGCCATACAAAATCGTGATTTCCCGTCTTTTGCACGTCTGGCTTGTATAGACAGTAATCAGTTTCATGCTGTCTGCCTTGACACCTACCCCCCTATATTTTACATGAATGACACATCCCACAGGCAAGTTTCTAGTTGTGTTGTTTTAATTGTGGATCAGCACTATGAGAAGTCAAGAATAATAAGTTAACTTTAAGCGGTTATATTATTGCAGGATAATCAGTTGTGTCGAGAAATGGAATCGTGCAGAAGGAACACCTCAGGTACATGCTCTTTTCCGAACATATTAAGTTATGTAAGACCACTCCGAAGAGACCAAACGTACATATACGTCTAACTCTGTCTATGTATATACATATACATGTATATGTATGTATATGCATATGTATATGTCTAGAAATTAGACGTGTGGAGTGAGGACTAACTTTGATACGTTGTGCAGGTGGCATATACCTTTGATGCAGGGCCAAATGCGGTTATGATTGCACGCAACAGGAAAACTGCTGCACTTTTGCTCCAGAGGCTGCTTTACAACTTCCCTCCACAATCCAATACTGATTTAGACAGGTATGATAGTGAAAAATGTTTGACTCTTGGTATGATGTTCAGAAAACGTTGAAATAATGAGAAGTAATAATACATTGATACATATGGAAAACATGTTAGGTAGTTCAGGATCAAAACATTGCCAAAATTATTTACAAAATGTAGAATCTATATTTAATCCGTCTGATAATTATAATTAACTTTTTCTTGTTTACGTGATAGCTACATAATTGGGGACAAGTCTATACTAAAAGATGCTGGGATTAAGGATATGAAGGATGTGGAAGCGTTGACCCCTCCCCCAGAAGTCAAAGATAACATTCCACCAACCCAGAAATCAAAGGGAGATGTTAGTTACTTCATCTGCACGAGACCTGGTGGTGGCCCGGTTGTGCTGTCGGATGAAACTCAGGCTCTACTGGATCCACTCACTGGCTTTCCCAAGTAAGAAAGAAGTGCATTTTCTATGTGTTTATTTCCTTGTGTTTCATTCAGTTTTCTAATTTTTTTCATGGAGATTTGAGTATTTTAGACTGAGATTTGTATGGAGCTGTGTAAGAATACATTGTAACCTATTGTTAGGATTATGTACCCAAAACATGTTAAATGAATAAATTGTTCTTCTTTCTGAGTTGTTTTTTAGCTCCTTATGTAAGTAGCAGTGGCTAACATTGTTAACATGTACTTAGTCTTGGTGATCCTTATGTAAGTAGTAGTGGCGAACACTTATTGATACTTTTGATACTTTCAACTATTTGACAAAGTGTTTGTCAAAAAATAATACCCTACTAAGATACATATAAAGTTACCAGAGGGCATGAAAATTATGTAATGAGTACTAATGACGCGTAAGTTTGTTTTGATCACACTTGACAGTGGAATATGATTTATGAATAACAACATACCGCCTGAAAAAGATCTCGGCTGTCTTGCCATTTTGCCGCCGCTTATCTTCGATCACTGAAGCCTTCTGCAACCTTGGTATTGCCAAGTGATTCTTTGTTTTTGTTCCAATAGCTTACAAGAATAGAGTCCATCATGATCTAAACATATACATATAGATTTTACTAGTTAGCAAGAAATTACCAATATGAAACCTTTTCCAATGTGTTGCCTGATAGGTTTCTAAATGCATATTTACAGAATAAGGGAGACCAGAATGAAGTGGTGAACCTGGTTTAAATGTGCTACAACACAGGGAATGATCAGTAAACCTGATTCGCCAAATGTACAACTTAGTTGATCCACCACAGCAACCAGCAGTGGTAAAGCTTTCTACAAATAAATCCAAAAATAGCATTATATAACACAGTTAATTAAAAAAAGAAAGTAATTATAAAACTACTAGTGATTTGTTACCTGACTAGCAACAAGCAAGAGAGCAGTGAAATTTTCCTTCTTTGCAAACATTGATTTGCTACCACCAGATAGTGCACATATGCACTGTATGCATATGGCATTGAAACCTAATAATATGAGGTGAATAAGCCTGCAGATGTTCACATTAGTTGATGGTTCCTGTAATATCTACACATTCCAGTTATGTTATTTGTTTAGACAAGGGGGATGTAAATAAAAAAATATTCGTGGTTTTATTCTCTACATCTGAGATTCGTGTGAAGTTTCTAAAATTGGATCAAACTTTGCACTTCTAAAAATGGATCAAAACATGCACCTATATTGAGTAATAAAAGAACAAGAAAATATGAATGCGTAGGAGATTCAGAAAGCATACATTCCCATCATGACAGCTACAAGAAAAGCAGCAGGTTTAACCATTAGAAGCAGGGATCTTGATTTGCTTACTTGTATCCATGGGACCTGAATAAGATTATGATTTTTAGTAACAGGAGAACGGCTTTAAGTTGAGCAAACACATAGCAAAAATGAGACGGGAATAAGAAATTAAAATCTGAAAAGAAAAGGTTAGGCTTACCAAACTGAGTAATAATACACTCAGCACTGATAAGAGCTTACGGTTATTATCAGCAAAATCTGCCATACCTGCAATGCATATAATTTAGAGAATCAGGAAGACACTCGTGACCTGAATGTAATTTAAGAACTTAGTTATTTCAGTTGTAACATATGATGAAGATGAATGCATACAATAACAATTTGGCATATTGTTTTGAGTTGCCAGCCTATACTCTTTTACAACTTTCTCATTTATTAAGCTGCAAACCTCAGTTGTCTTTAGAATTTAGGTCAAAATCTGCCACTTGTCAAATGTGATCATGTGATATGGAACTCCAAAATCCAGGCATTACTACCATAAAACAATACGACTATTTAACGTCTAGATTTTCTACATACTAAACTACTAGTTATGGTATCAGTTTAAAAATTGGAATATCTCAAGAACATGGAAATCATGCAGATTGCATAGAGAGAAAAATCACCTGTAAAGGATTCTCGAACAGCCTGCCAAGAAACCAAAAATTACATTTTTAAACCTGAACATGAAACAGGTGTCATCCCCACTCTACTATGTACAGTCTAAAGCGCAATATATGACTGACAAATACTCTTTTTCTACAAGAAAAGGTCATGAAACTTCCACTGCATGATTAAAATTTTGTGAAATTGGATGGGGTCCACCAAAGTAACAACAAAAGGTGTTACCTTTCCCAAAATCAAAGGTATCAAAAGTGTGATGATAAGCCGTTTGAATAATTTTTCAGCTGGGACAGATGCCCCTAGTCCAGAAGCTATCAGCTTTGATATAGAAAACGGCAGCTACAAAGATAAAGTCACTGATCAGTTCTTCTTTGTGTAGATGTTTTTAAAGAAACTAGTATAATGAACTAACAAGGTGGAAATAATGAACTACTTTGTTACTTGAATCCTGCAAAGAATCCAAAAAGTCTTGAAAGGGAGGAATAAGTTCATATCTTTTAAACTTACAATCACAATTGCCAACAAACTAGATGCTACAGTCATTGCAAGAGCCAATGCAGAATTTCCTCCAGCAAGCTGCATTTATGGGTCAGACAACATTCAACTGTTTCATCAGAAATATAATGACCCAAAAACTTGGTAGTAACTGAATGAATTTTAAACAATTAACAACCCGCGTTAGAGCAACTCCACTTGATAATGTTGTAGGCATACAGCAAAAAAGAGCTAGTCCTTTAAGGGAATAAAATACAAATAAGCAAAGAGTTAATACTTAATACCAGAGAGAAAACAATGATGTTGACTGATGGACACACCCGTAACAAATTCTTGAGGTTGGAGGTGAAATTGCAGGATAATTCTGGAAAGGTTGGGAGTAAGCAACAAAATTGAGGCCTGCAGTGACAATAATGTACAGCATCGAAATTTATTATCATTCGTATTAATAACAGTAACTAAAACTCATAAATTATCATCCATATTACTAAACCTATAAAAATTAAAATGAATCTTAAGTAATTTGAGTTCATACTAGCCCGAAAAGTCCAACTGGCCAAGCTTCAGCGGCTGCACTAATATCGTCATTACCAAGAGTCAATCCTGCATCATAAAAAACAGATAATAAACCAACAAAAAGTGAAGCTACCAGTGGCTATACTTTTAACTTCTTGCCTGATATAATAAATATCCCAGAAGTGCTAACTTTAGACAACTGATATCTATGTGCAAGACAACCAAGATCAGGATTTGCAAGGCCCAATGCTACTCCCCCAATAAGAGCTGCATAACATCAAACGTACTAGATATCTTAGTAAGTAATATTTCCTGAAACACATCATAATCAACTAAAACACTTGATGAAACGTATTACATTACCCAATGGAAGAAAATTGTTAGAAATGAAACTCAATAAAGGTTCTGCCACAACCGAAAAGCTCAAGGCACCAGACTTCCGATCAGGTTGATTCAGACCGCCATTTCCCTGAATCTGAAACCACACTATAACCACTATCGACTCCAGACAATTGATAATTCTACATAAATCAAGTTCGATTGAAGAAACTGTTTCAATTAGATTGATTAGAATGAAGAAAACGTAAGAACCTGATCGGAATTCGTATGGTTTTTTATGATGAATGTTTTTGTGATCGAACGAGCCTTGTTGTGCATCAACGAGTTGTTGATGGCGTTGAAGGTGCGATTGTTAGAGTTTGTGGTCGGAGACCGGAGATGAAAGGTTCCGGTGACCGGAATAATGAGATTGGTTAGGGTTCGAACTGTTCCCGCCATTGGCTGTTAGTGGACGCTAGCTCACAGCCTCACATTCGCCATTTGGTTGTCACTTGGGACTACTGTTATTCCTGAAAAAGTTCACATGTTATTTCCATATCAACCCCCTTATATATTTGGTATTCAAAAACTCATCCTTAAAAGGATGTTTACTTTTGCACCTTTTTCATATATGTTTCTATACTCATACTGATTACTGGTTTTATCATTTAACTGTCTTGCATTAGCCGAGTCCAAGGGTTGCAATCCAACCGGTTATTTTATACGAAGCTGACTGCTTGTTAATCAAGAAGATGTAAGTAAGGAATTTGAAAGTAGCAGCGATAAGGATATTGAGGTGGTTATTTGAGAACATGAGGATGGATCTAATGATAAGGTCTTAGGGTTAGACTAGGGATAATAAAATGTAGACTAAATTATAAATTTTATCCTTTAAGTATGTTTAAAATTATGGATCTCATCCTTAAACTTTCATAATTATACTGAGTGTCCTTTATTTAAAAACTTATTACACTTTATGTCCTTTCAACTAACAAAAGTTAACTTTTTCTGTTAATTTTATGTAAGTGACCATTTTGCCCTTATTACTTAAATGACGAAATCTGTAATTTTTTTACTATTATGTTTTTTCTTTATGTTTTATTTTATTTACTTTATCTTTTTAATACGCTTTTTATTTTATAATCTTAAATATTATTACGTAATTATTTTTAAATTTTTTTATAAGTTATACTTTTAATAAATTTTTTAATTTATTATATATATATTTTTTTGTTTTTAAAATTTATTTATCTACTTTTCTAATTGTACGAATACAAATTAGAAGGTTAAAAATATTTTTTTTCATCTTATATAATTTAAACTAGTAATTGTTTTTATTTCGTTGTCGCTTTTTTATTATTATTTTGGTTTAAAAAAATTTTAAAAATAGTTTGGCGTATGGTATATGTCACACCTCGAAAACCGATTTATACCACAGATGTACACGTGGAAGGGCAGTAACTGAAGTTTGAATTTTACCAACGACTATAGTCAAACGGTTATTATAGGAAACACGGTTATCATTACGAAATCCTTAGACTTAGTCATAAAATGTACTTAAAGTTAAGACAAGTTTTCATAAAAATCTTTTCCTACGAAAAGATCTACACTTAGATGTTTAGGTCCCACTTTCCGTCATCATCTCCCAACACCGTTTGACCTTCCCGAAATCCCTACGCATCAATCCCAATTAAGATTTCTTACGGACCTAAAAAGCATGAGAAAATACTAGGTCAACAAAAGTTGGTGAGCATTCGGGTTTTCAGAATTTAACAGAAAAAACGATTTATTTTCCAATTTCATTATGATGATAGAGAAAATAATATATGTATCATAGACTAGCTAGGTCCTATGATAACTCCGGCTATAAGTCCATAATCAAACCAAGAAACACGTCGTTGCCCCACAACAGTCCAAACATATATACTCCCTCGCATACCTGACCAGAACGACTGGTCGTAAGAGCGGGCCCTTCTAACCCGATAGATCTACCCTATAAGTCTGTGGCCTCCCCGAGATTAATGATTATGGGGGAATTTAGGGTTCAGTAATATGTACGCATATAACTGACCCAACTTATACCATCAATTAATATATATTCGTTTTCTCATTCAATCATCATATATATAAGATAACTCATATCTTTAATCATGCTTTTCCCCCAAAATATTTTAAGTAAAACAATATTTAATAAAAATGGGGCCGAAGTATTCACCTTTGAATATGCTTAACGAAAGGAACCGACGTGCCAAGCCTTTGATGATAAAACCCTAATCATGTGTATTAAGATCAATATATGTTTCATGCTTAAGAATGCTTTTCACCCATTTATTTAGTTGTTTAAAATAGTATGTTATAAAAAATGTATATTTTTGTAATATTTTTAGTAAAGACTATTAGTTTCCCCTTAGAGTCATATACCCTTTCACTATTATCTATTCCTTGTTTCTTACTCTAGATGTCTTATGTCCTTACTATTCTACTCGCGGACTTTGCGTTTAAAACTTACATATATATATATATATATATATATATATATATATATATATATATTAGTCTTTATTCAAATTTTAATTATTAATTTTGTTACAAATAACTTTTATGCGAAAACTTCTATTTTACCTTTTTTTACAAAATCGTTTCTTTTATAGTTATTTAAGATTACTTAATTACTAATACATTTATTCTTACAAAAACATAAAACTTCATTAATTTGTAGTTATTGCCTAAAAATGTGTATATGTATATATATTTATTATAAACGTAATTAGTCACGGGTTGTTCAAACTATATTTTATGTTTAATAATTATACACATACTATAATTTCTCTTAATCGTAAATTGTCCACTTCTAAATTTATTTTACGAGGTCTTGAAGTCGTTTTGACATCTTAGTCGTGTTCCTTAGTCATAATGTCCTCTTGATCTTACATTTAATCCTGATTATTATTCATTTTTATTTTATTTTATTTATATATATTATATATATATATATATATATATATATATATATATATTTTCTTACAAATCTAACTTTCATCTAGTGAAATCCTTCAATATGTTCAAGTATCATATTTCTATTTCACTATTATAACTTAGTCGTTTTAACATTATTTCATGGTGTTCTCATTGTCACCCAAAGTCTTCCATCTTAGTCATCATCCTAGATCATCATGTTAACAACAATTCTTCCTCCTAAAGCCATAATCCATCATTCTTCCAACTTATGTGTTCATACATACATACACTACATGTACATCCATATATGCATTCTTACCTTCTAGATCCCCCAAGCAATATATTTCCATTAAACTTTAACCTGTTCTAAACAAAATTTCAGATTTATATAATCATTTAAAGGACCATTTCTACAATAATATCATCAAAACAACTATTTCATAACATTTTTAAATGGGTGAATCCAGATTCATCAAGATCTTCATCTTGATTATTCATGCATGAACTAATACATAATCTAAAAAAATAGTATACCTTTAGTGACACTAGATGGAATTTTAAACACAATGCTTGTACGATTCACGACTCTTGATGAACACTTCGGGTTCTAATCTAAGGTGCCACTGTAATCCTATGAGGGTGCAGTGAAAACTTTCGAAGATTATGGTGAGATTATGGTTACGGTAATGGTTGTGGTGGTGTGGCTTGATGGTGGTTACGGTGATGGTGGTTACGGTGGTGTTGTTCTTCAGCCGAAAGAGGGAGGAAGAAGATGGTGATGGTGGTCGCGGTGGTGAATGGTGATCACGGTGGTGGATGGTGATCGTGGTGGTGGATGGTGATCGCGAGGTTGGTGGAGGTGACAGTCGTGGTGGTGGCGGTGTGCTGTGGTGGCGGTGTGCTGTGGTGTCGGATGGTGATCGGGTAGTGTCACATCCCGGCGGAAGCGTGAACGAGACGGATGGAATGTGACTAGCTTTTATCAGAGTGCAGAGGTTTATATTAAATAAACACAGATATAACCGAAACATAATACAGACATACTATTTATTACTTAATATTCGAGATTACATCTTTTACATAATATACCAAAATTGATGTAATCAATTACAACTAAGTTACAGCATGCTTAAAATCTATGAAAATGCGCGTCCACGTACACAGCCCCGTCAACGATGTTGACGGTCAGTGTTACACAGACTCGTCCCACGACTTCGCCCCAACCATCGTGAACCTCAAAACTAAAGTCAAATGTATTACTCATTTCCTGAAAAAGTACACTTAAACCAGTCAACAAAAATGTTAGTGAGAATATAGGTTTAATCCAGACAAAATATTTTGTTGATGTATCAATTACAACCAAACCTGCTCACAACATAATCATACTGTCACGAAATAATCATAAAATCAGATAATATTACATCCTAACCCCCATTCGGTTAGATGCAGGAAAATAGTAGCAACCCTCATCCGGTCGGTACAAATATTCTCCTAAGTAGCTGCTACTAATATTATTGATCGGTTTCTCATTCGAACTAAAGGTTGTGTCACAAATGACAGTAAGCAAACAAAAATATTTTCAAAATAATACATCAACCCAAACAGTATACTTTTTCCCCCAAAACGTTACGGAATACCAAATGGTTGAAAATGGGGCTATGAACTCACCGTGTCTTCTCACTTGAACCTAACAAGACAGTTCACAGTGTCAGACAATATTTTCTTTAAAATTTTTAGAACCTCAGATGTAAGTATCTATTGTCCAAAAATCCTTAAAAATTCACAGAATCTTATCCAAAAATTTAGTAACATCTCATAATTTTTACAACCTCCAAATCTTAACAGATTATTTTCTGTAAATTCCATAATATTCTCAAAAATATTTAAAAATATCTTCTGTCCACGAAAAATTCCCAAAATTTCAAAGAAAACTCCTTATTCAAAACCAAGTATCATATAATTATCTCAAGGTCCAAATCACAACAGAGAAGTTTCTTTAATTTCTATAATAACTGAAGTATTTCGGAAAAATACTTATACTGATCCAAAAATTATGAAAATTATATATTATGTAGATTCATGGTTAATATTACATGTATGATTTTATCAGAAATTATTATTCACTTTAAGTATTTATTCTGATATATTTACTACAGAACATATAAAAATTCATATCTTCATCATAATAAGGAATAAAATTCTGAAATAATTCCAGAGGTTTTTATACCTCAAAAGAATCATTCTGTAATTTTATTAGAATTTTACCGAATTTATTTCTATTTTTGATATTTTTTCTTATTTTCCATTTATAAAATAATTTATTTAAATTATTTTCTTTATCAAAATTTTATCAAAACTTCCAGTTTATCATTTTAGTAGGTAAGTGAGAATTTCCAATATTTATTCCCACAATTGCAGTTAATTAATATTTATTTGATTTTTCTTAATAATTATGATATATATTTTGTAAAATTTAAATATATCTTTTTAAATCATAAGTTCCTGAGTTTTGGAACTTATTATTCAATATTTATGGTTTAAAGTTTCCCAAAATTGTTTTTGGATGACTAAGTCCTTTATATACATACATATCAATATGTATGTATATATATATGTTTTGTTAACATAAGTGTAATTAAACCTTTTATCACCTTTGGATGATGTTCTTGATGATGTTTCAACTCCTTGAATCTGAGAACAAGATGATGAGAATCGTGGATGGTGATGGTAAGTGTTGGTGGTGCGTGGTTGTAGTTGTCGGGTGTTGTTGTTGTTGTTGTTTGCGGTTGTTGTTTGGTGTTTATGGTAACCGAGAGAGGAAAGCAGTGGATGGTGGTGATGTTTGGTAAAGTAAACCGAGGATGAAGGGTCAGGAGGCGGCTGGAGATGATGATCAAGTGAAGATGATTGTTGATAGTGTTGAGAAACCGAGAGAGAGAAGGAGCTAATGGATTTTTGGTTTGTGTTTGTATGTTGCGGATGGGAGGAGGTATATAAGCTGAAATCAAAGGACACCTAAGGGTGTCATCATGGCTTCTAATACTAGGCTAGATGAGTAAGCAATTGTAGATTGGCTAGGTGTCTTGGTGGTGGTTTTAGGGAGGAGCCGAGAGAAGAGGTGGCAAGACATGTTAACATGACTCACCTTGAGTCATGATGATTATTCCATTTTCATTTATGAATGCAAGATTCCTTTAGTCAATGGTTTGCTTGGTGCCTAAGGTTAGGCTTATAAGGTGGCAAGATGGTTTTGCAAAACAACCAAGGAGATGGCGGTTTGGAGGTGTGAATGGGTGGTAACCGAGGGATGCCCTTGGAATTGCCATATTCCCTTTGTAATGATGGAGGTTCACATGTTGGTTCAATGAATGATGGTGATAAGGTGGTAGTTTGGTGGTTTCGGGTGTAGTATGACCGAGGGTGGTGGTTTTGGAAAGGAAATCAACTAGAGCAAGTTAAGTAGTCACATGGATAGGATAAAGTGATGTGGTAGTGGGTTAAGTAAGGTGACCAAAGGTGGTAATGGTTTCAAGTGATATCTTGATGGTTTCGGGTGATGGAGTAGAAACCGGGGATGTTTGGGATAGTGGTTTGGGTGTTAGTTTTAGGTTTTAGTTTTTAGGTTTTTGGTTGTGTTTGATTTGATTTAGTTTAGTTGAATCTTGATATGTTCATATATACATATATATATGTAGCTGTAAATATATATATATATATACACATATATAAAAGTAAGCTATGTATATATATACATGAAGATACATCACATTAATGATCTTTCGTCCCGAAATTCAATGGAGTATGCTTTAGAAAACTTAACTAGATATTACCTCTGAATAGGTGCGGGTACTTTTTCGTGATCTCATCTTCCCTTTCCCAGGTGTATTCTGGTCTTCTTTTTGCATTCCACTTAATTTTCACTATGGGAATTTTACTTCTTCTTAACTTCTTTATTTCTTTCCCCACAATGGCTATTGGTTCTTCCACAAAATGCAGTTTCTTATCTACCTGTACTTCTTGAATTGGTACTATTAGGGTTTCATTGGTTAAGCATTTCTTGAGGTTGGACACGTGAAAAGTGTTGTGTATTTCACTTAATTCCTGTGGTAATTCCAATTTATATGCTACAGGACCAATTGTATCAATAATCTTGAATGGACCAATATATCTAGGGTTCAGTTTACTGGCTTTCCCAAATCGAAAGATACCTTTAGAGGGTGATATTTTCAGGTAGACTCTGTCTCCAATTTAGAATTCCAAGGGTTTCCTCCGTTTGTCTGCATAGCTTTTCTGTCTATCACGAGCTGCTTTCAACCTGTTTTTAATTTCAGTGATCTTATCTGTAGTTTCTTGGATTAGTTCAGGACCTGTGAGTTGTCTATCAC
Source organism: Flaveria linearis (assembly GCA_024085815.1). Lineage (NCBI taxonomy): Eukaryota > Viridiplantae > Streptophyta > Magnoliopsida > Asterales > Asteraceae > Flaveria > Flaveria linearis. The sequence continues at coordinate 85,640,011 of CM044006.1, forward strand.
CTATTTCATTCCAACATAGAGGTGATCTACATCTTCTTCCATATAGAGCCTTAAATGGTGCTAATCCAATACTAGAATGATAACTGTTGTTGTATGAAAATTTTATTAAAGGTAAGTGACTATCCCAATTTCCACCAAAGTCTATAGTGCAAGCCCTTAACATGTCTTTTAAGGTTTGTATGGTTCTTTTACTCTGTCCATCGGTCTGTGGATGATAAGCTGTACTTAAGTTTATTTAAGTTCCTAAAGCTTTTTGCAAAGTTTGCCTGAATCTAGAAGTAAACCGACTATCCCTATCTGATATAATGGATACAGGTATTTCATGTCTAGATACGATTTCTTTAATGTAGATTTTTGCTAATCTCTCAATCTTGTAATCTTCGCGGATAGGTAGAAAATGAGCAGACTTAGTTAGTCTATCAACTATAACCCAAATTGTGTCATATCCATTTCTGGTTCTGGGTAACTTAGTTATGAAATCCATTGTAATTTGATCCCATTTCCATTCTGGGATTTCTGGTTGTTGCAAATATCCTGAAGGTTTCTGATATTCAGCTTTTATTCTGGAGCAAACATCACATTGTTCCACAAATTCTCCAACTGATCTTTTCATACCTGGCCACCAAATATTGGCTTTTCAAGTCTTTATACATTTTATTATTTCCTGGGTGTACAGAGTATCTTGACCTGTGAGCTTCTTGCAGAATAGTTGTCCTAATTAGTTTGTTGTCGGGTATCCAGATTCTTCCGTTGAATTTCAGAATTCCATCTGCTTCTTCTTTTAAATCTTTCCTTTGCCCTTTTAGTGTCAGCAGGTCTTTTTGTTGAACTTCCTGGATTTGTCTTAACAGATCTGAACGTAGTTCCATTTTCATTGCTCGTACCCGTAGAAGTTTTGTTCTTTCTTTTCTACTTAAAGCATCAGCTACTACATTGGCTTCCCTGGGTGATACCTAATTTCACAGTCGTAATCACTTAATAACTCTACCCATCTTCTTTGTCTCATATTTAACATCTTCTGATCAAAGATGTGTTGCAAACTTTTATGGTCCGTATATATTATACACTTAGTTCCATATAAATAATGTCTCCAAATTTTCAGTGCGAATATTACGGCTCCTAATTCTAGATCATGGGTGGTGTAATTCTTTTCACTACCTCTAAGTTGTCTAGATGCATATGCAATTACTTATCTTTTTGCATCAAAACACACCCAAAACCTTGACGAGAGGCATCACAATACACTATGAAATTATCTGTTCCTTCAGGTAAAGCTAACACAGGTGCACTACATAATTTACTCTTAAGGAGTTTAAAGGCCTTATTCTGTTTTTCTTCCCCTACATACTTTTTTATCTTTCTGAGTCAATTCTGTCAATGGTTGAGCTATCTTTGAGAAGTTTTCTATAAATCTCCTGTAATATCCTGCTAAACCTAAAAATTGACGTATTTCTGTCGGAGTTTTTGGAATTTCCCATTTCTTAACTGCTTCTATTTTTGCTGGATCAACCTGAATTCAATTTTGGTTGACTGTATGCCCAAAGAATTGTACTTCTCTTTTCCAAAATTCACATTTGGAAAATTTTGCATACAACTTTTCTTTTTGTAACAAATCCAAGGTTAACCTGAGGTGTTGTTCGTGATCTTCCTTACTTTTAGAATAAATTAGAATGTCATCAATGAAGACTATAACAAATTTATCTAGGTAAGGTTTACACACTCTATTCATTAAGTCATGAATACTGCTGGAGCATTGGTTAACCCAAATGGCATCACAATTCATAATGACCATATCTAGTTCTAAAAGCAGTCTTAGAAATGTCATCTTCTTGTACCCTTAATTGATGATATCCAGATCTTAAGTCTATTTTTAAAAAATAACTAGATCCCTGCAGTTGGTCAAACAGATCATCAATTCTAGGACGTGGATACCTATTCTTTATAGTAACCTTATTAAGTTCCCTATAATCAATACACATTCTAAAGGTTCCATCCTTCTTTTTAACAAATAGGACTGGTGCTCCCCAAGGGATACACTAGGACGTATGAATCCTTTATCTAACAATTCCTGTAATTGAGTCATAAGTTCTTTCATTTCGGTTGGTGCTAAACGATAAGGTGCTTTGGCAATAGGGGTTGTTCCCGGTATCAACTCTATTTTAAATTCTACCTGACGAGGGGGTGGTAATCCAGGTAATTCATCAGGAAATACATCAGCATATTCATTTACAACAGGAACACTTTCTAAATTTTCCTTATCAAGTTTTGTATCAACAATATGGGCCAAGAATGCTAAACAATTCTTGTTGAGATATCTTCGTGCTTTTTTCACAAGTAATCAGTTTCATAGTATTGTTTGGCTTATCACCATAAATGCAGAGAATTTTGTTTTCCTTAGCCAAAGGAATCTTAATCATTTTCTTATCACAAATGATTTCAACATGATTTGCACTTAACCAATCCATTCCTACTACGATATCAAATCCGCCTAATTTAATAGGTATCAGATTTATATCGAAACAATACTCATCCAAATTCAAGATGCAATTAGGAATGATTTCATTAGCTTCAATTATCTTACCATCAGCTAATTCTATCACATAAATGTCACGTAATTTTTCTGATGTTAGACTAATTGATGGTTTAAAAGTATGTGAGACAAAACTGCGGGTTGCTCCTGTATCAAATAATACTTTAGCGTACTGGTTATTGATAAGGAACATACCCGTAACTACTTCTGGTTCATGCCGTGCCTCATCAGCTTGTATCATAAATGCCTTTCCACGGGGGTTGTTCTGGTTAGCTGGAGTCTTACCCTTTCGTTGTGGACATTCGTTCCGGAAATGATTTTCACTTCCACACTGAAAACAGACGGTTTTAGAGTTAGTAGGGTTTTTGCAGTCTCTAGAAATGTGTCCCTTCCTTTTACAGTTATAGCACACCACTGTCATACAGTTTTCTGTATGATATCTTTGACAGATGTTACACTGTGGTGGTTTTTCTATTTTCTCCCCTTAAGTTGTTCCTAGAAAGTTTCTTGATAAAGGTCGGGCTACTCTTTTCTGAGAACTTTCTCCAAATATTTTTCCAGGATGATTTTCAGTCCATTTCCTTTTCTCTCCTACCTGTTGATGACCTAATGATCCATTCCTGATCATTTCATCTGTCAGACTTCCTGACAAGATTACTGCTTCCTGGAAAGTTTTGGTTCTAGCAGATTTCACTAGGCCTCTTATTTGTGGCACTAATCCTCAAATATACCTTCCTATTCTTTTAGATTCCGGGGTTATCAAATGTGGTACCAATCCGGATAGCTCATTATACATATCAGTATACTCCCGGTGTGCGGATCCTTTCATTTCTAGTGCTAAGAATTCAGCCTCTAATTTCTCTATCTCGTTGTAAGGACAATATTTTTCTATCACGAGGTTTCTAAATTCTTCCCAGCTTAGCTTATTCATAATATTTCTACCCCTAGTGTGTACCTCCATTTTCCACCAGGATTGTGCTTCTCCTTTAAGAGAATAGGAAGCAAACAGTGTCTTGAAGTTTTCAACATAGTTACTGATTTCCAGGACTCCTTCCATGTCATCTAGCCATCTTAAAGCTTGTACTGCTCCACCTTTTCCATCAAATTCCAGAGGTCTACAGGACATAAAGGTTTTGTAGGAGCATCCTTTTGAAATTCCATTTAAAATTTCTTCTTACTGTCTTTCTTCTAAATTCATATTTTCTGGCCCTGCTGGTGGGTTTGAGGTAGTTCCAATATTCAGATTTTGTTGGAGTTGAGTAATTAAAGTAGGTAGAGTAGCTTCAAGTTATTGGGCTACTATCTGAGATATCCTATCATTCTCAGTAGTATCAGGGTTCACAGGGTTTACGGGTGTTTCTTCCCCGAGTCTGGTTCCGGGTCGTCCCACTCGAGCTGTTCTTCTGACAGGCTGAGTGTTTCTTTTTGGCGGCATGATTCACTATAGTGAATTTCAATATTAGTATTGCAAAAAAAATTATTTAACATAATTCAAACAAACATATTACCACAAAAGTACATATATCAGTTAAGCTCTTATTTCTTTTATTCTAAAAAGTTAAACTATAAACTTTCAGTTTTTGCTAAGCCATTTCCAGATCCTGGTGAAGATACTTTTCTTGGGTGTCTTGAGCTTTTTAATATCCTTTTGGATTTTCCAGATTCCCAGCTGTATCTTCTTAAGTTTCTTAAGAGTCTGTCGGGCTGTCTTCACCTGATCCAACTTTGGCTTAATGATTCTATCTTCATCTTTTGGAAAATCAGGAGATTGTCTTTCTAAATCCTCAGATTGCTTAGCTTTAAGTTTGTGTCCACGTAGTATCTTTTTCCTAGGAGTCTTAATTGTATATCCTTCTATGTGTACTGGTGCACGCCTAACATAAAATTTTGTTTTATTTTCCATTTCTGTTGGGGTAATGTCCATAGTTTGTTGAGGTTCCAGCTCAGGTACTATTTCTTTAGGACTGCTATGGTATGGATCTTCTGAAGGGTCGGTTTCATAGTGATAACTATCTGAATTCATACTGCAAAATTCCTTAACAATATTTCACAAAAAGAGTTAGTCAAATAACTTATCAAAATTTTTGGTTAGAATATTAATCATAAAATTTTACATAATTCACATAGCTTCACATAAAATCATAGAGCATAATTTTGAGCTTATGGTTATAGTCTAGTTATTTACTTAAAATAACTAATTTCCTATAACCAATGGCTCTGATACCAACCTGCCACATCCCGGCGGAAGCGTGAACGAGACGGATGGAATGTGACTAGCTTTTATCAGAGTGCAGAGGTTTATATTAAATAAACACAGATATAACCGAAACATAATACATACATACTATTTATTACTTAATATTCGAGATTATATCTTTTACATAATATACCAAAATTGATGTAATCAATTACAACTAAGTTACAGCATGCTTAAAATCTATGAAAATGCGCGTCCACGTACACAGCCCCGTCAACGATGTTGACGGTCAGTGTTACACAGACTCGTCCTACGACTTCGCCCCAACCATCGTGAACCTCAAAACTGAAATCAAATGTATTACTCATTTTCTGAAAAAGTACATTTAAACCAGTCAACAAAAATGTTGGTGAGAACATAGGTTTAATCCAGACAAAATATTTTATTGATGTATCAATTACAACCAAACCTGCTCACAACATAATCATACTGTCACGAAATAATCATAAAATCAGATAATATTACATACTAACCCCTATTCGGTTAGATGCAGGAAAATAGTAGAAACCCTCATCCGGTTGGTACAAATATTCTCCTAAGTAGCTGCTACTAATATTATTGACCGGTTCCTCATTCGAACTAACGGTTGTGTCGCAAATGACAGTAAGCAAACAAAAATATTTTCAAAATAATACATCAACCTAAACAGTATACTTTTTCCCCCAAAACGTTACGGAATACCAAATGGTTGAAAATGGGGCTATGAACTTACCGTGTCTTCTCACTTGAACCTAACAAGACAGTTCACAGTGTCGGACAATATTTTCTTTAAAATTTTTAAAACCTCAGATATAAGTATATGTTGTCCAAAAATCCTTAAAAATTCACAGAATCTTATCCAAAAATTTAGTAACATCTCATAATTTTTACAACCTCCAAATCTTAACAGATTATTTTCTGTAAATTCCATAATATTCTCAAAAATATTTAAAAATATCTTCTGTCCACGAAAAATTCCCAAAATTTCAAAGAAAACTCCTTATTCAAAACCAAGTATCATATAATTATCTCAAGGTCCAAATCACAACAGAGAAGTTTCTTTAATTTCTATAATAACTGAAGTATTTCGGAAAAATACTTATACTGATCCAAAAATTATGAAAATTATATATTATGTAGATTCATGGTTAATATTACATGTATGATTTTATCAGAAATTATTATTCACTTTAAGTATTTATTCTGATATATTTACTACAGAACATATAAAAATTCATATCTTCATCATAATAAGGAATAAAATTCTGAAATAATTCCAGAGGTTTTTATACCTCAAAAGAATCATTCTGTAATTTTATTAGAATTTTACCGAATTTATTTCTATTTTTGATATTTTTTCTTATTTTCCATTTATAAAATAATTTATTTAAATTATTTTCTTTATCAAAATTTTATCAAAACTTCCAGTTTATCATTTTAGTAGGTAAGTGAGAATTTCCAATATTTATTCCCACAATTGCAGTTAATTAATATTTATTTGATTTTTCTTAATAATTATGATATATATTTTGTAAAATTTAAATATATCTTTTTAAATCATAAGTTCCTGAGTTTTGGAACTTATTATTCAATATTTATGGTTTAAAGTTTCCCAAAATTGTTTTTGGATGACTAAGTCCTTTATATACATACATATCAATATGTATGTATATATATATGTTTTGTTAACATAAGTGTAATTAAACCTTTTATCACCTTTGGATGATGTTCTTGATGATGTTTCAACTCCTTGAATCTGAGAACAAGATGATGAGAATCGTGGATGGTGATGGTAAGTGTTGGTGGTGCGTGGTTGTAGTTGTCGGGTGTTGTTGTTGTTGTTGTTTGCGGTTGTTGTTTGGTGTTTATGGTAACCGAGAGAGGAAAGCAGTGGATGGTGGTGATGTTTGGTAAAGTAAACCGAGGATGAAGGGTCAGGAGGCGGCTGGAGATGATGATCAAGTGAAGATGATTGTTGATAGTGTTGAGAAACCGAGAGAGAGAAGGAGCTAATGGATTTTTGGTTTGTGTTTGTATGTTGCGGATGGGAGGAGGTATATAAGCTGAAATCAAAGGACACCTAAGGGTGTCATCATGGCTTCTAATACTAGGCTAGATGAGTAAGCAATTGTAGATTGGCTAGGTGTCTTGGTGGTGGTTTTAGGGAGGAGCCGAGAGAAGAGGTGGCAAGACATGTTAACATGACTCACCTTGAGTCATGATGATTATTCCATTTTCATTTATGAATGCAAGATTCCTTTAGTCAATGGTTTGCTTGGTGCCTAAGGTTAGGCTTATAAGGTGGCAAGATGGTTTTGCAAAACAACCAAGGAGATGGCGGTTTGGAGGTGTGAATGGGTGGTAACCGAGGGATGCCCTTGGAATTGCCATATTCCCTTTGTAATGATGGAGGTTCACATGTTGGTTCAATGAATGATGGTGATAAGGTGGTAGTTTGGTGGTTTCGGGTGTAGTATGACCGAGGGTGGTGGTTTTGGAAAGGAAATCAACTAGAGCAAGTTAAGTAGTCACATGGATAGGATAAAGTGATGTGGTAGTGGGTTAAGTAAGGTGACCGAAGGTGGTAATGGTTTCAAGTGATATCTTGATGGTTTCGGGTGATGGAGTAGAAACCGGGGATGTTTGGGAGAGTGGTTTGGGTGTTAGTTTTAGGTTTTAGTTTTTAGGTTTTTGGTTGTGTTTGATTTGATTTAGTTTAGTTGAATCTTGATATGTTCATATATACATATATACATATATATATGTAGCCGTAATATATATATATATATACATATATAAAAGTAAGCTATGTATATATATACATGAAGATACATCACATTAATGATCTTTATAAACCTATATCGTAAGCATACATATATATATATTAAACGTACATGTCATTCAAATTTGTTTTATGTATTAAATGGTATACAAACATGCATACGTAAAAATTGGTATATGAATACACGTAGGTATGAGTTTTGGATATATAACATACATGCACACGTAAATACTTAACTTATATATATGCATGCAAACATGCATACGTAAACTTTCCATATATAAGCATGCATGCAACCATGCATAAGTATATTTAATTATAATTCTTGGTAATAATAAAAATAAAGAAATTTTTCGACGTAGTAAATATATAATAAAATATTTTTAGGGTTGTCACAGGTAGGGATGGTGCCGGGTGGTGATGGTGGTGTCCTCGGCGGTAGGCGACGGTGGAGGTGGCTTCAGTAACAAACGGCGGTAGGGTGGAGGTGATGGTGGTGGTCTCGGCGGTGAGGGGGGTGGTTGTGGGTATAGTACCCGAGAGAGAAAGGGAGGGAGAGGAAAAGAGAAGGGAGGGAGGTGGAGGATTTGAGTGTTGTGTGTGTTGGTTTATAAAAAAAAAAAAGAAAAGTTGCATGTGTGGGTTTCCAAGGAGTTGGCACGCAATCATATCTACCCAAATTATTACTTCTTCCACTAACTTATTTTTATTATTATTATTATTATTATTATTATATAAATCTCTATATATGTATATATATATATTAGTATCTAGCAAAACATCAAGTATGGTAATGTTGAACCTAGTTTTAAATTAGAGTTTTATAATTTGGAGAGTGATTATTAAATTCGTCACGTTTTGACACGAACATTATCTTTATTTAATATTTTGTAAACGCTTATTATCTGGGTTTTGACCGGTTGTTACAGTATAAAGATTTTAATACAATTTTGGTATAAAATTTTCAATTGTGCTAAACAGTTTGGCTTATGATATAAAGATTTTAATATCATTTTGGTATAAAAATTTCAACTGTGTTAAATAGTTTGGGTTATGGTTTATATTAAAAACCTATTACAAATTAAAATAATTTTTTAATAAAATTTATTTTTTTATTTCTTTGATTAGAATTATTTCTTTTATCATTTTAAAATTATTTTAATTATTTTATTATATATACTTACTATTTTAATTATTACTTTTATCATTTGTCATTTAGGGTTTTTAAAAAAAATTAAAGATGAATGAGATGAAAATGAAGGCTTCAATTAGCATCTTTATGTGTCGAGTCATCTTAATGGATCAAAATGAGTACTACAAATTTGATTAAAAAATATTATCACATTGATATGCCATTTAGGGTTTTTAAAAAAATTAAATATGAATGAGATGAATAATACATTATGATGGGAATTTTTAAATATAGCCGTTAGAAAGCTAGATATTAAAAAATAACTTTAAATTAATTAAAACTATTTAATTAGAGTTAAAATAGTTTAATAAAAATTAGTGGCATTTTATGTGTTACATATAATATATATATATATATAATGAAAATATATAATAAAAATAAATAAATTAAATAGTATATATTATATAAAATAAATAAGCAAAATAATCAATTAATAAAAATAATAAAAGAAAAAAATAAATGACTAAATTACAAATTTCATCCTTTATGTTTGATGAAAATTGTGGAATGGGTCATTTCGAAAAATGACTTTCACTCAATGTCCTTTTTACAAAAAGTTCTTACGTAATACGTCCTTTTTACTAACTGAGGTTAAATAATTCTGTTAAGTCAAGGGCATTAATGTCATTTTATTCATAAATGACTACTTTTGTAAGTGTTAAAATTTATTTTTACAAAATTTTAAAAACCAAAATGATAATATAAAAGCGATAGTGAAATAAAACCGATTGCTAGTTTAAATTTTATAACATGAAAAAAAATATTTTTAACCCTCTAATTTGTATTCGTACAATTAGAAAAGTAGATAAATAAAAGTATATTTTATAGTAAAATTTAAAAATAATTAAGTAATAATATTTAAGATTTTAAAATAAAAAATGTATTAAAAAAGATAAAGTAAATAAAATAAAAACACAAAGAAAAAAAGAAGTAGTAAAAATTACAGATTTCGTCCTTTAAGTAATAAGGGTAAAATGATCATTTACACAAAACTAACAGAAAAGGTTAACTTTTGTTAGTTGAAAGGGCATAAAATGTGATAAGTTTTCAAATAAAAGACGCTCGGTGTAATTATGAAAGTTTAAGAAGATCCATAATTTTAATCATACTTAAAGGATAAAATTTGTAATTTTATAAAGAATAAAAAGAAACTTTAACATTACAAAAGTAGTCCTTTATAAATAAAATGACAATAATGCCCTTGACTTAACAGAATTATTTAACCCCAGTTAGTAAAAAGGATGTATTACGTAATAACTTTTTGTAAAAAAGGACATTGAGTGAAAGTAATTTTTTGAAAAGACCCATTCCATAATTTTCACCAAACATAAATGATGAAATTTGTAATTTAGTCTAAAATGTATTTCAAAAGGAGAGGAGACTAAGATGGTGCATACACGTGTGAATAGGCTCATCATGGCACCGGTATGGAATGCAAAAACCCTCAAAGTGGAAGAGAAGATGAGCAAAGCCAGAATGAGATTGATATTTGACGAACATATTAAAAAGATTTTGTAAGATTTGCATGGCATTAAGGACATGAACGGTAGTAGAACTTTCTAGAGACGCGAGTTTTTTGGATGAATTCTGCTGTGTATATTTGTTTGTCCAATCATCATCGTTGAGTTTTTCATTAATATAGTTTTTAATATTTTTAACAATCTTTTTACTCCCTAAAATAAATATTATTCTTATACATGTAAGGATTTTATTTGACAATACATTTACCGAATTGAACCAGGCCATCGATTATTGTTATTATAAAAAGTAGTAATCTATCTTTATAGCTTAATATGCTATAGATAAAAAATAATATTATAAATATGATTGATTTTTTAACTTTGTTTTTATTTATCCTGATACTCCATTTTACTCTGTATTTTTAAATATAGTCTAATAAAACAAAATGTCTATATGCCACATGTAATATTCTCACAACTCTTTTGTCACATTGCACTAGCATAACCATTTAACTACTTAATTATCATATTAAATGCTTATGATATTATTAATATCCTATTTAAAATCTAAAGTAAAATTTTTTAATAAATTAAAACATGTTTTTTCGTTAAAAACGTAATTAAGAAAACAAAATTTTTATGAAATGAAGTTTTTAGTACAAAGAGCATTACAAAGAAAGAAATTGTTAAAAAAAACTCGTTTAAAAAATAGAAAGTTCAAAAAACATTTTTATAAAGCAAAAGTATTTTAAAATACACAAAAAAAAATTTTAAAAATATTGTTATTGTTTTATTACCTAAAATAGTTAATTATACGTAATTTTAATCGAATTTTGTCTGAAATACTATTTTATAATATATAAATATTAGTTAATAACTTTTAAATTAATATTTTCATTCAATTATGGTATACGGCTTTGCTAAACTAAATTAGCATAATTTACAAATTTATCTTTTGTAAACACAAACAGTGTTTATGTAAAACTTCTTCCCAAGTCCCACATACTTTCCTGAAACTCTCGTTACAGATAGTCAACATTCAAATGCTTGATAGTTTACAAGAATGCAGATAGCAGTGTTGTTAGGACCGGATCGGACTGGCCGGTCCGACCGGTTTGACCGCGAATCGGGGCCTGGTCCGGTCCGGTCAGGGGTAGATCGTTTTGGTTGAGTTGAACCGGCCGGTTCAAACCGAGTCGGCGGTCGGACCGGCGAACCGGGCCGGTTCCGACCGGTTTTTAATTTTTTTTTTGATTTTAGTGGGTAAAAACGGGGTGTTAAATCATAAATTAGTACTTCGGATATACAAATATAGTTAAGTTTTATATATAACTATAAAATATATGTATAAATCATATATAAATTACTTATATTTAATTACATATATAAATATAATTAAAATATAGTTAAATCCGGTCCATTCGGTCCGACCGGTCCGACCGTCAAACCAGTAAGGCGTCCGGTTCGACGTCCGATCCGGTTCTGAAAACATTGGCAGATAGATTACCAAATGATGGAATCACCTCCTCAAACTTTGACAAAACTTACACTTGGCCCCTTGATGTTTTCCACATTTTGTATTAAATTTTGTACACGAATAATTGACTATGCTTAGCAGCTTATCTAAGAACTAAATAGACTTGAAACTTGAAGATCTCTTTGCAACACTTACCGATGGCAACCATAGCTCGACTTCACATCCTCCAACAGTCATCTTTCGTTCTGAAACCCTCATCCAAATTCCCTCAACAATCTATTTCATCATCGTCGTTTTGTAACCCTAATTTCACCCGCAACAACAGTCGTATACGCAAGCTTCATCTCATTCGCGAGGTTACCTCACATCTACAATCACAATGTTACGTTTACATAATTACATTTATATTTGAATCAGAGTGAATTTGTTTGATTTGTAGTACAAATTTATGTCAATTTCAATGAGTATTAGATGTTAATGCTTTTGATAGTTGAAGATAAACTCTATTCAGCATGTCATAATATGTCTAGGTGTGATACGGTTTGATAATTTAGGTCTTCTGATGTTAGTTGGTCAAAAATTTGAAGTTTATTGTGTTGTTTATTCTGTTATTTGAGTTTTTTGGTGCAGAATTCTTCTACCAGTGGACAAAGTGGTTCAATAGTTGGTGATCTTCTGGATTATCTCAATGAGTCTTGGACTCAGTTTCATGCCACAGGTATGCAGTTATAATGCTGTTGTTTGCATTCTGTCACAGCGTGTTTATTAATTAAATAGTAATAGCATTAAGTCTGTATATGTTTTGATGAAGTATTAGTGCATCTGATTGACCACCTAACAATTCTTGTAAAATCATTATTAGTTGTTTTCACTAGTTGAATAAAGGTTGAATTATCATTATCTTAATAATCTCGATGTGAATCTATAGCTGAAGCAAAACGACAGTTGCTTGCTGCTGGATTTCATCTTCTCAGTGAGAACGATGACTGGGAGCTTAAGCCTGGTGGGCGTTACTTCTTCACTCGGAACATGTCCTGCTTGATTGCTTTCGCCATTGGAGAAAAGTGATTTACCATTGTTTTCTTTCACCATCTAATGTTCCATCCTCTTTTTAAGGTTGATGTTTTGATTATTGAATGGTTCAGTTTTTCAGGTATTCTGTTGGTAATGGTTTCCATGTAATTGCTGCACACACGGACAGCCCATGTCTGAAATTGAAGCCGAAATCTGCATTGTCAAAATCCAACTATCTTATGGTAAATGTACAAACATATGGTGGTGGATTATGGCATACTTGGTTTGATAGAGATTTAAGTGTTGCTGGAAGGGTTATATTGAGAGCTGGTGATGGCTCGTTTCAGCATAAATTAGTCAAAGTTAAAAGACCTCTTTTACGAGTGCCTACACTTGCTATTCATCTTGACCGGTTTGTTTGCTATTTGCTTTCCTTGTTTTATTAAATGTTTATATATGTGAATGTAATAATCTAGTTATTATCCCATTCTCATTGTTGTAATAGTATTTGTTGTTTTTGTTATAGTACGGTCAATCAGGATGGTTTTAAGCCTAATTTAGAGACTCACCTTAGTCCACTACTGGCAACAAAACATGACAATGCATCCTCAGATTCAAAAGATAATAATAATTCCTATCATCATCCTCTACTCATGCAGGTAACAGAAATCATGTTTGTTTTTGGTGTATTGTAAGATGGAAAGATGATGCTTTCTGGGCCATCTTTGTTTGATGATTAATTATTATTATTATTAATTTTTTTGGAAATTTAGATTTTGTCAGATGAGTTGGGGTGTAAAGTTGATGACATAGCGACCATTGAGCTAAACATATGTGATACACAACCTAGTTGTCTAGGAGGTGCAAACAATGAGTTTATATTTTCTGGAAGATTAGATAATCTTGCTTCAAGTTTCTGTGCACTCAGAGCTCTAGTTGACTCATGTGGGCCCAAGGATTTATCGGATGAGCATGCAATTAGAATGGTTGCACTTTTCGATAATGAGGAGGTACTACAGCTTCTGTAATGTGACCTTCTGTGAATATGATTAATTCCCTGCAAAGAAGAAAATTTAAGGTTGCGGCTACTTGCAATTAATCTTGCTAGCAATCTTTTTGCCACTACTTTGATGCGGAAGTTTCAAATCATTTACTTATGAATTTGTCTATATATGTATTTTTATCCCTAATGGGTCTAATGAGTTAAATAAAAATAGTTTAAAGGAAATGGGTTGAAAGTCACATAAATTCCTGTGTCAAATATGTAGAAAATTAGATTATTTCTGAAAATTTTATAAAGGTTGTGATAATTTAATTATAAACTGAAACATGAACAAAAGGTGTTTTGTGTCAACCTGACTTGTATCAAAAGATTACTTGTTTGAACCCGAAACCACTTTGAACCATTACCTGACCCCTCCTTTTTGCTCCCTTTTGGTCACTAAAATGCCGCATGGACATTCCTTAGATACTCTTTATCTTAGTAATCTTTTGATAACTTGCTGACAAGCCATAAATGGTTAGGGATACTTCCCATTATAATACCCTTAACATTTTAATGTCAATAGTACTCAGTTTAAATGCAAAGACTGATGCCAATCATTTCCAGAATTTACTTCTTATCAATTATCATCAGTTCCTGTGTATTGTTGTATAGGTTGGTTCTGATTCAATGCAAGGTGCTGGTGCACCAACAATGTTTCAAGCCATGAAACGGATAATTGATTCCTTGGCTAATCAATACATTAGGGAGAGCATCATTGAACGAGCAATTCGTCAATCATTTCTTGGTTTGTATATTAGTTTATTTTGTTATTTACTTATGTTTGTACTGCAAATTATAGCGTTCAGAAATCTTAAAACATTTTTGCAGTCAATCTGTGTCATAAATTATTAACTTTGCACTTTAATTGAACATTTAAATAAAATTGTTGAAAGATGATACCACTTATTTCCATGGCATGCCATCCTCATTATTAATACCATAATTTATGTTTATGTTACTTTTATATCATCTTGCAGTTTCTGCTGACATGGCTCATGGAGTTCACCCTAACTTTATGGACAAACACGAAGAACACCATCGGCCAGAATTGCACAAGGGTCTTGTGATAAAGCATAATGCAAATCAACGGTATGCCACCAGTGGAACTACTGCTTTTCTTTTTAAAGAAGTGGGTAAAATTCATAGTCTTCCAACTCAGGTAATTATTTGTTGCAGTAATTTGTGTATTCTCTTATTTCTTAGTAGTTAAGAGCACTTAGTTGGACTCCCTTTATAGTTTATAGTCTCTAAGAAGTCAACTAAATTTGTTTGACGTTATATGCAGGACTTTGTGGTAAGAAATGATATGGGATGTGGGTCCACTATAGGTCCTATACTTGCGTCTGGAATTGGTATCCGCACAGTTGATTGTGGCATTCCTCAGCTTTCCATGCACAGGTAATAAATCTGACCTGTATTAAAATTACTTATTTCAACCCAAACCCATTTAAGTTTACCTGACCCATCTTGCCAACTTCAAGTAGATGGTATTACTCCAAATATTAACTTCAATGTTTCAAAACCATTTTTCGAAACCATTTCTTCAATTTTTGGAACATCACATTACTGCATGCTTTCTAGCAATATTCGGTTATTTATTGTTTTCTTAAATATATTTGGGTTTTTGCAATGCCTGCAGTGTAAGAGAGATATGTGGAACGGAAGACATAGATATCGCCTACAATCATTTCAAGGCATTTTACCAAACATTTTCAAGTGTTGACCGAAAACTGAATGTTGACTAGTTACTCCCACCAAGATTTTGGGAACAAAAGAAATGCAAGACAAACCGATAGTAAGAACGTAAGACACTTCTACGTTCTTTTTTGTCGTCAAAAAACCTGCACTTGGAAAAAAATTTGTGAGTTGATAACCAATATGAGTAATGACCTTGACCATATATTCCTGATGGTATATATGTGCAGCATTGCACATGAAACAACAAACAATACAAAACCAAGGTTTTGAGTTTTGACTTGCTAATTTTGCCCTTTGGTTTTGCTGGATTTCTCTCTCTTCTGGGAGTTGGAACCAAGTTGAAGGTTGAGCTGGGGTATTTGAACACAATTAGGATCACCGAGTTGCAGGTTGAGTTTTAAGGTCATAACAGGATCAAAATCTTTTTTATATAGAAAAATTAATGTACCTGGTAATATAAGCCACACATGATACAGACAATTGCTTAGCTTGCATGTGTGTTTACGTGAGACATGTACCCAATACTTGCTGTGGTGCCTCATGTATGTGAGCCTTGTGGTGATGGTGGTTGTGGTGGTGGTCAAGAAAGATGCTAAAATGGGTATTTAGTATATATATTGAGAGCATAAGGTTAGTACTTTTGTAGCTTACATGTCTTTACCTCTAAATACTATCTAATCAGCTTGTACTTGTAAAGATCTGGTTGTGGGGATTAATTACCGATACCATTAGATCATAGATTCATAAAGTGGTTACTTCTGTGTTAAAATATATGAAATGATGAAAGCAAAGCATGAATGGTCACATGAAACACATCAAGTCTTTATGGAAATTCATTCTCTTGTATATGTTTTATATGTCGATAACGAAGCCACAGAAGAGTCGAGAGAATCAAAATTTTCAACTCTTTACAGGTCTTTTTCCCATGATTACTTTTACCTTTTTCTTGTTTAAAAAATGTTTTTACTTAATTGTAATATTGAAATAATACTAATTATCAAGTTATGTATGTATTAATTGTTATACCATATGCATAAAAGGTTATAGGTTTCTTTTTTTTTTCTTCTTTTAACTTATTGTTTTAAGCACAATACTCTTACACATTTCAAAATTGAACCCATATAACTTTTACTTTCAACTTTAGTTCCCAATACTTTCATATTTTACAAAATTTTCGATTTATAGTCTAAATTTTAAGAGTTAACACATCGTAATATGCACGTGTGGTTAAACGTTACCTTTATTTTTTCCCATATAACATCCCCGTTATAACTTGCGGATCCTAAATAAACTTGGTTATTGTTTCTAATGTTTTACGTTTCACGTGCATGGTTTAACGGTTTTACGTCTACCTTCCGTTTAGTTTTATTTTTTTCTTTTTTTTAATACTAGTTTTTCTAGTGTTGATAATTACTGACGGATGTGACATTAATGCTATTTGACATGGTTTTACGCCCACATCGTAAGGCGAGTGGGCTTAATTCTAGTACATTCTAATTTACAACTTATATATAATTTTTTTAGTGTTTCAAAAGATCATTTGCCAACGTCAGGACGCCCTAAAGCTTTATAGGATTGAGAGTGTTACGGAGAAATTTAATTCTTATAAGCTTAAATCTTTCTTTCATAATTTATAGATTACTAAAAGTAAAAATGGATTAGAATAAAAGAAGATACTATCTGAACTTTTTATTTATAAGGCCTCAAAATATAATGCCACAAAGCGTTAAGTTCCCTAACAAACACACTTTTTCCAAATGTTTTAGATCACAAAATACTCTTTAATGAGGTTGTGTGATGGAATATGGATGGCTCACCTAAGTGGCCCATCCCACCATGTGCTGGGCTACTTAGACGGGCAACGACATCCCACCATGTGCTGGGCCACTTAGGCGGGCAACGACAATGATGAAGACGCTAGCTAGCATACATATAAGGGGAGAGTGATGAAGACAGTGTGAGGAAGAATCACCACACATTATGAAAAGAATAGAAGAGAATGTCACTACTACAGATAAAGTGGGAAAACTGGCCCCATCTGCAGGGAGTGGGGCAGTAGAAACATAAGGAAGGGCCTTAAAAAACAGATAAAAAAATATTATATTAATTAATCTGCAGTAAAATCGAATACTTACCATTTCTTCAGTTCGGCTCAACATCTACAACCAACCTGATTTAAATCAAACAAGTCCTACTGTTTGTTTGGGTATGGTCCTCAAATCTCTAGCCCCACCATAAGTTTGATTCTTATGTGACTAACACATTGAATTCTGATCAATATTTTTGTTTGAAAAGCAAATAATGCACAAGTTGAAGTTCTAATAAAAAGTATTATTAGTGACAAGCATGGAACATACGCTTCAAACTACCAAACACAGATTTATACATTCAAATCCACTGTTGTTACTGTATGTCATTTCTTCTGTTCATCCAACAAAAGAGTGATACTATCGAAGCCCTTTTTTGCAACGAACAACCAGCAGAAAGCAAACAAACCCAGACCCCATTTATATGGTCCCTGCTATGCTGTAAAAAACAGAATGAAATCAAGAAGAATTACTATGCCATGTGAAGTAAAAATATTACTAAGCAGTTTTGACCCACTCATTTAGAAGCATGTATTCGGTTATGTTTTTGTTTCTCTTACAGGTGAAACAAGCAAAACCAAAATAGGGCCTTAAGAGAAACAGATAAAACAGTTACGTTTTAGTGCATAAAACCTCGAGAATCATTTGATTTAAAAAGTTGAATTTTTCCAGCACCAAAATTGCCCATTAAAACATGTTTAAACAACACAACTAAAGCTGTCCAGTTTTTGCAACACCATAAAATATATCAAGTTATCAACCACAGTACCGTGATAACTAACACCAAGAAAAGTTTCCAGTCTCCACAAGTCCACATAAAAGGAAAAAAAACCCCTGATTCAACCTTAACAGTGATTAAACCATTATGTTAGTCAAGATATGCTAAATTTCTAGGTTTAACCTCAAACATTTAATAATGAACTGAATATTGGATATCCTTATAGTTATTTGTACACAAGTTGACAAGTAGCCAAGAGTCCCTGGACTCATTAGAAACAAAGTTGTATTACTAAGAAAGGCAGAAGATGATCAAAGTACAATCTTTTCTTCAATGGCGAACAGTTATCTTTTTTCTTCTCTAGAAAAAATTCAAAAAATAAGCAACTGGTTCTTGTATTCAAGATAAGGATAAAAAAGTGAACAGATGTTATAAAGTACCTTGGCTTGGAAGAGGTGTACATTTACAGCTCTGATAATCTTTCCTTTTTTATCATTCCTTGTTGTGATCAGTGGCAAAGCAAAGCTCGCATAGAGCTAGTCAAGATGATTGTTGGGATCAATGAGCTTCAGCAAATAATCATGAAGCTCTCAAGACCGAGGTTGATGGCATGAACCAAAACATAAGCCCAAGATAACGCCCATCCCAATCAACCTCAGTAAATTATGCCTGCACCCTGGCCGGCTCAGATAAAGTGTAGTGGTTCGATAGCTCCGGCAGGGTGCAGGCATGGCCCAAGCCCCTCAACGGGGCCGGGCTAAACCAAAACTTGCATCAGATTGCTGCTGCTGAGACTGCAATGACATATCAACAAGAAACATTATTTGCAAATTAGAGTTCTATAGACTTGTTAATTGTTATATATGATTTTCTTACAAGTGCATAATGTTGATGAGCCTGTTCACGAGGATGAATGAATGTCATCCCAGGCCGCTGACATGGATACTGCATATAGAGTGTGGAGGCTGAATGAGGCCCCACATGGTTGGGGTTAAATGGAGTCATTATTGCATCTGGAGGCCTGTAGCTTATTCCTGCAGGTGAAGATGGTGCCATCCATGGAGCAGGTAAATGTTGAGCAAGCGGACGAGGTTGGTGTTCAGTAGAAATAGGAGACCTATGAGCTGAACCAAGCTGAGGAAATTCAGTGTTGTAGTTCAAAACCGGTGTGTACAACGGCTGTATGGGATAAGAGCCACTGTTAAACCCAAACCCTGGATCGAATCTTTGTGCATATCTGGATAAAACAATAAATAATATTATTGTTCCTTGTGAAGCTGTTTAAATAGTTGAGATAACTATAAATGAAGAAAAAAATAATGCTGACCTGTCATAGTTCCTGTCATAATCTGGATCCTTTCGTTCAACTTCACGATCACGAAAAATAGCCACCCTACTATTACTTCTTGACCTTACAATTGGCTCTTTTTCTGTCCTGCTTCTACCAGATCTACTGCTTCCTGCAGAAGAATCAACTGAACCCCTACCAATGCTGACATCAGCAACAGAAACTTCTTCAGATTTAGAAGTTGTTAATGAATTATTTTGCTGGAAAACTTCTTGCATCCTTGTTTCACTAGAGCTGGAGGTAGAGCTAAATATTCTTGCACGTGCTCGATTATATTCCTCCTTTCTCTCTTCCACACTCTTTAAACTGTTGTTTTTTGAAGAATTTGAGTTTGGTCCACCACTTACCTGTGATCGTTTGCTGGGACGTTGTTTGATTGCAACCTTAACAACATTGCTACTGAGGTTGTCTTCTGTTGGTATGTTAACCGGGATGTCTGCTAAACGAATCAAAGGATGCCGCAACTCAGAAGTCTTACGGACAATGATTCGGGAACCGGTACCATCCGGAAGGTTGTTGTCTAATAGAACCATGGATTGCAGTGAATAATGCTGAGCCACACGATGTGCTGCTAGACGAAGGTATGAAGTAGGCAACTGCTGAAACTCCATTTGTTGTTGCGAAGGATCTTTGATGAATCTCTCCACATCCTGCTCCATCCTTAGTACTGAACAAAACATAATAAAGATGCCGCTTTGAAGAATTCAAATAAAAGAGCAAAATATATACTCACTCCTTCCCAAAAACAAATTTTTCACCTTCCTATTTCAGTTTGTATCATTGTATGAAAAACATACACTTCCAAAATAAGGTATCAAGATCGCCAGTATACCCTTAATTATACTTTTACCAATGAGCAGCTTCAATTGTGTGTGCACTTTGTAGCAGAACTTTAAAGTTTAACTATTTACAAATCATTAAAATTGCACTTTCCTAAAACTGTTTTACTCCCTTTTGCCCAGTGAACACTTGGTCCGTATCAAATTTCTTCTAATAAAACAGAACCATTTAACTGTTTTTAGTTAGTGTAGTGGAAACAAGCCCTACACGTAGGGAAAAAAAAGAACTACACTAAAAAAGCCAACCACTTTTAAGAATATTTGACCACTAAAACATCCATCGTGAAATAGAGTTAATAGATAAATGGTATTAATGTATTATAGAAAAGTGGAGAGGTACACTTATGCACTAACTTTTTCTACGGCATTGATAGCTTTTTTCTTCTATTGGTTCTCAAAACGTCAAGGGTTTCACTTCTAGCCAACAAGTTCGGTACATAAATTTCTTCATGTTGTAGAATAGTGATTAGAAAACCCCAAAAATACACAAATGTGCATACATACATAGATACAAATGAGCAAGTGTGTAAGTGTGTGCGTCTGTTAGCATAGATAAACTTGAGAAGAAAAAATAGGATTACAAAAGAATGAAAAGCCAACATGATGTAATCCCAGCAAATAACTGACCTTCTGAAGTTAACAATACAAATACAAGACAATAACATTCTAGACTTCAAGCCAAATCAATGCTGCAGATTATAAATAAACTGTCAAGTTGACCTAATCTTCAAGCCAAGTGTACAGCCAAAAATTAAAGCCTAACACCTCGATGTTAAGTCAAAATTTTGCTTCTGTGATACCCTAGCTGCAATCTAATCCCTTTCTAAACTAATTACCGTAACATATAACATATACAACTCACAATAACCATATAACATCCAAAACCAGAAGAAAACGTAAACACAAACCTGAAAGGCGCTCCCTAGGGTTTTGCAAAGCTTCACGGAGGAACTGATCAACAGAATTCACCAAATTCTCCAACGCACCGTCCGATGACGACCTATCCGGAGCTGAAGCATCAGTATCAAACTCCAAAGGAAGACGAGAAGAACCAGTAGCAGTAGTATCTGAATCATAATTGTTGTTAATGTTATTGTTGTTGTTGGTGCTGTTCTTGTTGTGGTTGTCTCGCTTTGAAGATAGCATCAACCTGCTCATAGTAGCGTCTAAGTCAGCAACCTCCCATGAATCCGGTGGAGCTGGTGCAACTCCGCCGAGATCGTCCACTGAGCCCGCCATGGCGGCGGTGAGGGTGGTGGCAGACGAGCGATTGGTGGTGGTTGTAGGATTGACAGTAGAAGAAGTGATCATCAAAACATTGGTGATGATTATGGTAGTGATCTCATGTTCTTGGAGATCGGGGAAGAAGAAACCCTAGATTCGAAGAGTTTGATCAATTTCATGAACGGAGATTGGAAGATGAATTGGGGGAGAAAGGGGCGTAGAAGATAGGGTTTGACAATGAAGATTGATGATGGTGCCTCTTCGGTGGCACGTGCCGTGTACTACTCTTATTGCATCTCATAATGCACATAAAAATATAAAAGAGTAAATCTCGGTTTTGGTCCCTGTGTTTTGCAAATTGACTCTACTTGAGTACCAACGTTTATTTTGTCTCCATTTGAGTACCAAATTTTAAAAAAGTTGTCTGTTTGAGTACCAAATTTTAAAAAAGTTGTCTGTTTCAGTCCTTTTGACTAACGGTGTTAACATTTTCTGTTAAATTTTTGAGTAAATCTCGGTTTTGGTCCCTGTGTTTTGCAAATTGACTCCACTTGAGTACCAACGTTTATTTTGTCTCCATTTGAGTACCAAACTTTAAAAAAGTTGTCTGTTTCAGTTTTTTTAACTAACGGTGTTAACATTTTCTGTTAGATTTTTTTAAAAGGACCAAAATACCCCTAAGTCTCCCTCACACCACCACACACCACCGCCACAAAATCCAAAGCTTGGTACCATTCATACCATCCTTCTCTCCTATTACCCAAATCTTAGCTGTAATCACACCATACCACCTGCCCCCTGCAACTTTCAACCACAATTCGTGAATATCTCGTCGACGACGACTCCCTCCGAATCTTTTCCGGTGAATATCTCGTCGCTGAATCTTCCCAATTCGTCGAGATTGAAATCGGTTTCTTAACAGCCGAACCCGAGCCCAAAATACCCCTAAGGGTTATAAAAATATCACCATCTCCACCACACACCACATACCACCACCACCACTACACACCACCGCCACCACACACCACCACCACCACACACCACCGCCACCACACACCACCACCACCACACACCACCGCCGACACACCCCCATCTCTGGCAAAACGTACGGTGGGATGAGGATGTCCGATTGTCGGGAAGCCATTAACGGTTGAGAAGTTGCAGGTGACATATACGGGGACGATGAAGAAATCAGCCTCAGATGGGTCTAACGTCCGTACATCGCTGTTCATCAACGCCTTATGTATTGTAACCTCCGATGCGAACAAATGGGTGCTACATCGGGGGTTCGATAGCCAATCGACATTGTATTTCGATGGGAGTTCGTATATGTATATTTTCAAATTGTTCAATAAACCTGAAAAGGTTGAAATACAATTTCATTAACAAATTTGGGGGTGAAATGAGATGTTGCAGAGACGAAGACGAACCTTGATTTTGTCGGACGGTGTTTGATTCCGAGATGACACGAGAAACGACATTGGATTGGTGAGAAATTAGGGTTGTTTTCAACGAATTCGTGGTGGGTTGATGATGGCTGACGAATCTCGCGAAGAAGAAGAAAGATATAACGAACCAGATAATCAATTTGAAGCATGTGAACCCATATCTGCTTCGGAACAACTTCACCTTCTTCCTCGTGAATCGATACATCTCCGCCATTTTCATATCTGTAATCTTCAAACAGTTGAAGAACAGTAAATAATAATAACTGAAGAAGATAAAGAAGATGATAATGGGGATAGTGATTGTGGCGGTGGTGTGTGGTGGCGGTGGTGTGTGGTGGCGGTGGTGTGTGGTGGCGGTGGTGGGTGGTGGTGGTGGTATGTGGTGTGTAGGAGATGGTGATATTTTTATAGCCCTTAGGGGTATTTTGGTCTTTTTTAAAAAAATTTAACAGAAAATGTTAACACCGTTAGTCAAAAGGACTGAAACAGACAACTTTTTTAAAATTTGGTACTCAAACAGACAACTTTTTTAAAGTTTGGTACTTAAATGGAGACAAAATAAACGTTGGTACTCAAGTGGAGTCAATTTGCAAAACACAGGGACCAAAACCGAGATTTACTCTAAATTTTTTAAAAAAAGACCAAAATACCCCTAAGGGCTATATATATATCACCGTCTCCACACACCACATACCACCACCACCACACACCACCGCCATCACACACCACCGCCACCACACACCACCGCCACCACACACCACCGCCACCACACACCACCGCCACCACACACCACCGCCACCACACACCACCGCCACCACACACCACCGCCGGATCCAAAGCCTCCCCTTCGATCAGGAAGGTCCAACTCACTCTCAATCGGAAGAGGTGGATGGGGGTTTCAAACGGTGTTGTTCCTTCTCCGAAAGCGGAAGCGAAAGATCGAAGACCCTTCAAATGATGGGGGAGTTTCACATACAGATGATCGTGATGACAATAATTGTTGCTCTGGTGTTGATGATGATGATGATGGAGATGTAGTAAACCCTAGAAATGACGGCGATCGGAGATTTGGAGGTTTTGATAAGGAGAACCCTAGGTTAGATTTAGATTTAGGTCGTGTTGTAGCAGGTGAAGAAGTGAGAGATGAGGAGGGTGAAGAGGTGGATGGGGGTTTGAAGTCTGCGTCGTTGGTTGTTTCGGAGAGGAAGAAGGATGTGGGAGATACGCCTCCTGATGATGATTGCTGTCCGATTTGCTTTGATAACTTCTCCATTGCGTGTAAAACGAACTGTGTATGGTGTATGGTGTTTTGTTGATTTCATATGCTGTTTTGCCTTTTTTGTTTGGCTATTTAACATGTTATGTTTATCCTGGATAGTCTGCTAAATACATGTCTTGTTAGCGGGGGTGACGATTGCTCATGGTGGTGTTCTTCCGAACATTAACCCTGTTTTGTTACCGAAGAAGACAGCTGCTGGAAATGCAGCGAGGAGTAACATTTTCTATTCGATGGTGTGTGGTGGTGGAGTGTGTCGGCGGTGGTGTGTGGTGGCGGTGGTGTGTGGCGGTGGTGTGTGGTGGCGGTGGTGTGTAGTGGCGGTGGTGTGTGGTGGTGGTGGTGGTATGTGGTGTGTGGTGGAGATGGTGATATTTTTATAGCCCTTAGGGGTATTTTGGTCTTTTTACAAAAATCTAACAGAAAATGTTAACACCGTTAGTCAAAAGGACTGAAACAGACAACTTTTTTAAAGTTTGGTACTCAAATGGAGACAAAATAAACGTTGGTACTCAAGTGGAGTCAATTTGCAAAACACAGGGACCAAAACCGAGATTTACTCAATATAAAAGAGTAAAATGTAATTTTTATCCCCGACATTTTATTGAATTTCTCAATTCAATCTAAAAACTTTTTTTTCGCTGTTTCAGTCACTGTAATTTATCAAATGTTATCATTTTCATCAACTTCACTAACTCCGTTAAGATCTCCGTTAAATATGAGGGTATTTAAGTATTTTTCAACGCCCTAATTATCCAATTATAACAAATTAATCAATTAATATTCGATCAAAATTTAAAAAAAAACATATAAAGCGACTAGTGAGACTGGACGTTTCGTTTTAAAAGTTTCAATTAACTCTAACTCATGTTGTTCGATTGAGATGTGCTATGGGATTTCAATTGATCTTCACTTTTTGATCGAGCGTGCACCGTTGTTCGATTGAGATCTATTGTTGTCACATTTTGTTTGATTGAGTTTTGTTGTCACGTTCAAACAAACCTTACGACAATAGACCTCAATCAAATAAAGCGTGACAACAGCAGAACTCAATATTACAACAGCCCTCAATCGAATAATGGCACATATTAGAACAAAATATGAAGATTAATTGAAATCTCACAGAACTCAATCGAACAACATGAGTTAAGGTTAATTGAAGCTTTTAAGTCGAAACGTCCGGTGTCATTAGTCACTTCATGTTTTTTTAGTTTTAGTTGAATATTAATTGATTAATTTGTTTTAATGATAATTAGGGTGTTGAAAAAGACTAAAATACCCTCATATTTAACTGAGATCTTAACGAAGTTAGTGAAGTGGATGAAAAATACAACATTTGGTAAACTACAGTGACTGAAATAACAAAAAAAGGTATTTGGATTAAAATGGTAAATTTAAGAAAACGTCAGGGACGAAAATAACATTTACTCAATATAAAATATTGCAATTACACTCCAAAGGAGTATTATTATTGATTCTCGATTAATTATTTTTTTAAAAAGATTAGAAATATTAATTTACCTTTAAATGTTTCATAATTTATTTTAATTTTAATCCAAAAGCTTTATTGTTTTAAATTTAAATTAAATAAATAATAAAACTTTTGAACTGAAATTGAAACAAGTTATGAAATTTTGAAGGTAAATTCGTGTTTTAATTTTTTGGAGGAAAATAGTTATTTTGATCAAAGCTCAGGAAGAAAAACCGAACTTAACTCTTTTCTTTTGGTAGACATGTAGTTGAGTGATTAATTAAACGTTATCTTTTTACCATCTAATTTCACAAATCTTGCCCTTACAAGTTACAATGATATGAATCTATATTACTAAGTTTAGCGAACTAGTTAACATAAGAACTTCCGACAAATCTGAAACTTTTTCAAATGTTTATGCAGATTGTTAAACAATTTATTATAAATTAAAGTCATATAAAAATAAATATAAAAAACACATCAAAATTTTTTATATGATGTTTACTTGCAGTTTTGATTTCTTTTTGAATCTTTTAATCTAAAATATTTACATGTCTCTTTATTGTAAGTATTTGATCACAATGTAGGTGTAACCATTACTAGTAAAGATGAAACTAAAAGAAAAACATAAAATGATTCATGCGTATTTGGGTGGTGAAGGGTAACTTGAAGTTGGGGTGATGCAGGGAGTGATAGTTACCGGATAGAATGTAGAATAATTGGAGAGTTGATCATATGTAAAGTGGATGTGAATTTGAAAGACGAGAGTTTTAATCGAAAATAAAAGTGGCTTTGATATGTTGTCATCTACTTGACGAGACCCTCAACACAAAATTGTTTGGGTATGCATGATGCATAGAGTCTTATCCACTTGTTTGTTATGGGAGTAATTTTTTTTGAACGACCGGTTAGTTTAGTTGCTAGTATCATCAAGTTAGTAATATTCACTCATGTCAAGGTTTAAACCTTGAACCTCCAAAAGTGTCAAAGCCTCCCATCTCCCCCTTGACCACTCGACCAAGAGATCATTGGCTTGGGAGTAATTGATCGAATGTTTAGCATAGTCTTGGTCGAGGAGTCAATTGTATCATAGCCTTTGAATTCAAAACGATCCTTCCCATTCGAGTTTGATTTTGGTTTGAGATCAAATTATGTTTTAAATATTCTCAAGTTTGAATAACTTAATTTGAAACCACAGACAACCACATAAAAGAAAACCTATATAACCCGAAATCGACTCGAGAAATACCTCCGTCTCTAATTACAAGACAAAATAAACAAGTCAATAGACAACTTTGCAACTTAACCAAACATACTACCCAAAAAAATTCAAAAGTACTTGATTTTGTTAAATAAAGAAAACATAACATGATTGGAGTAACAAGAAGTGTGTAGTGAATGTGTCTGTCGTTAAACCGCTATAATTATAATTAGAAGACGTAAAACTAAACTAGTTAAGCAAGTAAAATAGATTTGAATATATAACTGTCTTTTAAATAATAAACTCGCACACCACTAGTTTGTTTATACATCTATAGTATTTGTTTATTACTGAAATTGAATATTCATCACTCGAGTGAGGCACCAAAATGCCTTGTTGTCTATAACTTCATAATCTAATAACATTGGTGAGTATATTCTAAAAATGTAATTTAAACTCTTAATTATTGTAAGTTGTAAGTGCAATGTTAAAAGGAAAAAGAAAAAAAAAGAACTCTATAACTTAAAAGTATAAAAACGAGAACTATGACGGGCAAAATGGTAATAAACAATGGTCCCGCTGAATATTGGCATACACTCCACCGCCATCCCACAACACCTTTCATCAACAGATTACATAATCAGAAGCAAAATTACTCTGTGAATCAATCGTTCGATTTGACGTTAATCTTTTCTTGTTTGAAAGAGATAACACAAAGATTCCGATCGGTGGTGATGAGGGGCTTACGGCGGTTGATAGCAGCACATCGAGTCAATCTTCAACGGAGATTCGAACCCTACATCGACAACTTTGCTTCACGGCACACATCTCGTCGTCTGTTGTTCGTTTCTTCTTCGAATAATGTTATCTCTCGTTCCACTTCCCCAATTTCTACACCTGTTGGTCCTTCTTCGTACGCGTTATCTGGATTAGGCGATTTTGTAGGTCAGTTGATTCCTGTCTACAACTATGTGTGTGTTATTCTTGCTGGTGTGCTCTTATAGTCTTATATGTTAATGTCGAAGTTGATTCTGTTTTATGATTGATTCTACACTGAAAATGATTGGGGTTTTCCCCGTGAAGTAAAGGATTAAGGTGTTGTGTATCATTGGATGCTGCAGTTTGCTAGAAATCACTATCTATTTTGAGGCTTTGAACTGAGAGTAGACTTTATTTGCATTAACTAATCAAAATGAACCAAATATCAATTCAATTTTGTTTTTTTTTTCCATGCGGGAGATGTCTTTCTTCTTGACTATCATGTATATCACATAAATTTAGTATCGGTTGCAGTGGAAGCACCTAGTTGTAGCAGGCAGCTTTGTCGGTATGATCATGAGCGTAGGATGGAAATTCCTTGTTTTTAGCTTCAAGTGTTGCTCCTTTTATCTTCATACTAACATTATTGTATCTTATTGTTCCAATTGATATCATTATTATCTTGAGGATTAGCAAAAATAGAAAGAACCAGATCTATCACTCGGGCCTCATAAGACATAAGAGGTTATGAGGTTTTGGCAGAATGTAAACCACTCCTGTGGTAAAATTATAGAACCTCCAAAACACACATGTGACACACAACATTAAGGAGGGGTATTGGCAAAATCTTCTTTCAGAGTAAAGCGTTAATGTCCTTTCGATCGTCAAAGTTATTTTCTAGTGACGTGCCAAACAGGATAATGAAATAGTATTATAAGCAAAACTTTATTTGAGGCCAGGGTGTAAAAACTTGGTCCAACCTTTTCAACCAGCAAACAAAACTAAGATTGCCCCAATCATGTATACTCTGGTTCTTTGTCCATGGTTTGAAAATCCTCACTTGTTGGTCTGGTACTGGTCGTGTTCAATTTGGTTCTTGTCCTGTTAAAAAGCAAACATTTTTTTTTTTAAATTTTGAGCGACATCAGCTTATTTAAGATATTAGGCTTGAATCACTAGCCAAAAAGTTTGAAACCAGATCACAGTCCTGTTTCAGATTGAACATGTTGTAAACTGGATCGAAGCTTCTTGGTTCCATACAGTCTTTCGTGCTTTGTTCATGCCAATTCAATGCTTGGTGGAATTCATATTGAGCTTTGTACTTGTAAGTCACTATTTATGGGAAGGAAACGAATATAACTATGTAAATAGGAAGAATGGATGCTTCTTCACTAGTTCATTTGCTTGACCTTTAGAACCAAGCCAACATATCATTTTCTGATTCTCATGATATATATTTTGTACTTTTTCCTCAATAATTTTATGTCGACCTACTTTGCACAAATTAACCTTACTTTACCCAAGAATAGAAGCCAGGTGACAATAATATGATTGATAGAACTCTAGTAGGCTTGATTGCAATTAAACAAGAAACAAGAACAGTGCAGTCCTTCGAGATAGACCAGTCTCCAAAATACAAAACCAAACAAACCAAATACTCCACACCTAACCTAGAACATTAAAATATATATAAAGCAAGATACTACTAACTGCCCCCACTAACTTCTACCCCACTAACCCCATTTGTGCTACCGCCTTTTGACCGACTCAAAACAGGATCCATGATCCAGTTGGATCTGCCCCATTGCAACTGGTTCAAACCCGCGGTTACGTATCAATGATCCTTTTTATAGTTGTATTGTTACCATAAAGATATAGATTGTGTGATGATGAGTCATGATTTGCATATTGCTTGGTGATATGGAAGATTTTTGTTGCATAGAAAATGGCAAGCACTGTGCCACCGTCAAGGCAGATTTTATGTTAATCAGTGTCACACTATATAAAGTTGTACCTTACGGGGGATATATACTTTTGCAATGGCAATTTTAAAGGCTTGTGGTAGTGGTCTATGGTGTAATTACTACTAGGGAGGTGATATGTCTTTTATCTCTTCTGTAATTTACATGCACTCTAATTTTTAACATCAGCTGTTTCTAGGCTTTAATGAATGGTATTTCAATTTTAAATGAAGTACAGAATCATTTGAATTTTTATTTGATACATGTAAACAAATAGTGTCATTGTCTATAATGTCTGATGGATTAGGCGCAGATCACAAATTCTATGCTCAAGCTGGACTGGTATATAAGTGTTGTCTGACAGTTGATACATTTAATAATGGCAAGTAACACAATATACTTGATATTTTGTCTTCAGAAGAATGTCAGTACAATGAAATAATTACTTTTACAATTGAGCCTCACAGTAGTTAGAGATATCTTTATGATTGCATGGTAAAGCATGCTGGATGCTTTGTTTCAGATGCTTTACTAACTTTGAACAGTATAAGGAGCATATATATTTGAAGACAATGTGATTTTGGTTTAGTAAATGAATGGTTTTTTAGTCTTGTCAATTTAAGTATTCTGACATTAATTCTTACAGGGCAGAAGAGGACGATGTTTATCCAAACACAATCCACTCCTAATCCTTTATCATTAATGTTTTATCCTGGGAAGCCAGTGATGGAAGTTGGGAGTGCAGACTTCCCAAATGCCCGTACAGCTATGAACTCACCACTAGCAAAGGCCCTTTTTGGAATTGATGGTTAGTTTTTTTAGTTGTGTTATTCATGGTTCATATGGTTGAGCTAACACCGACAGTATTTTGTTGTTGGTGCAGGAATTACTCGTGTATTCTTTGGTTCGGATTTTGTAACTGTAACAAAGTCAGAACATGCTTCTTGGGATTTTCTAAAACCTGAAATATTTGCAGCAATTATGGACTTTTACTCATCTGGGAACCCACTGTTTCTGGACTCAGCTACTTCAGCTTCTATGGATACAGCCATCCATGAAGTAAATTTTTTTCTGTAGCAGTTATTATGTGTATATTTCATCTTTGAAGTTACCAATCCTATGTCATGATGTTGCAGGATGACTCAGAAACTGTTGCCATGATTAAAGAACTATTGGAAACTCGTATACGACCTGCTGTGCAGGATGATGGTGGTGACATTGAGTACATAGGATTTGATCCGTATGCTACTTTGATCTTTTGATTATCATACATATAACTACGTACATATGATCTCATCCATTTAACACATTTATAATTTTCATCTGTTAATTATTGCCAGAGAATCTGGAGTTGTAAAGTTAAAAATGCAAGGAGCATGTAGTGGCTGTCCCAGCTCATCTGTCACTCTAAAATCTGGAATTGAAAATATGCTGATGCATTATGTGCCAGAGGTAACTATCGTTCAATTCTGCATCTCATTTTCTTGTTTAGCTTTTTACCCACGTGAGGGTGGGTCCTAGAGCAACCGGTTGCTATCTTTGTGGCTTTAAAAGGCACGCCAAGGTGTATCTAGGCGCAAAGCCCATCGGTTTTGTTAACATAAGGTGCACTCTGTACAGAAAGCGCAAAAAGAATGCGTTTTTTCCTTTTTGGGAAAAAAGTCCACTGAAGTGTGCGCTTGTTGTATGAGGGTGTTTCTGTGCTTTAAAGTGTTAAACATGTAGTTAAAAAGGTTGTACATCTAAGTAGTTTATACATTAAATCATATATAAACCTTATTTATAGCTATATTTAGGGTAGGGGATGTTAAAAACCTAAGGGACATATAAAATATATTGTATAAGCACCTTGCAGCTCACGTACAAAAAGCCCATGCTTTTGCGCTTTGCACTTCGGTTTAGACCTCGTCGCCTTGGTTCGTTTCTCGCTTTTTTAAAACCAATGTTGCTTTGTGACTTTGAAGACATGGGTTCAAGCCATGGAAACAACTTACTCCACAAGGCGTATGGTATGTTGTGTACATTAGATCGCGTAACGATCGGGCCCCACCTTACACCTGTGCAAAGCAGGAGCTAAGTCAAGCACCGGATACACCCTTAGTTTTTGACCCACTTGACCTTCAGATTAAATACAACCCAAATTGACCTATTCATAAATCATAAGTAAATGAGTTTGAAATAGCGAGTTATAGTAATTGAACTTGCTTGTTTTTGCAGGTTAAAGCTGTGGAACAAGACCTTGATGTTGAAGATGAAAATGAAGAATTAACGAGCCAGTTGGACTGAGGTAAATGTATTCCTTTGTTGATCAAATGGACACCCGATACGAGTAAGAAAAATTGACAAGTTGGTATCAATATATTCAATGTTGGTTTTTTCTGACCATTTTATACAACTATGTATTATCAGTGATCATTAGATGCAGCTCTCAATAATTGCACACATGTAGGCTATTGTAGCATTTTGGCTGGTCCATGAGCGTTCTAGTTTTACACAAGACCCGTTTTCTTTTGGACTTCGGGACAATGGAGTTGTTTTCTTTCTTTTTCCCTTAAACTGTTGATCATAAAGCGCAATGACCCGTTTGTATCTATTCAATGTTTTGAATGTGGTAGATTTTAGTGTCATCAAGCTATTTTCAATAATTGGATATTTAGATTTACTTAATGACCAAATGTGAGATCATAGTTAAACATCAAACTAGTTAGGAAGTATAGAGCGAATGCTTGTTTTCAAAGTTTTATCATTTTAAAGTTTGAACAACTGGAGTATACATCTCAGGACTACGATTCTAATGGTGGTGTTCGAGGGGGTGGTAGCTACTGGTGGGGTTTAAGAGGCAAAACACGTGGCTGGTAATCACATAGTTGTGAAGAATGAACCTTGGTATTCGTTGAAGACCAACAGCAAAAAGTTGGTCGGCATCAACTGGAAATTCAGTAGCGAGATATTATGATTGCAACATTTAGTGTTAAATGATGATTGGTAGCAAAATTATGTTGATTATCAGTAGCAACTTCATCTTTGGTGGGAAAACTGACCGATAGTAAAATGATCAATAACAAAGTTCTATCGATGTTTTCTGTTGAGATAATTACCAACAGTTATAACTGTCAACTAAATTATTAGTTTCACATAACATTCTATATAAAAAATACTTGCAAAATCAAATTGAATGTAAAAACTTAAAAAAAATTATATTATATCATATATGATAATGCTTGATTTTAGAAAAAAACTAGTATTAAACTCCTCGCGTTCTGCGTTGCGGCGGGGGCGTAAAACCATGCTAAGTAACACCAATATCACATCATCGTCGGCTACCACCAACACCGAAAAAACTCGTATTGAAAAAATAATAGAAATGAAAAAATGAAACTAACACGAAGGTAGACGCTAAAAGATTGGACCACACACGTAAAAACAATACCAAAGTCGATCTATGACTCGCACGTTGCGACGCGATTGTTAAAAGGGAAAAAATATGTGTAACGTACCACACACGCATGGTACTATTTGTTAACTCTTAAAATTTAGTCCGAAATGTAAATCAAAATTTAGATGAAAAGTATAGAAAACTAAAGTTAAAAGTAAAAAATTATAGGGGTTTAAGTATTGGATTCAAAAATAAAAATTTCAATGAAAAGAAAAAAACAAAACCAAAAAAATATATAACCTTTAATGTTGATTGTACAATCATTAATGCATTCTTAAATTGATAATTAGTAATATTTAAATTTTAGTCAAGCTTTGAAAAAATAAGCATGTAATAAAAGTGTATTTGGAAAGTCATAACTCATATGAGACAGAGAAAATAAAAGGGTTCCTTTATTTAGACACCCACAATTTTAAATCAACACCCCTGTACCCTATACGTCGCGTATGGGTCCATACGCGGCGTATAGGGTACATTGTTGATTTAACGTTTTATACCCTATACGCCGCGTATGGGTCCATACGCGGCGTATAGGGTGCGTTGTTGATTTGACGTTTTATACCCTATACTTGGCGTATAAGACCATACGCAGCGTATAGGGTTTGACATTTTATACCCATACGTGACTTATGACCCATACGTGGAGGAGCTATACGCCGCGTATGGTTCCATACGCGGCGTATAGCTTATATATTTATTTTTTTTTAATTTTTTGAGTTTTAATATATACATATATATATATTTTTTTAATTTTTTGAGTTTTTATTTTAATATATACATAATTTAAATTAAAATTATTTAAACAATATAATACGAATACAATAATAAAATTAAAATTAAAATATATAATTCGCATATTACAAATTATGAATTAAAATAAATTTATATAAGCTGGGGGTTCTCGGTTATTCTCTATTATTGCGTTGTATTCCGAGATACGAATCCTATACATAATCTCCCATTCTGCAGCACGTACGCTTCGGTTAAGAATCCAAAGATTACTTAATGTTGGCATCGGATAATCTCCTTCTAGCTTAACGTGGACGAAATGATTATTGTTGACATGAACAATCGACACGACATGATGAGGCATAACAGTTGTCGGATCAGCCCATAATGGGAAAAATGTTTGACAACCATTATTGCTTAGTAAATGAAGAATAACCCCAAACTTTTGAGCAACCACTAATCCCGTATACGGCATTATCATCCAATGTTCTTCTGGTGCAGGTTTCACACTTTGCTAATCGATGGTGTGACGTAATTCATTATACTGTCCGGGGTACAAAGTATCGAAAACTTCTCTGTACTCCAATTCATGTCTGTCCAACTCTTCTAAAAGCTGTGTCCGCACATACATCCACTTATTTTCATCAAACCCTAAGCCTAAAGCTATTGATCGAAAACCACAATTTCCATCGGGTCGGACATCTCGTATACGTGAAATATACTGATGAAAGATTGAAAGAATCCAATTTTTTAACATGTTTATATTGTTTAATTGGTGATCTCCGACAATCGAAGAAAACTCATTAGTACCCCGTGATACTTTAGATGACGTTGAACGACTACGTTGCATGGCAGGCTTCTGGGGCTTTACAGCTGAACTTGTTCTTCCGGAAATGTGAGACGCAATAAATGAGCTATGTCTCAGCATGTCGCACGTACTTTGTTGAGTGTCATACTTTTGTTGTTGAACCTTTAACGTTGGACGACCGCGAATATCTGTTTGAACAACAGGCGCTTTTTTGTTATTTTTCCATGGATACATAATTTTTTTATTTTTTCCACCAAACTAAATTTTACAGCTGCGGGTTGTGTCATTATTTGTTGTTTCACCCGTTCCATTTCTTCTTCAACATCAACTTTTTCATCCACCGTATATGATGGCTTAATGTTATCAAGCTTCGTCTAAAATACGTCAATTGCATCTAATGGAATTTTAGTGTCTGCATTATAAAGTATAAATTAATATATAATTTGTCACTTTAATAGAAAAATGATAATGATGGAGCGGCTATTACCAGAATGTTCATATTTTTCCAGCCGACAAGCACAAGGCAAGCCACAACTAGTGAAAAGATGACAACCACATGTTGCATTTGCAGAGCGCATCACATGCAATTTAGTGTTTTCGGCAACTAATAAATCAAGAGCTATGTGTGAAACCTTGCCTCTTAAGTAATCAAATAGCGGAAGTTTATGATGATTCATGGTTTTAATTTTGCTTGTCTCAAAGCTTTCTTTTAAATTTACCTCTTGTGCGTTCACCAATTGATCTACAAACTCCACAAGTCTATCCAGTGAGCTATTTGTTGATTTAAGATATCTTTTTAAATTTGCATGCTGACTCTCCACCCTATTTGTTGTGCGTTGGCCAAAATTGCGGTTCGAGTTAGTCCAGGCTGATACAAACATTTCTTTGTAACTCTCTAACCAGTTTCTGTATATATATATGACAATACTTCTGAAAATATAATAAAACATAATTAAATTATATATTGAAAATATAATAAAACATAATTAAAATATAATAAAAACTTACTTTCTCGATTCGCTTTAACTAGTCGTTCGTAAAGAATGTTATAGTTATACTCGTAAATCTCCGCCGTGGGAGACTCACACAAACGTGCCCATGCATATTTAAACTCACCGGCTCGATCGGCGGAGACACGTCACCAAGATGCCGAGGAAGATAAGCTAAAGATCGGGCAATCAACGTGATGTACGCGCCGCCGTACACCGCTCCTCGCTCCTGGCGATGATAATACGACGCAAAATACTCCGCCAAACATCTCGCCAGGTTACACCTGGTCCCCGTAATCAAACAGTATAAGTAAAATAAGTCGGGAATGGTACACCACTCCCGACTCTTGCCACGTCCCGTGATGGACGTGGCGATCATGCGATGCAGATGACGGATGAGAGGATCTCGAATGCCGGTGACCCTGCCTTTAGTCCTCTGAAACGGACCTCCGGCAATCTGAGGCCACCACTCTCTCAATGTACCCTCCTCCATTTCAGTAATACCCTCGGTGAACAGAGGGGTAACAGTCTCCGGCTCATAATAAAGCCCCGAGACAACTGCAAACTGCTCAATGGACATCTCATGTACATGTCCACAAAGCATAAAAGAAATCTCCGAGCGCTCATCATCCTCCACCATCTCATCTGGGCGAATATAAGTAAATGCGGATAAAAACTTCACTACCAGCTCACGGTGGGACGGTAAGAACGCGATCTCAAAGAGACGTCTCCACGGCGTATCGTCTCCGATAATAGCAGCAAGACGATCGCGCTCTCCTAGCTCAGCCATAACCTCCCAATCTACGGCCTTTTGATGACCGATCTTCATACGAATAAATTTTGAGCACTTAGCGTGCTCAATGGAACCCGCCTCAAACTGCAGCCAAGGATGCTCAGCAATGTGGTCAACAACGTCAGCTCAATATCAGAATCGGAAGACATATCTGCACAAGAAAACAAATAGGTCAAAAGCAACGTATACGTATATATATATACATACAGATATACATATGTATATGTATATGTATATGTATATGTATATGTATATGTATATGTATATGTATATGTATATGTATATGTATATGTATGTATATGTATATGTATGTATATGTATATGTATATATATGTATATGTATATGTATATGTATATGTATATGTATATGTATATGTATATGTATATGTATATGTATATGTATATGTATATGTATATGTATATGTATATGTATATGTATATGTATATGTATATGTATATGTATATGTATATGTATATGTATATGTATATGTATATGTATATGTATATGTATATGTATATGTATATGTATATGTATATGCATATGATATGATATGCTATGCGTATGCATATGCATATGCATATGCGTATGCATATGCATATGCATATGCGTATGCGTATGCATATGCATATGCGTATGCGTATGCGTATGCGTATGCGTATGCGTATGCGTATGCGTATGCGTATGCGTATGCGTATGCCTATGCGTATGCGTATGCATATGCGTATGCATATGCGTATGCGTATGCGTATGCGTATGCGTATGCCTATGCGTATGCGTACGCATATGCGTACGCATACGCATATGCATACGCATATGCGTATGCATATGCGTATGCATATGCATATGCATATGCGTATGCATATGCATATGCGTATGCGTATGCGTATGCATATGCATATGCATATGCATATGCGTATGCATATGCATATGCATATGATGCATATGCATATGCATATGCATATGCATATATATGCATACGCATATGCATATGCATACGCATATGCATATGCATCATATGCATATGCATATGCATACGTATATGCATATGCATATGCATATGTATATGCATATGCATATGCATATGTATATGCATATGTATATGCATATGTATATGCATATGTATATGCATATGTATATGCATATGTCTATGTATATGTGTATATACATATGTATGTATTTGTATATATGTATTTACCCTATACGCTGCGTATAGGACTATACGCCGCGTATAGGGTAGCAGCGTATGGGTCACAGGGCCACGTATAGGTCAACCCCGACCCTATACGCCGCGTATAGGACTATACGCGGCGTATAGGGGACCCACGTATGGGCCACAAGTCACGTATTGCAACACCCTATACGCCGCATATATATCTATACGCCGCGTATAGAATACCCACCTATGTGTCTTCGTCCCCAACCATAGAACTATACGCTGCGTATAGCCCTATACGCGGGGCTGTACCAGCGTATAGTTCTATATACCAGTTTTTAAATCACGCATTATAGGGCATAAAACACTACTTTAACGTTTAAATCAATGAACGATTAATATAATAATGATGTATGAACAATAATACGTACCTGGATGTAGAAAAATCGAAGATCAATACGTGTAGTATAGTGCTATACGAGAGTGTTTTTTTTTCGGAGTGTGTGTAAAGTGAGAAAGTTTGAAAGATATAGCGGGACGATGATCTATACGCCGCGTATGGGTCCATACGCGGCGTATACATTATATTCTTTTTAAATCGACACCGACCTATACGTGGCGTATGGGCCTATACGCCCCGTATAGGTATACTGATGTGACGTCGGGTGTCAGTCATTAATGTCGCATTAATGGCCGATACCTATACGCCGGGCATGGGCCGCGTATGGACCCATACGCGGCGTATAGGGGGGTGTCGATTTAAATTTTGGGTGTCTATTTATTAGCACCCAAATAAAATATGTTGATACTAATTATAAGGAAAATATTAAATTAAAAATAATATTAAATCTAAAAAGTCTAAAGTTAATCTCAATCATTAAAATTTTAAAGTAACGACTCTGGTCAAATTGGAGGGAAGAAGTTTGTTAGTGCAGTATTTTGAATATATCCGTTTTTGTTTATTTTTTTTCAAATTTCCTCACATTTTTAAACCTTTTATAATTTTTATATAAGGTATTATTCTTTTCTTTAATAAAATTACACTATAAAAACGAATATTCTTTATGTTTATAACGAGTACAATATCATCATAAACAAACAAACCCAGTATATCCCACTCAAGAGCAGGGCCTGAGAGGGGTAGGTGTAGGCAAGTCTTTCCTCTACCCAGATAGGTGGAGAGACCGCTTCCAAATACAATATCATCATATAAAAAATAATATACATTTTTTTAAGTTTTTAAGCTTATATGAAATTTGCTTTTTGTTGTACCTTTTGTGAGTTCATTTGTGTTTTTGTTAGTTATCGTAATTTTTAAAATAATAAATTAAAAAAGTATATAATAATAAAATAACACTTTTGTGGAATTATAGTATGTAAAAACAATGATAACTTAACGATTAGTTATCTAAAATAACATAAAATGATATGAAACGTAAAATACATGATAAATACTTCATTGTTTTTTTGCTCATCATCCTTGAATCGCCACATCCATTGCGGCCCGTAACAACTTAACGTTGCGGTCCGCATCGTTGCTGAGTCACTAGCCACGTGTTAATCCATTGATCCGTGTATCATGACACATGTCGGACACCAGTTGAATTTTTAACCACCAAGTTGCAGATCGCATCGCCTTTACTTCTGTTGCGGCCCACAACCTTTGGCTGTTGCGGTCCGCACCGGTATTCAGAAAATTTTGATTACCACAATCGTTATAGTCATGGGCTTTGACCCTTGGACCCTGCTACTAGGATATTGTCCCCGAAACCCGTTTGAACGTGAGGCTTTTGCTTAACTAGGGGTATTATTGTTTCCAATGTAAGTTTTGCCGATAGTTTTTGCAATGTTACGTGGCGGGTCATAATACTAATTTTCTATATTTGTTTATGAACAAATCAATTTCTTAAATTTTGTTTTAAAATAATCTGTATTAATAAAATTTCGGAAAAAAATATTATTTTTATCGCTTTAATCTTATCAGAAAAATCTGTGGTTTTTCTTTCATTTTTTTCTTCTTTTTTGGGGCATTTAGAGACGTAAATTAAAGAAGCGTTGAAGAAAAAAATGATACAATTAAATTGATATATAATATTTTAAACAGAAGTAAGGTTTCAAAAGAACATCAAGTGATCAACACCTCCATTGCCATTCAAACACTGGATCTATGGCGAATGAAGAGGCGAACGTTGATATAGGTGATCATGATGTTCTTTACAACATACTTTCTCGGTAAGCCTTTACTACGTTTCCGATGTGTGTCGATGCATTGGAATCATTTGATTTCAGATCCCTACTTTATGAAGTCGAGGTCACGTCGAATGATCCTCTTTCCATTCCCACGGCCTCTTGTTGTCATAGACGACAACGATAATGACAATATTCATTCTGTGATGACAATTCGTTCTCCCATAGAACCCCTGCGGCAATATATACGAGTTTCCAATGTTGGAACATTCAATGACATTGTGATTTTGGCTATTAATGATAATAGATTCGACTCGTGGGTGACGAAAGACCAAGGTGAAGGCTGCATTGAGATGTCATGGCTGAAAGCGCGCTCTTTTACAACACGTTTAGAAGGTCGTTTTATCATGAACACGTTCGCGCTCTTTATATTCTGGCTAACGGAAAAATTCTACTCACTGATAATGCAATGCGGCTTGTTATGTACGACACGATTAGAGATTCATATAAGGAGCTAGTTGATTTTCAAGATTCGACAATATACCGTCAATATGTGCTCAATGATATACGCACCATCGAGTACGTAGAAAGTTTGGTTTCACCTTGTGATGTGTTAGTTTTATCTAACACGTACGCCCTTACTACGTTTTTCTGTTTTCGGACTAGTTTTTGTTATTTCATAAGATTTGGATATGTAAACGTATTTGATTATCTAGCTAGTGCTTTTGATGTTCAATTGTAAATGCATGGTTGTTCGTACAATCTAATTCAATTAATTAAAATATGTATTATAGCACTCATCTAGGATGTCTATGAAGAAATTATACGTTCTATTTGTCACATCATAAATTAGGGTATGTGAATAAAACAAAAGCCCAGAAAATGTATATGATAACATCAAGAACATAAATATTAAGTGGGCGTCCCCACCACACAACACTAAACAACAGGATTAATGCCTAACTTATCACTTCTCTTTAGTTTTAATACTATGGTGTTTCACATTAGAAAACATATCTCAACAGTTGTGCATATGACGGGTAGGGTGGTAGGGCTGGGGTTGGGTGTAATGGTAAAATGTGTTATTATTCCAACAAAAAGTTGTGAGTTCCGAGTTTTGAGGGTGACAATTTATTTTGAATTATACATGTATTTTATATTGATGTAGTTTAGGAGTAGGTGAAGTATTCGTTCTAAAAAATCATCCATGTGCATTTTGTTTTCTCCAAAGCATCTTGAATTACATTAAAAAGAAAATAACGCTTTTGTCTTCTTGACGTTTTAATAAATTTAAGATAAACACTTTCTTCTTTGTAGTGGAAATTTTATATATAGACCAATGATTCTTAAAGAATAAAGTTATATATAATTATGTAAAATTATAGTAGTGAAATAAACAAGTATTATTAAGAATTCCGAGTTGGACTATTGTCACAATAATTGAACATCACTAGATCTTCTTTGATTTACAAATAGAACAATTCGGTCTATAGAATATTGCTTCATAGATCATACTTATTCTATTTCTGTGAACGCATATATAAATAAGATATGATCACAATACGATATTATCAATGGGAATCAATGAATTCCTGAAGAGGAAAGATGGGGAATAATTTGATTCTTCTTCTATGGTTAAAATGAGTTCAAAATAAATTCCACATACTGCCATTTTGAATGGTCCATCATGCACCAAATTTAAATTTTTATCTTATAAGAATTTAAAAAATATTTGTAATATTGTAACACCGTATTTTATGATCCTTTTAATATACATTTATACCCTTGTATCAACCGATATTATTAATTTTGTTTACTAAGAGTTCACAATTTATATTTGTTACTCTAGTGAAGACTTCTAAACTGGTCACTTGTACTGATATAGTGATATTACTACTTCCACACGAGCAAAGCAGCAAACTTTAATTAAACTCTTGATCTCTCAACATGCCAACATAAAGAATTTCTAGAAGACGAATTCAGAATCAATTCGTCAATTTGTTTGAATAATATGAAGACCCAAGTGGGCATCCTTTATTCTTATAAATTGTGTCAATCAGGTGTTTGTTAAACCACAAGACAAAACTCGTACACAACCAACACTAAGATAGCAATGTCTAGGCACCTCGGCACTGGTAGTCGCCAAACGATTGAGGCGGCACCACCAAGGCTCATTCGGCTAGAGCGGCGGCCCACCATGGAAAAGAAGTTACCTACCATTAAAGAAGATGAAAGTACCGGTGGTGATCAGGGTAGCCAGCTTCAAAACCTCAATGGAAATCGCGCTACAACGTTTTCACCTTCTTCAACAATGACCCTTTATAGTATGAAACACTCTACTTGTAACTAGTTGACTTGTTAAGTACTATCAATAAGGATGATAAAACTTTTATGTTATCATTTTGATTTGTTGGTTACTCGGGTAGTTTAAAGTTCGTCGGGTTTTGGACTAGTGTGAGTTCAAATCGAGTCGGGTAGAAAGTAAACATTCTGCTCGTTTTGTGTTATGATAAAGATAACGTGACCCATAAACTTTAACTTTAACTAGTGAAAACCAGTTCGACAAGCTATGTGTGCATGTGATTGGTAGTTATATCTCGACTTTGATGTTGGAGAAAAGCATTAGCATAAGTTGTGAACACACTTATGTCACGCTTCCTTGTCTTGCGAAAAGAAAAAAGAAGTGATAAAAGAAACTAGTTAGTTTTCAATTAAATAAAAGGATATATTTTAATTGTTGATTAGCAAAAAGTGAAAATCCATATTACAGCTTTTAATCTATGGTCTTAATTGGATTTTAGATTTTTTTTAGTAAAGAAATATATGAAGTCACCCATCGATTTATTAAAAGATTTGTATATATTATTATAGTATTTTTAGGATAATATTGTACATTGTATATATTTGTATATAAAAATACTAGTTTTAATAAACCCGTGTGTTACACGGGTTGAATAAACAAAAAACTAATATGATAATATTTATTATTATAAAATGATATTCTAAGATATGATATGACTGAAATTATGTATGAGAAATTACTATAAGTAATAAAACAGTGATACCAGTTTTTTAAAAACTTGTTTTAATTTTTTTTTAAAAAGAAATAAACGTTTTGTTCTAAAACAAACCGTATAAAAATATCATTTTTAAAAATTTACTTATTATAACTCCAAAATTTAATTATTTTTGGTTTTAAAAAATTGACTTTTTAAATATACCAATTTTAAAATATTTCGTATTTTTAAAAAGTTTTATGCTTTAAAATTTTTATTATTTTATAAAAAATTATTTATTTAGAAATAATATTAATAAATAGACCCCTTTCTTAATTTATTAAATCTAAAAAAATATTAAATAATATTATTAGTAATGAAGGTAATTATTTAATAGAAGAGATATGCGGGAAAATTTTGGTGAGTATGATTGTGGTGTCACCACGTCTCAACTAAGATTTTTATTAGAATAGGAAGATATGGACCTGGCCAATGTTGATGTGACCATGTATAACACCAAGATTACTTATTTTAATTATTTGTATAAATCTATTGTCTTTTGTCTAGCTTCTTTATAAGTTAGTACTTATCCAGGGGTAGCTAATCATTTAGGGGCATCTTTTTTTACTGAGATTAC
Source organism: Flaveria linearis (assembly GCA_024085815.1). Taxonomy (NCBI): domain Eukaryota; kingdom Viridiplantae; phylum Streptophyta; class Magnoliopsida; order Asterales; family Asteraceae; genus Flaveria; species Flaveria linearis. The sequence continues at coordinate 85,683,506 of CM044006.1, forward strand.
TTATTTTAATTCTTTGTATAACACCGACATCTTTTGTATGAATGATTAGCTACCCCTCGGTGTTATAATGTCTTTTGTCTAGCTTCTTTATAATGTCTTTTGACATTATTTAAAACACCGACATTTTTTTAAAATGTCATGAATTAGTAATCTCGGTGTTATAATGTCTTTTGTCTAGCTTCTTTATAAGTTAGTACTTATCCGTTCTTTAAGTTAGTACAAAAATTCATGACATTTTTTTTACAAAAGATGTCGTTTAAAGAACGGTAAAAAATATATTATGATTAAATACCAAGTGAATTAAACATGTGAATTAGTTCATACTTCCAATGTGGTAATAATTCTTTTCTCAAAGAGAATTGGAGTTTTTAGTCTGGCTTGTCTAGTTGGATATCTATCCTATCAGGTCATGTAAAAATTAAAAGAATAATAAAAAAAATCCTTAATTTTTTTTGTTATTTTATATTGAACGACAATATGATATAAAGAATAGCAAGAAGCAAGCAAAAATTATAAATACCAACTGAAAAATTAAACAATTACATTATCAAACAAACAAAAAAGAACACCATATATTGTTGTTAATTTGCCAACACCTTCTTTGATCGGTTCATGTCTTCATGATCCATAAGAAAGAGGCTTTGTTAAGACAAATAAAGCTTCTGAAGAGAATATTTTGTTCTCATGAATCTTGTTGTTCTTGGACTTGAAGATCAACCAACCACAAACAAACAAACATACTTAGATCTCAAAACAGAGTCTAAGAGGGTTAGGTGGTGTCAAATATTTCATCTATCTTGAGAGATAGAGAGACCGCTTTCAAAAGACCACCGACTCGAAAACGATAGCAAGCAGATTATAGAGCATACAACATATATGTATATATCACATACGAGTTTAAAATAAACATAGACATATTCATGAGTATATTCATAAGCATAACAACCAACAATATCATGAATCGCTTTTTTCACCATCTTATCACTTGAAGCATTTTTGTGCCAGTCATTTAAGTCTTTGAAGGAAAATGCGTACAAAGAAGGAGATAATCCAAGAGCTTATTCTAGATCAGACCAAATCAACGAGATGGCAAGAGATAAAACGTGTGTTCGTACTTTCCTGGGAGCTAACCACAATGAGGGCATGATATAAAAAACATAATAATATTTTTAAACTTACATAATCTTTTTTAACATACGTATTATGAAATTACATAAAACGAGTGGGAGATGAAAGAGAGGAGAAGAGGAGCCTAGATCCATGAGGAGAGAAGAGATAGAGGGTTGAGTAGCCTACGTTGGGGCAGTTAGAATGCCCATCTTCATCGATGATGATATGCTAAAACATAATTAAAATTTATTGTAATTTTTTTTAAAAGAAAGAAAAACATATAAAAAGTGATATATTTTGGTCACAATCACATCAGTTGTAAAATTTTTTATTCAATCAAGTCATTAAACTTTTAAGATTGTTTTAATTAGGTTATTCAAAAACTGAAAAATATTTTAAAAACTTGAAATATTTAAAAAATAACAATATTTATAAAAAAAACCGAATTTATTTATGAAAAATTGTAAATTATTTACAAAATTGACGAAAAAATTAGTGTTCTTTTTCTACATTATACACTAACATAATGTATGACAGATTTTAAAAATCTAATTAAAGATCATATCTAACCATGCTGCTAACGTTTATTGTTTTGTTTCTAACCTAATTTTTCAATGTTTATCTTTTTATATATTATCACATTATTTGTTTTGTTTAATGTGCAGGTCTTTTACAGTAACCGATGTCACTTTATTAGAGAATCTTAATATATCACATCATGATTATACCATCAAGGTTCGCACAATTCGATTGTTGAAGCAACAAATGTATATTAATTCATCAAACTTTTAGTCTACTGAGTTTATACTCAGAGTTAATCATTATTAAGAGTTGATTTGTTTTTTAAACAATCAATTTTTACACATGGATAACTGTATGTTACATTGTCAAGTTTTTCCAAGAAAAGATGTATTAAAGCTAATTATATTAGATGTGAATGATGAACTTTCAAATACAAACTCAAATGTCGTATAAAAAGAATTTTCAGAGATTTGTAAACATTTAGTTTTTTTTTTCTATGTAATTAAATTTGTCATGTAATTTTATTATGTACATATTATTTAATTCTCACGTTTTTATACATTATAAATTTATATTCTTATGATTACTATATTTTAAATATATTTTATTTTTTCAAAATACACAACAAATCGAACGATGACAGCCATAGACCGGCACCCGTGTATGACGTATCTTATCGTCCACTCATAGAGCACACAATAAAATAATTAGTGGGATGTGGGTCCAAAAGAACCATCTAAATCTCGCGTACATTGTACGACAAGTAATGTAGGAGGAAGCCGTTGTACACTTGTACATATGCACTGAAACCACTTCATGTTTTGTGTTTCTAACCTTTTTCTTTTATAATATTTGAGTTTATTCTTATGATGTTATATATGTTTATTGGAGAAATTATCAAAATAAACATTTGATCAAATTAAATTACCAATAGAACCATTAAAAAATAAATTTATAAAAAAACAACCAATAAAAATGAGCCAGGTGTCCATTCCTCGCCACGAGTACGAGGAAAATCCATAATCTCTCGCTGACGTGACGAATTATCAGTGGTTCCTCACTGACATGAGCCATTCCTCGCTGATTGGGCGAGGAATTTGGGGTTTTCCTCGCCCATAATTACCAAAATGTCACTCCCCACTTAATTTTGATTTTTTTTTAAATACAAATTTTTTAAAAAAATATTTATCAAAAATTTAAAAAATCGTTAGTTTTATTAAAAAAATCATTTATTATTTTTTAAACACTTATATTTGTTATTTAATGTGGTTTTCCCCTATATAATACAAGCTTTACTCTTAACAAATTTATCAAATTTTAATTTTTTTCTTTATTCATTTTACCAGTTTAGAAATATATTTTAACACGAATAGAATTAAAATATTAAATTAATAGTTAATACTTAATATTTAAAAAATATAAAATAATTTTTTTAGAATATATGATTCAGATTACATATACTCAACTATTTTAAGTAATAACAATATTTTTTAAACTTTCATCTTTATAAAACATAAAAAATCGCATTTATTTAAACGAAAGTTGTCAATATTAAAATAAGCTTTAAAAAACCCCTCTTTATTAAAATAAATGAAACTTTTTAAGGTTTTTATAGATGAAAGTTTAAAAAATATTGTTATTGCTTAAAATAGTTGAGTATACGTAATTCGAATCATATCTTATCTGAAATATTATTTTAAAATTTTTAAATATTAAATATTAACTATTAAATTAATATTTTAATTCAATCCGTGTTAAAAACATATTTATAAAGTAGTAAAATGAATAAAGAAAAAAAATTAAAATTTGATAAGTTTGTTAGGAGGAAAACTTCTATTATATACCGGAATACCACATTAAATAACAAATATAAGTGTTTAAAAAACAATATATGATTTTTTTAAGAAAACTAACGATTTTTAATTTTTGGTAAATACTTTTTTAAAATTTTATATCTTAAAAAATAAAATTTTAAGCGAAAAGTGGCATTTTGGTAATTATGGGCGAGGAAAATCCTTAATTCCTCGCCCAGTCAGCGATGAATAGGTCATGTCAGCGAGGAACCACTGAAATTTCCCCACGTCAGCGAGGGATTATGTAAATCCCTCGCCCAATCACTTTTTTAGTGAGTGATTATGGTTTTTCCTCGTCCACGTGGCGAGAAATGGACACATTACTCGTTTTTATTGATTGTTTTTTTAAATTTATTTTTCAATGGTTATATTGGTAATTTAATTTTGTTAAATATTTATTTTGGTAATTTTTCCTATGTTTATTACACTCGTATATACCGTTCAAATTGTATCCTTTTCTGATGACGCCAACAAAGTACTTATATCATTAAATGATTAATTATCCCATTATTATTAACTAAGTCAGTTATTCGTGACCGATCAAAAGCGAATCAACTAGAAACAAAAATATAATGTTATAACCGGTCTATAGTTCAATTGTGATGTTTGGAATCGATAATATTATAGGCGTCTTCTTAAGTCTTGATGTTTCATAACTGATTTGGACATTCAAGCTTCTAAGCAGGTTAAGGTCTTAAAAATATTAGGCATTAATCTTGAGTTCGATAATCTCTTTTAAAGATATTTTATTTGATATATAAGAATTTCTTATTTTAGTCCCGGAGTGCGTTACGCTAGCGGGTTTCGACTCATGTAGCGGCGCAACTATTGTCAAGTGGCAGTAGGCTCCATGGTTTCCCCAGGAACGCCAACCCCTTACTCTGAACCCGCGGGCCCGGTTCAGACAACGTAGTGGTCAGGTATGAAGGGGTGATGGGTCTCCGCCTTGTCGGAGATACGACTGTCACTCAAAAAATGAAAGTCGCCGTTCAAAAAAAAGCAATGTAGCAAGGGGCCAACGGCTGGATTTCACCACTTTATTCGCTTATAAATCATCATTGTGCTACGACAATTCTTTAAAAGTTTTCATTCTTTTCTTACTAATAGATTATTAGAATAAACTGACAGAAATTTTAATTAAGAAGATACAAAAATAAAATATTCACTTGACACTTGAAATAGGAAGTAAAATTTTATGCTAGATAAGAAGTAGATTTAGTCGGTTTTTTGCCGTCAAAAGAAAGAAAATTTATTTGTGTGTTGTTTGATAAGTTTGGTTCGATCACTATATGATAAAACCGTACGTAATATATTATTTAACCGGATCTATCTCATTTGAATACGGGTTTTCTAAGATTTAATCTTTTAATAATTAAACTAATCTATGTTATTGTAACTATTAAAAGTGGGTGATATTCCACTAGTACTTGTGACTTAATAATACTAGAATTTATATTCAATAAAGTCACATATTTTTTTGATGTACAAACATTAGATGACAACGATTTCTAATTTGCTTTGTGTATCATGTAAATAACAATCACATTCCATTAAATATGTGCATGCTTGTATATGTCACAACTTTTTATATTATTAGTTAATGTTACTTTAATTTATGATGTAGTTACTGATATCTTTGCGGCAGCTCCATTAAAATTAACGATATAATGTAGCTATGCTTAACTAGAACTTTTATTTTATCATCTATGTTCTTGGTTTAAAACTCACATATGTTTTGACTCTTCATTGACTAAACTAATCGGTCCAACCCGAACTGTTTTAGGGTTTGGAACCGATTTGTGCACCTCTCCACCTAAAAACTAATTATTTGGTTCCTAAGTTCTTTTCGGACTTAATTACACTCTATTTTTATCAACTCAATAAACGTGCTTTTAGAGAATGGAGTAACACATCTTTATTTTGCATGAAAAATATAATGAATTTTAAAAATGGTTTAAGACTCGATGTTGTGGGGCGTGAAGGGTGGGACGCGCGCGGCTCACATGGCCGCCCACCCTGGTCGTGAACCCGCAACAGGATGACACGAGCTGGGGCGTTATAGTGGTGGTGGTTGGGGGGGGGGGGGCATCGCAGTTAATTAGATCAGGGGCTCTATTTACAACAGGGTCAAACTACTTAATCCGAGTTTCTATGCAATGTACAGTCAACGTCAGATTTCACAATATTCATGTGGGTAGAGCCACTACACAACCCATAGCCTAAAAATGATAGCAACATACATGATAAAATGGTGTGTTGACACTTGTACAAGTAAGTTACTTTTTTCTATTTGAAACAGAATATTGTTAGCTAAACTAAAAATTTTTTATATATATTTCTTTACTCTTTTTAACATTTTCATATTTACGTGGCATGTTTTTCTATCAAATATAATGTATCATAATGTATCACCCTCAAAGAATAACCGTTATATGTCTAAAACCCACGTTTAATAATATTTTTTTTTCTATTTAACGGAGAGATTTGAACACGTACACCAGCTTCAAATTTTAGATGCTTTAAGAAGTTTTGTCTCTTGAAGATAATGACTCTCTTCAATGCTCCCATCCTCAGGGATGGGTTGCCCGGCTCCTCTGCACATTAGACTCGCAAATTTCTCTTTCTTCCACCTCAACTGTGATGGTGCTAGTTAATGTATGATAAATTGAACATATAAATTAATTTTACTTTAATAATAACTATTAGGTTTATTTCCATTTTCCAGTTTTATTATTATAACTTTCAGCTTACGGTAATGGTCCTAAAGGAGAGTTACAATTAAGCCAAAGTTTGTGGGATCTGATACCACCCAACAAAAACGCTGATTCAGACTCCAAACTGAAACGTAAAATCGAATCCCCCTTTTTCCCACTATTTCAATCGATAATTTTGCCCCAAATTTCACAAACTCAATTCAATTTCACTTACAAACTCCATAATGTCTCAGGTACTTCTCTCTAGTTTTCCCCAATTTTATCTTCCGAAATTTCGCCCGATAACGAGTTCATCTTATTCCAAATGTTTCATATAATTATGAAGTTATATATGTAGATCATATATTCATATTAGATTAACTAGTTTTCTTTTTTATCTTATTCCATATAATTCATATAATTATGAAGTTATATATGTAGATCATATATTCATATTAGATTACTAGTTTTCTTTTTTTAATTCTGTATCAATATTATATTATATATGTTAATATGTTATAATTTTGATGACAACAAACTTACAAAATGATTTTTGTGGCAATTTAGACTGTTGTTCTCAAAGTTGGTATGTCATGTGGAGGTTGTGCTGGTGCTGTGAAGAGGGTTCTCAGTAACATGGAAGGTTTGTAGTTCATCTTTATATCCTCATGCATGAACCCTCAAGTATTTCAACTTAAAGTTACATATAATTAATACTTTGTATACATCAATACAAGCTATATAAACAATGAATTCAGTCATTAGATAATTAGTTGTATCAAACTTTAATATATTTAAGATGATTAAAGACTACTAATAATGCTTCTTTAGACTTGTTGCATTGGTACGTATTCATGTTTTAACTTATGTTGGTATGTTTTGACCTTTGCATCTAGTTTTAAAAGTAGAACTACAAAGTATTGATTCTTGGTTACACTCTTAAGTGAATGGAGTAATCTTTTGATCCGAAATTCGTTTTGCATATGAATATGATTCCATTTCTGAGAATCGAAACGAGTCATGTTTTCGAGCAGTAGAATGAACCACAAAAATTAACTTTTTATTAGAATCACTTTATAAGAATCTAAATCCCACTTTCAAAAGCAATTCTTAAAATTTTAATTGAATAATAAAAATGTAACCAACTTTTGATGGTTTCTTTTACAAGCAAGAACAATTTTAGAAATTGTAAGTTTTGTATTTTTTACTATTACCTTTTAAGTCATATTTGGTGGTTGATTATAGCATTTGACATGACGATTTTGTTAAAATCGATGTTTAGGAGTGGAAACATTCGATATTGATCTCGAGCAAAAGAAGGTAACTGTGAAAGGAAACGTAGAGCCGGATGCAGTTTTGCAGACTGTTTCCAAAACAGGTAAGAAAACTGAATTTTGGCCTAAAGAAGCATCATCATGTTGTTGTGGACCCAAAACGCCTGTGGAACCAGTGGCTGCACCATCCGCTGAAGCGGGAGAAGTGGTGGAGAATGTGGCTGCACCAACTTGTGGAGCCACAAAACCAGTAGAGCCTGTGGCTGCACCATCTTGTGGGGCCAAAAAAACAGTAGAGCCTGTGGTTGCACCATCTTGTGGAGCCAAAAAAACAGTAGAGCCTGTGGCTGCACCATCTTGTGAAGCCACAAAACCAGTGGCTGCACCATCTTCCGAGGCTGAAAAGCCGATGGAACCTGTGGCTGCACCGCCTTCCGAAGCTGATAAGCCGGCTGAACCTGTTGTTGCTTGATGTTTAAGTAAGGGTATTAAACAGCCGATATCAATATGTTTGTAGTTGCATGTGGGGATTGCTTGTGTACGTTTGAAGCTTTTGTAAAATTTAGCCACTGAAATAAATCTTGGCACTGCAATAAAATCAGAACAACAATTTATATATAAGAAAATAACCAAATTAAGTATTACTCAGAATGGAATTTCTTTTTACCTCGTTCTAATAAGTGTTGCTTGATAATCTATACTATATAATAAATGAGTAACTAAGATGTCACATAGCACTCTTATGTTACTCCTCAAAAAAATTTTCCCGCCTAAACTAATATATTATTTTAGTTAAGTTTTTATTTTAAGAAACTCAATTAATACTAAAATTCATTTTATTTTGAACTATACATATTTTTATAGCTAAATAAGATTCAATTTAAAAAAATTAAAAAGAAAAAAAATATTTATTTATATATTTATTTATTTTAGGTTAGTATGATTTTAAAACAACTGATTTTAATTTTACATGGGTCAATTATATATGATATTATGCAAAAGAGTATTTGAATATTTATAAATTTTATATTTTTATTTTTCACTGTTATAGTAATACGTAACTTAATTATACGAAATATTTATACATTTATTAATTATGTTGTTTTTATATTTTCAACCCGTGTATTACACGGGTTTGCTAAAACTAGTGTTTTATATTGGACTCGTAACTTTAATTTAAACTTGGTTAACAATTAAAGCTAACAGTCAATCTATTTATATGTCGCTAGAGGTTTCAATGAACGAGCGTGATCCTTCAAGAAGTGGCGCAATGCTTTGGGGTAATTAACGCTAATATTCACATAATAAACCTACATTCTAATACATACACTTCTAATCCAAAGTTGTTAATGATTAAACCAACATGCCAAGCATTCTTTAAAAACTTGGGTCAAGAATTATGATGACCAATAAAAAATATCCTATCAATATTATTACTTGTCAGATGTATAAATTAATTTCATACTCTTCACGAGTAAAAAGTGTCACACTATAAAACAAACCATACATACACGCATATGGCATACAAGTCCACTGATTCGGTGCATTGTCATGCCTTCAGTTCAACTAGAGCAACCTGTAGTGTCTACTACTTGCTAATAAACTGATATTGGTTGAGCATCCGTCGGCTCAACCACAACCATTATATAAGGGTCAATGGTTGATTTAGTTTGTAAATATGGGGTAAGCCCCCAAACAACTAAAAACTTGCATAGATAGATAGGGGCGTCTCTATAATACAAACAAAACCACTTTAGGCCCTTAAATTTTAAGGGTCCCAAATTGAAAAAAAAACTTTTATCTATATTATAAATTAAAAATATATGTGATAATAATTAATATTTGTCTTTTAAAAGATAATGAGAATGATAACAAAATAATTGAAACTTTATCGAGATCAACCTACAACATTTGATTTGTTGAGGTCGACTTACGAAATTTGTTTCATAAAAAGTTTATTAAATGTTCACTGTTGACAGTTCTTTTAGATTTGTCAATTTTAAATTCTCTTTTGTAACGAATCACTTAATGTATCAACTATTATTGTATAATCTTAGTTTATACTCAATCGCTTTAATCTACTTCTATTCCTTTGTCAATTTAATCTATTGTTATTTATTTTGACAAATCTATATTTTCCATTGATTTTTATTTTTACTTTAAACTATTATTGTTTGTTTATCATTTAATCTGTTCTTCTACAATTGATTTTGTTTTAGTTTATTAAGTTCGTTTCTCTCCTAAGTTGTTTTCTGTCAAATTATAGACAATATCTTGTTTATATCGTCGGTCCAAGGCATAAGTCTTTAGGATAATATATGGATGGGGTTCCCAAAATTTTATTTCATTTTAAAACTTCAGAAATATTAAGCCCACCCTGTACACAGAAACATATCCATATCCTTTAATTTTCTTTTGGTCTTACCGTAGAATAAATAAAAAGATAACCTATTTGAATTGATCTTTTTAAGAGGAAGTACAAAGAAAATTTAAGGATGGAGTTAACGATCCTCGAAACAATTAAATTTTAGCAGCCGTTTAACTTTTCGAGGAACAAAAACACTTTCTTTGACGACCATCCATACAAACTCCCGAAAGTTAGACGCAACAATAATTGTTTTAAACAATTAACACATCATTATTAAGGGTTAATGGATTTAAATACTCTCAACTATTCGGTATTGGCCGCTGCCACCCCCAAGTATCATTTTGACGAATATAACTCCCAAGTAAATACTAAGGTGTCTGTATCACCTATAAATGTGAGGTTTTTCTAATTTGATGGAAAACATCAAATTCTCTAACTTGAAAAATATGGTAACTAGATGGAAAAACCTCACATCTATAGGATGCTCCCTTTGAATATTCTAAGTTCTCACATCTATAGGTGATACAGACACCTCGGTGTTTATTTGGGAGTTATATTCGCCAAAATGATACTTGAGGGTGGCAGCGGCCAATACCTAATAGTTGGAAGTATTTAAATCCATTAACCCCATTATTAATGATGTGAACGAATAAGGGGCTGTTTGGTAACCTCTTAATGGTTCCATTAAGAGGCTACATCTGAACCATTAAGAGCCTTGAGTGTTTGTTTAAAAAAAAAGGAAGATCTGAACTGAACCATTCAGTGCTGGATGGTTTAGATTTGAGAAGATGCTGAATGAAACTTGAGACACAAATACCCTCACAAACCTAACCCCCCATCTTCAACCTCCATTCCCGTCATCCCCTCCCCCACCCCAGCACCGGCGACGTCTTTCACCGTCGGCCGGCCAGACCTTAGCCAGCCCCTCCCCCGACGACCTCCCGACCGCAGGCCCGCAGCACCGCCGTCCTCCGCCATCCCCGTGTCCGCAGCCCCGTTGGTCGCAGACATCCGCCGGCCGCCGACTTCGCCCAGCTCCGCTGCCCGCCGTCCTCCGCCATCCCCGCCTCCACCGCCCGCCGCCTTCCTACTGTAAAAACAAAGCCCTAATTCAAGAATCCAAAACTCACAACACAACACAGGTAATCTTTCACTTCTGCTTCATCGCTTACTTTATTATTATCATCCAAGAAAACGGTTCCTTTCGGAGTTTCTGATGATGGGTTTCTTGTGATTCGATTTATTCCATCGTTTTGAAAGCAACCCTTTTACTGTCTTCTTCATAATCTTTCACCATCGGATCTGCTTGATTGATACCCAATTTGTCTTTTTTCTTTGATTTTCCAATTGGGTTTCAGTTTTTCTTTATGAAGTTTTGATTTGATCATCACATTCTTGGGATAAATTTGATTTTGTTGTTGGATTTGATTGTTTTATGGTTGTAATTGTAGCACTGTAATGGGTAGCGGTCGTCGATTTCGTGGTTTAGTGGTGAGAATTTGTGTGAGTCAAAAATAATTCAGAGGGGTAAAATTGTCATTTTGTACAGTCATTCAGAGATTCAACCAAACAACACATTTTGGTTCAGCACTTACTGGTTCAGAGCCTCTTAACCATTCAGACCTCTTAACCATTCAGCACTTAATGATTCAGATCTTACCAAACATCCCCTAAGCCTTGTAAAATAGAATTACACAATATTCTTTTAAACTTTTTTTAATGGCTAATTGTATTACTGACGGGACATTATTCCACCGATAATCTCTACTACTCGAGTACATAACTCGAGACCACCCTAAAAAAGAAACTAATAATAGATGAGAGAAAAGCTACTGACTCAACCTGTTTTTTTGTGTCATACGTAAGATTTGATTCCAAAATCTTCTTTTATTTTAATAAAATCTTAAATATCTTAGATCAAACACTTGAGTTAACAATCATTGGTAATATTTACATTAATAATGTAAAAGGTTTTTTTAATATTTTTACAGAAAATAAAATTATACCACTAATAAAGGTAAAGCCATTATAGTATTATTTTTCTAAAACAACTAATCAAATAATTGCAAAACAAATGTGTGTTGCACCAAATTTAACTTTTTGAAATATCGTTTTTCATACGTTATAATTTTCGTTTTATATTTGTAATTATATTTTTCTAAGCCTACAGAGGTGTCCGCACGATTGGTTGTCTTGGGTTGTGGACCTTGTGGTGTCACATGTTAAGTCGTGATCAGTGTTGTAATACTCCTACTCGGTAAGGCGTCGAGACGATTTTCATCAGCTCGGTCAACGTAACTTGGAATCGGTCTAACACGGTCCAACACAACCATCTCGGCCCAACTTGGATTTTCGCTATTTTTTATCGATTTTTATTGTTTTTCATTGATTTTTATTGATTTTTTGTTTTTTTTCATGTATATATATTCGAATATAAGAATTAAATGATTACTACGTCTACAATAGTAAAAAACAAATAGAGCTAATTACACAAATAGTCCCTGTGGTTTACCGTGGTTTCCAGGTTTGGGTACTAACCTTTTTCAGTAACAGGTTTGGGTATTGTATTTTCAAATTTGTAACGACTTTAGGTATTATGACTAACTTCCGTTAATTTTTTAGTTAAATTAAGGGTATTTTAGTCTTTTCACATTAAAGGGAATAATTTTACTATTTAACAAAATAAAGGGACCATTGTGTTATTAGTTTAAAACAAAATATTTAAATCCAAACCCACCCAACCCACCCATCGGTTCCAGACCACCGTCGACCTCCACCGTCGGGCTCCACCGCCGGCCACTGCCCCGGGCAGCACCAAACCACCAAAGTTACAGCCACCACTACCATTAGCACCGCCACCATATCAATCGCATAACCATAATCATCATCGCATCTTCAAGTGTCAATTCAGCCAATGTAGATGCCTTCATCCTCCTCTTCTTCACCCCTTCCACATCCCTCTGTTCATCTTCATCACCTCCATCATCTCTCTCCCATGGCAGAACACTCTCAACCTCATCATCATCAATCAACAATCTATCGGGTTTAACCCAATCTCTATTCAACAAATCCCCCAATTTCTCTTCACCCGTTAAACCCATTTCAGAATTTGATTGATAGTCAGTGGTGTCTTCATCTTTCTCATCGTCATCGGAGCCCAACCCTAAATTCCATAAACGGAGAACAATCCGGTCGATGGCGGTGGTTCGACCGCCGCCGGTGGTGGCAGCGGCGGTGGCGAAGTCGGAAGAATGGGAAAGTTCAGATCTTTTTGAAGATTCAGGCTTGACTGAATGGTGTGGTGATGGTGGGGATGACCAATTGTTGAGCCAAGGGGAATATGAAGAAGATGAAGATGAAGATGAAGATGAAGATGAAGAATTAGGGTTTGTGGTGGTGGTGGTGGGATTATCTGGTGTTGGGTGATGCGATGGTGATGATGGTTATGCGATTGATATGGTGGCGGTGCTAATGGTGGTGGTGGCGGTAACTGTGGTGGTTTGGTGCTGGCCAGGGCGGCGGCCGGCGGTGGTGGCCGATGGTGGTCTGGAACCGATGGGTGGGTTGGGTGGGTTGGGTGGGTTTGGGTTTAAATATTTTGTTTTAACTAATTACACAATGGTCCCTTTAATTTGTTAAATAGTAAAATTGTTCCCTTTAATGTGAAAAGACTAAAATACCCTTAATTTAACGAAAAAATTAACGGGCCTGTGCATGTATAGGCTTGGGTCTTTCATTCGGGCGTTAGCTATAATACCTAAAGTCGTTACAAATTTGAAAATACAATACCCAAACCTGTTACTAAAAAAGATTAGTCCCAAACCTTGGAACCACGGTAAACCACAGGGACTATTTGTGTAATTAACTCAAACAAATATAATATTTTAAGATACTTTACTATTTGAACATGTATCATTTTGATTTATATTAATATGTTCAAATAGTAAAATATCTTAAAATATTATATTTGTTTGAGTTAATTACACAAATAGTTCTTTTTCAAGTCAAAGGAATCATTTCTATTTTTTAACCTTATTTTTTATAAAGACAGATGGAGCAGCGCAAAGGAAGTCAAACAGTCAGAGGTCGGAGCTACGCCGGAAATGCTACGGAGAGGGATGAGGAGGGCTAGCAACAGGTCCAAAGCAGGAGGAAGGTTACACCCACCTATAAACGCCACTTTTCGGATCATCCATCGGTGATGACATTCTTTGTCTCAAATATTCCCAAAGGTACGTCTGCGAACAAACTTTGGAGAATGTTTGAGGGCTTTGGAGAGCTGGTTGATTCATTTATAGCAAAGAAGAAGGACAAGCAGAAATCATGTTTTGGGTTTATCAAGTTCAATGGCGTTCGGGATTTTTATGATATGGAGGAGAAGCTGAACACGGTCAAATGGGATGGGGCGAAGGTGGCGGTTAACCTGGCAAGGTTTGATAGGTCTCATCGACCGGTAAACTACGCTTATTCGCGGCCAAAGGATACTGGGAAGGCATCAGCGCCTCACTCTAAGGAATCTAACAGGGCCCAACCACCAATATGGCGACCTGTGAACAATGGAAGGTCTTACAAGGAGGCGTTTGTTGGGTTTCAATCAAATACAAGGAAACCTCTTGAATGTAATCTTGATTGGGCTGGAGAACTATCAATTTATTCTAAACATTGCATGGGTCGCTCGATTCTGGTGAGTGTAAAGGAGATAGATACAATGCAGAGATTGGGGTCCTTGGTAGAACAGGCGGGCTATCCGAAGGCTGCAATTGCATATGTGGGGGGATTGCTGTTCCTTATAACTCTAAAAGATTCGAATGAAGTACAAGATTTTATGCAAACGAAATGTTTTCTGTGGGAGGATCTATTATCAATGGTAGAGGTGTGGTCTGGCCAACATGTTCCATTTGAAAGGGTTGCAAAGGTTAGAGTACTTGGTGTCCCTATTGCTATACGGGATAGCAAGGTGTATGAAAAGTTAGTCCAGTCAATCGGCGTACGGGTATTGCAATTGGAATTTTAGTGGATGTCGTCGGATAATTCTGTGGGGAGATGCCTTGTTCTTACACAATCGGGGGAGCGTATAAAAGAAAATATTGTCACACCCTCAATTTTCACGAACGGGGTTTTACCGTTAGGCGTGTGACATACCAGGATCTCAGACACAGTCATATCGAACGACACTATATGAATTTTAAAAATAAACGTTTAACTTAAATCAGAGTACATAAAAGAAATGAATAACAGTGCGGAAGCGTAAAACTGAAATGTAAACTACACTGAAAGTCTGAAAATGTTATGCCAAAACAAATATTCAATGCAACTAAATGAAACTGATGAATGCATGTCCTGAGTGCGTTTCCTGTAGCGTGCATCATAGGCTTATGCGTTCCTGTGACCTGAGAAAACATGCTAAAATGTGTCAACATAAAGTTGGTGAGTTCACGGGTTTAATCAACAAAAAAAAAATGTGTTTGTAAGCGTATCCATAGTTTGCGTTTCAATGGTTTAGTATATATTGCATATCGTTAGGTAGCTAGCCTCTGTTCTTGTTACTTAGCGTTTCGAACCGAAGCTGACTGTTTACGTCCTATATGTGTTTGTTGTATCCCGTCATGTCTCGCAAGACCATGACAATGTGTTAGGTCAATAATGCACCCGTTTGACCTCCAATCAAGCTAGCGCGACTAGCCCGGGCGGGGTTTGTCAGACCCAGTAGTACTACTCAGTATTACCTCGCTAATCCCATTACTAACGGTTCGAGCGTGTCAGGACATGTTTGTGTGTTTACACTAACGTAACAGGCGATATCAATAATACTGGCAACCATTCATAAAATATGTTTGCATGTTTTCTCCCCCAAAAAGGCAAGAAAGTAAAAAGGGGCCGTGAAACTCACCTGGTATCCTTATATAAATTCAGAGCTCGATAAAGGAAGTGATGATCATCAACAAAGCAATCCTAACTAGAACATATAAGATTCACGTTTAGAAATAGCATGATGTTATTACATTCGTGCGGTTGAGCTCTTTAGTTAACTTAAAGTTAACGATTAGTATGATTATTGTATCTTAGCTTTTTGTACAAGTATCAGTTGTTATGTGCTAATTTGTGCATATTAGATTAATCAATGTTCTTATCCGAGTAACGATTCTTAGTACCATAATTGTAACAATGATTTGTTGATTTGGGAGATTTAGATCTTTATAAATGGTTATCATTGATGACATTATCCATACGAGAGAGGGTTATACCACAATGTATATATATATATATATATATTAGAGTTTTCAAGTATTAATAACTATACACCAGCTGTAGTAACATCTTGTTCGGTTTTAATAACTATTATCTTATACTTATGTCTCGTGTATGAACTAACCATTTTAAGCAAACAATTATATCCATTGACGTTTATTTTCATCTTTATAATTTATGTATTTATATAATTAGAGCTCAAATAACATGCATATAGATTATACTTAAAATTCAAATGCATTGCGTGTGCGATTATACCTTCCACTCGATTCACGTTCACTAACCCACTCGTATTGCTCTTTATCTCTTCATGTTCTTGTTGTTGACGACCCGTTGACCTCAGTTGACCAAGTTTGACCAGTGATTTGCCAAAACCTTATCTTGTTGTTCTAACCCAACCACAACCATACTCAACAGCAACAATCACGATCACACCACTACAACAACACTAAAACACCACTAAAACACCATTTCGACCACTACCAACCAACATGATTACCATGACCAACAACAACCGCAACACCACGTTTGTCCACCACAGCCAACATAACCAACAGCTAACCTTCACCACAACCGACCAACACAACCACAATCACAGATTACCTCACCATCGAACTCAGTCACTGACTTACAGAATTCATCTTCACCTTATACCACCCTCGTAGCCAACAACCATCAATTTCAGCCACCATTACAACACATCCCCTTTCACCACCACCTAACCTCACTGACAACCACCACAATAGTGGGCTGTTATCACCGATAAAACCCACCGGAACAACCACCAAGCGCAATCCGACCATCACCACACCGCCTCGTTTACGGCTTTCGGAGAACTCACAAACAACCACCACAATCACAGCCATGACCATCGCTGCTATTATACATAACCACCATCACCACTGTCACTACCTAGATCCACATCCAAGACCGTCATACCACTGCCACCCCATAGACTGCGCGACCACCTATGGGTGGTCGTGACCACCACTCGACCACCAACGCCCAACCACCATCCAGATCCAGCAGCACCGCCACTATCACCATCCCTGCTACGGCCCTGCACCACCATCGGCCACCAACACCCTACCGTAGCCACAATCACCACAGCCGCGACCACCTTCACCTCGACCGACAACAACACAGCCACCAACGCAACCCTCGAGACCCGATCGAACCCACAGCTGCACCAATCGACTCCCAACCACGAACCATCGGCACCACCACTCCGAAACCGACCTGCAACCGCCATCTTTGCCTTCGATTCGTGTCCCTATGTCGCGTTTTGGGGAGAAATCAAGACCACCACCGTGATCGGGGAGTCGTGGGGAGTCCGGAGCTGCGTGTCACTCGCCGACACTCGCCGGAACGGGTCGCCGGTGGCCGGAGTATCGGAAATCGCAGGGGAGCAGGGGGGGAGGAGAAGGCTTCGACCGCCTCTCACTCTCTCTCTCTCTGACCTAACTTTTCTTTCAACCCTAAATTAAAGAATGATGTGCTTATATAGTAGGGTTAGGTAGTGGGTTCGTTAACCGATCGTTTCGCAACGCGTTCGAATTGGTTTTCACGTATCGTTAAAGTTTCACTTCCCGTTAGATACAAAATGTTATAAATATTTCCGATATTATTGATTTTATCATTTTTAAAATATGCCGAATAATTAAACGAGTTTGTAAATTACTGCGTATTTAACATGTTCAGCGGTTTTTCGCGTTTTCCCCGAATGAGCGCTTTTATTATTATTATTAACTTTATTATTATTTTATTATTATTATTCTTACAAAGTAGTAAAATAGACTAATTCGCGATAAACGGAGAAAGTTAATTTAAATAGTATTATCGAAAAATTCGGGTTGTCACATTACTCCCTTGTTATAGGAATTTTCGTCCCGAAAATTAAAACGCTAGGGTTAACAAACGAGTGATGAGCAGCAGGTCAGTTGTGCAGAACATAGACGCGCTAGGTTTTTTTTGACGGTTTCCTAAGAAATTGGTGTCTGATCGCTGAACAGTTGTGGATACCTCTTCTTCATCTGATCCTCGCGTTCCCAGGTAAATTCTGGTCCACGCTTGGAGTTCCATTAACGCGCATAATGGGAATTTTGCTACGCTTTAGTGTTTTGACTTCTCGATCCATAATTTCTACTGGTTCTTCGATGAAATGAAGTTGTTCATCGATTTCCAATTCTTCTAATGGAACAACGAGTGATTCATCAGCAAGACACTTCCTCAGGTTTGACACGTGAAACACATTGTGTATTCCACTAAGTTCGTCAGGTAGGTTCAGTTGATAAGCCACCGGGCCAATTCGTTTGACAATCTCAAACGGCCCCACGTACCTAGGGTTTAGTTTCCCCCGTTTTCCAAAGCGTATTACACTCTTCCAAGGTGAGACTTTCAACAGCACTTTGTCACCAATCTGAAACTCCAATGGCTTACGACGCTTGTCGGCGTAACTTTTTGTCGATCACGTGCTGCTGCCATATGGTTACGAATTTGTACGATCTTCCCAGTCGTTTCGTGAACAAGTTCAGGTCCTGTAAGTTGGCTTTCTCCTACTTCTGCCCAACAGATAGGAGATCGGCACTTACGTCCATACAGTGCCTCAAATGGAGCTGCCTTGACCGAGGTGTGATAACTGTTATTATAGGAGAACTCAACTAATGGTAGAAGAGTTTCCCAGCTGTTGCCAAAATCAATCACACTGGCACGCAACATGTCTTCTAGTGTTTGGATTGTACGCTCACTTTGACCATCGGTCTGCGGGTGATATGCAGTACTCATATCCAGCCGTGTTCCTAATGATCGTTGTAACGATTGCCAGAAGTGTGAAGTGAATCGAGCGTCACGATCAGAGATGATGGAAATTGGCACACCGTGCCGAGAGACTATTTCCCTTAGATAGATACGAGTTAACTTCTCCATTCGGTTAGTCTCCCTAATTGGTAGGAAGTGTGCGGATTTCATCAAACGATCTACAATTACCCAAATGGTATCGCATCCGCTGGGAGTCCGAGGCAGTTTCGTGATAAAGTCCATAGATATCTGCTCCCACTTCCATACTGGAATTTCTAGTTGTTGAAGTAAACCAGATGGTCGTTGATACTCTACCTTAACCTTAGAACAGGTTAAGCATCTAGTTACGTAAGTGGCAATATCAGCTTTCATGTTTGGCCACCAGTATAGGACTTTTAGATCGTGATACATCTTGTCTGAACCCGGATGAATAGAGTACCGTGACTTGTGAGCTTCGTCCATTACCAACTCTCATAGGTCTCCATAGAAAGGAACCCATATTCGTCCCATAAAGTAACGAATTCCATCAGGTTTGACCTCTAATTGTTTCTCCATGCCTCGTAGTGATTTGGCTTTCGGGTTCTCGTCTTTCAAAACTTCAAGTTGAGCATTACGTATTTGATCGGGTAATCCAGTGTGAATGATGAGTTGCAATGCTCGAACTCGCTTCGGCTTAGGTATCTCCTTTTGACTTAAGGCGTCGGCTACTACGTTAGCCTTACCCGAATGATATTTGCTCACGCAATCATAGTCGTTCAACAACTCGACCCAACGACGTTGTCTCATGTTCAGCTCCTTCTGTTCAAAGATGTGCTGGAGACTCTTGTGATCGGTGTAAATGGTGCACTTGGTACCGTACAAGTAGTGTCTCCATATCTTGAGTGCAAACACAACGGCTCCCAATTCTAAGTCATGTGTTGTGTAGTTTTTCTCATGAACTTTCAGTTGACGGGAAGCGTAAGCAATCACCTTCTCGCGTTGCATTAGCACACAACCGAGACCTTGAATAGAAGCATCACAGTAAACTACAAAATCGTCGGTTCCCTCAGGCAGGGATAGAATCGGTGTCGTACCGAGTTTCTGCTTCAGGACCTGAAATGCGGATTCTTGTTTGTCACCCTAATTGTACGTAGTGCCTTTATGAGTTAACGCGGTGAGAGGTTGAGCAATCTTTGAAAACCCTTCGATGAATCGTCGGTAATAGCCAGCCAACCCAAGAAACTGTCGTACCTCAGTCGGAGTCTTAGGTGTCGCCCAGTTCTTGATGGTATAGCCAAATTTCCGCAGAGCACTCTCAGATGTTCTTGCTGTACAACCCATGGAGATTATAGTTGTATTTGTTGCTTATAATGGAAAGGTGAAGATGTAATGGACGAGGTCGTCATAATATCTTGCTATTTGGTCCCACGCCAAATGTAGTCAGCCAGAAGAAAATCGATTGAGTCCCACCACTGGGGAGACAAACGAATGTAACGTATGCTTAAACAGGATAGATATCAAATGAAATGAATGCTGGAACGCTAAAATTACCGAGATTCTAAGTCTTAAGATCAATCCAGTGAACAAAGACTACATGCGTCAAGAATATTATCACTTTATTGCAACTTTTGAAGATCTGGCACCATGTAGATGGATAGTGTTACACGAACACTGAAATGCTAAAAAGAGCACGTCTTATAGAGACTAGGGCTAATGTCATAACACGAATCTCATTAAGGCTCGGGGTAGATGATAACTTTCATGCTAGTAGGAATGAAGGATTTGTTTGCATATCGATAGTGTGGCTTTGTGTTGATTTCGAGGCCTCATGCCTCTAAGTATGGAACTGAGAATTTGTACCGACCGTATCCGTTATCACCCAATAGAGTTGCCAGAGTTCTCATGCACGACAAATTACAATTACGTGTGCACCCGTGATTCTAATTTGTTTTGCATGGTCACACATGGTTCCTCCTATTCGAGATAACATATCTTGTCCAGTACCGAGTGTTATCAATGATAGAAGCATCAAAGATATATTTGTTATACCAAGATTCAAATAACTAAGGTTGTACTAAGGTTGTACAAGTGATTTGGTTAAGATAACAACGGGAATCAAGACAATTTGACCCTTTTTCCCTTCGAAGTTCTAGGTGTTTGGATGTCTAAGTCCGATTCTCTAATCGAATTGAATATCTTAGTTGTCCCTCATTTACTGCTCGGACTAGTGTAGAGGATAGGATATGTTACGAATAGTAACAAGTGTGAGAGAGTTGGAAGTGTGAGGTATTGTTCTTTTTGTTTGTCATCGTTAAGCTTATCGCGTGTGTTAGAAAAGAGTTTCGTGTTCCAATCATGGAAATGTTTGATTCAATTTGTTGTTGCTTTCACTCCGCGAGTGAAGGATCAAGTGTAAGCGTTGGTTGTGAGCGAGCGGGATTCTCCGCCCCTCTATCAGTCGGTAATGACACACATGTCATACCCATAGTGTTATGTTTGCTCAGCAGTGTAATGTCAATACACCAGAAGGTTGTTTGCACAATAGTGGTAACCATGTAAAAGTGTCTGTGCAATACTAGTGTTGTGTCTAAGGCTATAGTCTAGATGCAATGCAATCCTAGTTCTCTATAACCTGTGGCTCTGATACCAATCTGTCACACCCTCAATTTTCACGAACGGGGTTTTACCGTTAGGCGTGTGACATACCAGGATCTCAGACACAGTCATATCGAACGACACTATATGAATTTTAAAAATAAACGTTTGACTTAAATCAGAGTACATAAAAGAAATGAATAACAGTGCGGAAGCGTAAAACTGAAATGTAAACTACACTGAAAGTCTGAAAATGTTATGCCAAAACAAATATTCAATGCAACTAAATGAAACTGATGAATGCATGTCCTGAGTGCGTTTCCTGTAGCGTGCATCATAGGCTTATGCGTTCCTGTGACCTGAGAAAACATGCTAAAATGTGTCAACATAAAGTTGGTGAGTTCACAGGTTTAATCAACAAAAAAAAATGTGTTTGTAAGCGTATCCATAGTTTGCGTTTCAATGGTTTAGTATATATTGCATATCGTTAGGTAGCTAGCCTCTGTTCTTGTTACTTAGCGTTTCGAACCGAAGCTGACTGTTTACGTCCTATATGTGTTTGTTGTATCCCGTCATGTCTCGCAAGACCATGACAATGTGTTAGGTCAATAATGCACCCGTTTGACCTCCAATCAAGCTAGCGCGACTAGCCCGGGCGGGGTTTGTCAGACCCAGTAGTACTACTCAGTATTACCTCGCTAATCCCATTACTAACGGTTCGAGCGTGTCAGGACATGTTTGTGTGTTTACACTAACGTAACAGGCGATATCAATAATACTGGCAACCATTCATAAAATATGTTTGCATGTTTTCTCCCCCAAAAAGGCAAGAAAGTAAAAAGGGGCCGTGAAACTCACCTGGTATCCTTATATAAATTCAGAGCTCGATAAAGGAAGTGATGATCATCAACAAAGCAATCCTAACTAGAACATATAAGATTCACGTTTAGAAATAGCATGATGTTATTACATTCGTGCGGTTGAGCTCTTTAGTTAACTTAAAGTTAACGATTAGTATGATTATTGTATCTTAGCTTTTTGTACAAGTATCAGTTGTTATGTGCTAATTTGTGCATATTAGATTAATCAATGTTCTTATCCGAGTAACGATTCTTAGTACCATAATTGTAACAATGATTTGTTGATTTGGGAGATTTAGATCTTTATAAATGGTTATCATTGATGACATTATCCATACGAGAGAGGGTTATACCACAATGTATATATATATATATATATATTAGAGTTTTCAAGTATTAATAACTATACACCAGCTGTAGTAACATCTTGTTCGGTTTTAATAACTATTATCTTATACTTATGTCTCGTGTATGAACTAACCATTTTAAGCAAACAATTATATCCATTGACGTTTATTTTCATCATTATAATTTATGTATTTATATAATTAGAGCTCAAATAACACGCATATAGATTATACTTAAAATTCAAATGCATTGCGTGTGCGATTATACCTTCCACTCGATTCACGTTCACTAACCCACTCGTATTGCTCTTTATCTCTTCATGTTCTTGTTGTTGACGACCCGTTGACCTCAGTTGACCAAGTTTGACCAGTGATTTGCCAAAACCTTATCTTGTTGTTCTAACCCAACCACAACCATACTCAACAGCAACAATCACGATCACACCACTACAACAACACTAAAACACCACTAAAACACCATTTCGACCACTACCAACCAACATGATTACCATGACCAACAACAACCGCAACACCACGTTTGTCCACCACAGCCAACATAACCAACAGCTAACCTTCACCACAACCGACCAACACAACCACAATCACAGATTACCTCACCATCGAACTCAGTCACTGACTTACAGAATTCATCTTCACCTTATACCACCCTCGTAGCCAACAACCATCAATTTCAGCCACCATTACAACACATCCCCTTTCACCACCACCTAACCTCACTGACAACCACCACAATAGTGGGCTGTTATCACCGATAAAACCCACCGGAACAACCACCAAGCGCAATCCGACCATCACCACACCGCCTCGTTTACGGCTTTCGGAGAACTCACAAACAACCACCACAATCACAGCCATGACCATCGCTGCTATTATACATAACCACCATCACCACTGTCACTACCTAGATCCACATCCAAGACCGCCATACCACTGCCACCCCATAGACTGCGCGACCACCTATGGGTGGTCGTGACCACCACTCGACCACCAACGCCCAACCACCATCCAGATCCAGCAGCACCGCCACTATCACCATCCCTGCTACGGCCCTGCACCACCATCGGCCACCAACACCCTACCGTAGCCACAATCACCACAGCCGCGACCACCTTCACCTCGACCGACAACAACACAGCCACCAACGCAACCCTCGAGACCCGATCGAACCCACAGTTGCACCAATCGACTCCCAACCACGAACCATCGGCACCACCACTCCGAAACCGACCTGCAACCGCCATCTTTGCCTTCGATTCGTGTCCCTATGTCGCGTTTTGGGGAGAAATCAAGACCACCACCGTGATCGGGGAGTCGTGGGGAGTCCGGAGCTGCGTGTCACTCGCCGACACTCGCCGGAACGGGTCGCCGGTGGCCGGAGTATCGGAAATCGCAGGGGAGCAGGGGGGAGGAGAAGGCTTCGACCGCCTCTCACTCTCTCTCTCTCTGACCTAACTTTTCTTTCAACCCTAAATTAAAGAATGATGTGCTTATATAGTAGGGTTAGGTAGTGGGTTCGTTAACCGATCGTTTCGCAACGCGTTCGAATTGGTTTTCACGTATCGTTAAAGTTTCACTTCCCGTTAGATACAAAATGTTATAAATATTTCCGATATTATTGATTTTATCATTTTTAAAATATGCCGAATAATTAAACGAGTTTGTAAATTACTGCGTATTTAACATGTTCAGCGGTTTTTCGCGTTTTCCCCGAATGAGCGCTTTTATTATTATTATTAACTTTATTATTATTTTATTATTATTATTCTTACAAAGTAGTAAAATAGACTAATTCGCGATAAACGGAGAAAGTTAATTTAAATAGTATTATCGAAAAATTCGGGTTGTCACAAATATCATGACGAGTTGGAACTCGAAAAGAATCGAGATAAGTATCTCTGAGTATGACAAGGATAGGTGTCCCGAATTTTGTAAGGATTCACATCAGGTTCCAAGTTACTAGATGATGATCGGAGTTCTATGGGTAAGGTTCCGACGTCGGCGGGTAGCTCAAACGTCTGCATCCATGGGGTATCTAAATCATGAGGCGATAACTCCAATATGGAATTTTTGCATGCGGATGGTGTGGGGGTACAGCTGCCTTCAAAATTTAATGCGGGCCCGGGTAGTTTGGAGGAGCAGCCGGTTTCCACTTTTAATATGGGCCAGTGCAATAATTTGGGCCCATCTAAGCAAAAAAGATCAAGGAAAAGGCCCAGGATGTCTAGGAGCCCATCTGTATCTAATCAAAATGGTGTTGTGCACGAGGGTGTTGAGGGTGTTCCCGGTTCTACCATAATTCCTATCCCGGATCTGAACGAAGCTGCGGTCCCCATTCCTGGGCCTGGAGATAGCACAAATGCTGAATGTTGGAACCTAGATCAGTAGGAAGAACCTGTCATCCACAATGGAGCCATGGAGCGGATGGACTCGTCACAGGATAGAATGGTTGATGAAGAAGTGGAAGCAACCATTCAAGTCGGAGTGGTTACTGGTTTCGACTTACAGGGCTTCGAGAATGAGGTGAGACAGGCCATAATTGGTGAGGAGGTAAATCTGTGAATCAATGAATTGCATGTCGTTGAATATTAGGGGCATTGGCCACCCCTTAAAAGCCAACTGGGTGAGAGGTATTAAAACAAGTTTTGGGATTAACTTCATTGCTATTCAGGAGACCAAGGTTGAGAATTGTTCCCTGTATAAATTTGGGCAGTTTTGGGGAAAGTCGTGTTTCGATTCCGAAATTGTTCCATCTTTTGGGAGATCGGGAGGTTTATGGTGCATATGGAATCCTTCCATCTTTGTTAAATCAAATGTGGTTAAGAATAAACATTTCATGATTATATCCGGGAACCTTAGGTCAAACGGCTGCGCTATAAATTTAGTTAATGTCTATGCGCCTAATGACCCTAATGCTCGTATGGTTTTGTGGAACTTGCTTCTGGAAGCTAAAGCATCCCTGCCAGGCTTTTGGATTTTTATGGGTGATTTCAACGATGTTCGAGACCAAAGTGAGATGTTAAACTCCGAATTCGTCACGTCCCAAGCTGCGAAGTTTAATAATTTTATTGATGGTGGAAGTCTTGTGGAGTTTCCGATGGGTGGTGCTAGATTTACATACATCGGTAACCATGGTCAGAAACAAAGCAAACTGGATCGTTTTCTGGTGTGCGATACCTTTGCCGATCAGTGGCCCATGGCTACTGTCATGGCTCTTAATCCGGAGTATTCCGATCACCGGCCCATTGTGTTGATAATATCTCAATCAGATTTTGGCCCCCCGCCTTTTAGATTCTTTAATTCTTGGTTTGACAGGATCGGTTTTAAGGATCATGTTATACAATTGTGCGATTCCTTCCAGTTTATTGGGGACCCTGACAAAGCCTTAGCTGCAAAATTAAAGTTTCTCAAAGAGGGTATCAAGAAATGGATTGCTGAGGATAACAGAATAAAAAGCGGAGCGGTTGATGCTTGGAAATTGGAAATTCAGTCGTTAAATCAGAAACTTGACTTGGGCTCTTTGACTAATCAGGATACCAAAAGGAGGAGCACTCTTCTTGCTCTTGTTGAGGAGCATGATGTTGGTAAGATTCGAGACTTGAGACAAAAATCCAGGGAGCGATGGGCCTTGGAGGGCGATGAAAACACTACCTACTTTCATTCTATCATCAAAGCAAATATTCGTAATAACAGGATCAATGGTTTTGTGGTTGACGGTAACTGGGTATGTTCACCGGTGGCTATTAAAGAATTGGTGCTCCAACATTTTGAGAAGAGATACAAGGAACCACTTAAATCTCGGCCAACCCTTTCTTGTTATGACCTTCCGCGTCTCGATGAAAGCAATGCGCAGGAGGTAATTCAACCTTTCTCAAGAACTGAAATTAAGATGGCGTTGAAGGACTGTAATGGGGATAAGGCCCGGGTCCTGATGGTTTCAATTTCTTTTTCATAAAGAGGTGTTGGGAAGGTTTAGAAGATGATTTCTTGAGTTTGTTTGAGTTTTTCCACGAGAACTGCTCCCTATCTCCTAGCTGTACAGCCTCCTTTATTGCTCTAATTCCCAAGATTTTGGACCTGGTGGAGTTAACAAATTTTAGGTCGATATCTCTTATTGGGTGTATTAATAAGCTAGTATCTAAGGTTTTGATGAGAAGGTTGAAAGGGGTTATCAATGACCTTATTTCCCCAGAGCAGTTTGCCTTTCTCGCGAACAGGAGTATTATGGATGCACCTCTCATTTTAAATGAGATGTTATCGTGGTTAAAAAAGACTAAGAGGAAAGCTTTCTTTTGCAAAGTTGATGTTGAAAAGGCTTACGATACTTTGAATTGGGGATTCCTGGATTCAATTCTCCAACAGATGAACTTTCCATCTAAGTGGAGGCGGTGGGTTCTAACAATAGTCTCTTTGGGCCAATCTTCAGTTCTGGTGAATGGTGCTCCTACTCAACAGTTCACGGTTGAGAGGGGGTTAAAGCAAGGTGACCCGTTATCCCCTTATCTGTTCATTATTGCTATGCAAGCGCTATCGTCGGTAATTAAACGGGCTGTTTCGGCTGGCATTTTTCATGGTGTTCGGTGCACTGAGGGTGGGCCTCTACTATCACATTTTTTGTTTGCTGATGATGTAATATTCTTGGGAAGCTGGTCTATTACAAATGCAAAGAACATGTGCAGAATTCTTCGGTGCTTTGATCTTGTATCCGGTTTGAAAATTAATCCATCAAAAAGTTGTCTCTATGGAGTTGGGGCAACAAATGAGGAGTTGATACAGGTTGCTGATTCTATTCAATGTTCAACCGTATCCTTCCCTTTTAAATATCTTGGGTTTCAAGTTGGGGCGAACATGAACCTAGTTAAAAACTGGAAGCCCATTATCGATATCTTTCGGGCTAAACTTAGCTCTTGGAAAGCAAAAAGCCTTTTGATTGGTGGGCGAATGGTTCTGCTTAAATCGGTCTTGAACTCCCTTCCGTTGTACTATTTCTCTTTATATAAAGCTCCGGTCCAAGTTGTTGACTACCTAGAGAAGCTGCGGCGATCATTTTTTTGGGGTGGAAGTGATGAAGTATCTAAGATTAATTGGATTGCGTGGAATAATGTTGTAAAACCACGAAGCAATGGCGGACTTGGCCTCGGGTCCCTAAGGGAGATGAATTTGGCTTTGTTATCCAAGTGGTGGTGGAGGTTTAAGATGGAAAGATCTGGGTTATGGAAACAAGTCATTTGGGCAATCCACGGGTCATCGAGGTCCTGGACCTTTATCCCTTCTAAGGTGGTCGTTCCTGGTCCGTGGAATAATATTATGAAGATTAGCTCGGTTTTGGATCAGTATGGAATAAGCATCCCGGAGCTTATGCAAGCTATTCCGGGCGATGGTCGATCGATTTTGTTTTGGCTGGATAATTGGGTAGGGGATGAACCATTATATATTTGATTTCCATCTCTATTTGAGTTGGAATCTTCTAAACAGTGCTTATTATCGGAGCGGTTGTTGTTCCCGAGTTACGTGCCGAATTTCAAATGGAAAAGGAATTTGTCTTCTGTTATTGAAGTGAACGAAATGGGAGGTTTACTGCAGGTCCTGGGGACTTGCTCTTTCTCCGACTCGTACGATCCTTGGGTTTGGAAAATTGGTTGTAATTTGATGTTTTCAACAGCAAGTATTACAAGTCTAATGTGGTCAAGGAATTGTATTGGTGGAGGGAAACCTCTTCTAACTGGGTGCCAAGCAAACTTTCGGTTTTGGCATGGCGGACGGAGTTAAACCGACTCCCTACTCTGGTGTCTTTGTTCAAGAGGAATATTCAAGTAAATGGTGTGCTTTGTCCACTGTGTTGCGAGACGGATGAGACAGATGATCACATCTTCTTAAACTGCCGTTGGGTACATAATGTTTGGAATGAAGTTGTTAGATGGTGTAAATTACCAAGGTTCTTCCCATTTTCAATACGTGATATTGTAGACATTGATTCGGCATATAAGGGGTCCGTCAAATGGAAAAAAGGTTATTCAAGCAATTATGCTAACCACAATGTGGATGATTTGGGACACTAGGAACAAGTTGATTTTTGAATGGAAACAGTTGTCTTTGAGTAGAGTAATTGGAGAGATTAAGGCAAAAAGCTTCTTTTGGGTTAAATGTAGAGCAAAAATGGATGCACTTACTTGGAGTCAATGGGAGTGTTTTGAGTTGGTTAACGAGGTGTTATAGCATATGTGTTGTTGATAGTATTATCTTTGTTTGGTGTTGTTTGGTGTATTATGGTGTAATTTTTGCTAGCAGCTCGCTAGTTTAAATTAATATATATTGATTTGTTGGCCGTTTTAAAAAAAAATTATTCAAGTATTTTTTATGAATATTAGTAAGCTTATAATATTTGAAATATTTATAACAACCTAAAAATTAAATTCATTATAATTATCACATCCGAGTATTCTCCAAGTACTTCCCGCATAAACCGAGTACTGCAACTCCCAGTCGATTAACCCTGCAGTGCCTAGCAAATTCTGCAACCGGCATGATTAGATCAATCTTTTATCTTTTATTTATTTCCTCCTTTTTAGTGAATTAAATTTATTGTTGCGACCAATTAAAAACAAAGTAAGCGTTAATCAACGGGTAGGGTGTGGGTTCCGTCCCCATCCACCTGTTTTCAAATCTTGGGGAAGGGATGGTTTTTATAATTTTTAACTGCTTTTTTCTGTTTCTATTTTATAAACTTTAATTTCTTTTTTAATCTAATTTTTCATGCTATTTTTCCTAATATTTGTTCTTCTTTGTAAGTTTTTTTTTTAAATTTTCTAACGTTTTATTCTATTGTGTAAAAACTTTTTTTTTCCTTATTTTACATTAATGTCAAAATGAAATTTCTAAACTTTATTTACCTAAAAGGAAGTTGTTTACACCCCAAATTGAACAAGAACAATCAAATACAAAAAACCTGATCAGATTAAAAGAAAACAAATAAGACAAACAAAAATATAAATCATTATTATAATGAGAAACCCTAGATGAAGAATAAAGAGTCCCGGATGGAAAAAAAAATATTAGATTCGCTTCTTTGGGTGGATTAAAGCGAACAAAAAAACCTGTTCCCGAACCGGTTTGAGGAAAAAAACTGAAACCAGTTTTGGCCCCAAACCGGTTTCAACCCGGCCCAACACCGGTTGGTTTTCAGTTGATAGGTTTGAGTGTTGTGACCTTGAAACTGGTTTAGAACCCGAACCGGTTTGAGGCCAAACCGGTTTTGACCACGGTTGACCAAACCGGTTCCGGTTTGAACCCCAAACCGGTTTGGGAAAAAAACCCGGTTTGTACACCACTAATTAAAGCCCAGAAGGTGACCCAATACAGTGATGGCATTGTGTATCAGCATTGCACAGGTAACCATTTCATCCGTGACCTTTAGCCCACTAATCCATCATCAGCCAAGCCCACTGGATCAGATATCTTAGCCCATCACAGCTTCAATCCCGCATCACAGATCCAGCCCACAAGAAATATTATAGTCTATAAAAACAAATAACACAAAACATTATTATACTAAAAATAATCGATTCGTTATTGAACTGAAATGTTGAATATTTATACATTTAAACAACTGCAAATTATAAAACTTCCGTTTTACCAACATTTCAGAATATACAACCTTGAATTATGACTATAACTATTAAAAAGATACACGTCACGCCGAGTAGCGCGGGTGTTAAAACTATTTGATCGTAAATACAATTAAAATCTGTCAAAGTTTGAAATCAATATTGATGTAGACATCAAACAAAAAAACCATCTCATAAATCATGGGTAAGTGAAATTAACAAACTGAAAATGACAACACTTACCACGTTCTCCACTCTAATTGGAGTAACTTCGCATTTATATGAACGTATTTACTTTTTTCATCCAACATCTTTGCAGCTCAAACGGATCGTTGCTGAATCTATTTTAGCATTTCTTTCTATCCGAATAGGAAAATGACTATTCTTCAATGGAGGAACTCTATTGTAACGGAATAAATAATAAGAGAAATATTGAGTAAAATATAGATGTCAAACAGCATATTTTGTGGAATTAACTTGTCATTTTCAAGAGTTGTCTTTTAAACAAAAAAAATAAAAATAAAATAAAAATACAAATGATATAAGTTTACTTTTTATAATTCTGTCTAGTCACCTAGTGCATATTTTGTGGGACTAGTACTAAAACTAATTCACTAGGATAAACATATGCCACTACTAGTAGAGGTGTTCAAAAAAACCGGTTTGGCAACCGGTTCGGGAAAAAAACCTCAAACCGGTTTGGGGCGCAAACCGGTTTCAAACAGGCCCAACCCAGCGGTTTAGGTTCGGTTTGTAGGTTTCCTCTTTCAAACCGGTTTCTAACCCGGTCCGGTTTCAAAAGTTACCAACCGGTTTTCAAACCAGTTACCAACCGGTTTTCAAACCAGTTACAAACCGGTTACAAACCGGTTACAAACCGGTTCCCAAACCGGCTCCCAAACCGGCCCCCAAACCGGTTTTCAAACAATTATTTAAAATTTTATGTCGTTTGAATTGTTTCTCTGTTTTATATATTATATATTTTACTTTGATTTTAAATTGTGTACTTAATTTAAAATTATGTACTTCGTTTTTAAAAACAGTTATGTAATGTTTCTAATTTTATATGTTTTAATTTTTACAAGAGTAAATTGCCATTTTCGTCCCTGTGGTTTGGTGAAAATTGCCACTTTCATCCAATAGTTTATTTTTTCGCATCTGGGTCCCTGTGGTTTACAAATCTTGTCATATTCATCCAGTTCGTTAACTCCATCCAACATTCTCCGTTAAATGAAGGGTATATTGGTCATTTTACATATATGTTTTATTTTTCTATTTTTTTAAACCCCATTTAATATATCCCCTTTAAGCAAATTGCTATTTTAGTCCCTGTGGTTTGGACATGTTTGCCAATTCAGTCCAAAAATCCCACCACCTTGGCATAAAACACCATATCACCACCACCCGTGATGGAACCACCATGTAGACGTAGGGTACAAATAACCCACACAAGACCGAGTACCAGAACCCGAAAGCCCGACCCATGTGGGCGGAATGGGTAAGCCAGCAGGACACGTGCCCCGCATTTAATACATCAGAATCACCCCAATCATAACCGATAATTCAGTAACGGTCGGAGAACATAAAAGGTAATGGATTTGCCGGGGAATAATCCCTGTAAATCAGCACACGGGACGGGCACCACCACCTTAACTGGTGTTGTTTTCATTGTGCGTAGGTGTGAAGCTTCAGAGAGCATCGGTGGATCGAAGTTCAACAAGACCGGAACCATCCAGAGTTGAACCTCGTATTTACACACCACACCACCACCACGCCACAAAACCACCACCACTCCATCAGAACCACCAAATCATCACCACCACCCTATAATAAAACCACTAACACCATACCAGACGGGCACCACCACCACACATTAGATCTCCACCACCACACATTAGATCTTCACCATCACATACTAGATCACCACCACCATGTGGACCCTAGAAACCAACCGTTAATCTCAAACTTATAACAAACCCCTTCGAAAACGTATATGGAACCCTTGAAAACGAGTATTGTAGAGGTATTAGTAGGGTTTGATATGCATTTTCGAAGTGGTATGTTACAAGTCCAATATTGATTGTCGATTTTTAGGGTTTACATGGTAGCGACGATCCGATGTGCGTGGTGGTGGTGGGTGCTCTGGTGTGGTGTTGGTGGCTTTGTGATGGGGTGGTGGCGGTGGTTCGGTGGTTGTTGTGACGGGTAGTGGTGTGGTGGTTATTTTTGGACTAAATTAGCAAATACGCTCAAACCACAGGGACTAAAATAGCAATATATTTAAAGAGTATATATTAAATCAGGTTTAAAAATAAAAATAAAAACATATATGTAAAATGACCAATATACCCCTACATTTAACGGAAATTTTGGATGGAGTTAACGGACTGGATGAATATGACAAGATTTGTAAACCACAGGGACCCAGATGCGAAAAAACAAACTATTGGATTAAAGTGACAATTTTCACCAAAGGGACGAAAATGACAATTTACTCTTTTTACAAATAAAAATATGTAAATACATCTTATAGTTTTATTTAATTTATACAATTAATATGTAACATTCATCTTATAAGTTTATTTAATTTTTACAAATAATTGTTTATTTAATTTAAAACGCTTAAAAAACCCCGAACAGGTTTGGACCCAAACCGGTTTTCAAACCGCCCCAAATCGGTTTTCAAACCGATCCAACCCGATTTTTAAACCGACCCCAATCAGTTTATAGGTTTGTTTTCCAATTCTTCCCGAACAAGAACCTCATACTCCCCAGGATTATTCTGGGGAGGAAGGTTGTAGTAATCACGGGTCTGGTTTTTTTAAGTCCAAACCGGTTTAGAACCCGAACCGGTTTGAGGCGAAAGCGGTTTTGACCACAGTTGACCAAACCGGTTCCGGTTTGGACCCCAAACCGGTCCCGGTTTGGATCCCAAACCGGTTTTAGAAAAAACCGATTTGTACACCACTAGCCACTAGTCCCAGTGCTGGACGCACCAAGGAGGCGAAGAGGTTCAACAAACCCTGTAATTTTTTAATATGTAACAAATAGTAATGGATCTCAGCTAACCCTGTGTTTTTTGATTGACGAACCTACGAAAAAACTTAACAACCCCTTAACCCCAATAATTAAAAAAGATAGTAACAACTAACACAAGATCAAAAGTTTCTTTCTATAGAATAATAAGCTCAAAATCTAATCACAAATTAAGTTTATTTTTTTGTATTAATTCTAAAATCTAAACCCGTTATATTCATTAGAAACCCACTTCATTTTACATTTGCTCATTACCGTTTACTAATTACCTATTAAAATTTCACCTACAAGTTTACCCACAATTTTTCAAACCTAATATGTTCATCTTCAACAATCAACAATTGTTGTTAATATTAGTTATAGTCATTTGTGGCCCATCTACAAAAACTATCGCCCGCCACTCATAAACAATTATCTCGAACATCTTCATGGTGGTTGTCGTTCCACGTGTGCACTTGATCAAAGAGAGGATCGTCTATTGATATGAATACTGTTTCTTTAATTGTGCATTTGTGTTTTCAATTCATTAAGATTTGGTGTTGCACATGATTTTCAAATCTTTTTATGTTCTCAGTTTATTTAGTTTCTCTAATAATATTAATCGAGTCCAAAGATGTAATACATTGCTTTCAAAAGATGAAAACCAAAAGACACCAGCTATGAAATGTAATTTATTTTATTATTTTGTTTAACTTATTTATCCGACCCGATCTAACTGGAACTGAATACTCAAACATTGAGTTGAAATACACTAAATAATCTAAAAATACGACCAGGTGGGAAAAAAAAATAATAAATCCACCCTGGATAGGGCAAAGTCTAAGAGAAATTTAGTAAAGTAATAGACTATCTAATCAATTGTTATTAGTCCACGGCGTTTATGTGTGGTAATTATAAAATTAAATAGAGTACGCGTAAAATATTTAGTGTGCGTAATTATAAAATATTTAGTGTGCGTCATGAAGAGAAAAGAAAATAACATGGTGATTTAATGAGATACCATAAAATTTCGTTGTCAAGTGGCATGGCTCAAGTTTCAAACCAACATCATCCATCAATTTAATGATCATTTTTCTTCCCATTAAATATAATTAATATGTAATTGACTTTTTTAGTTAAATTCAGTTTAGATCGTTTCACCTTATATAGTATTTCCTTTTGTGGGTGCGCTTTTTAAACACCTTGTATGTTAAACACCTAAATCTCTTATACCCTTCTAATCGGTTTATAAATATTAATTACAATATTAGTTTTTTTATTTATTAATTACAATATTAGTTGATATTGGTTTCTAACGTAAGTTTTGTTAGAGCATTCACAACCCGTGCCCTATAATCATGTGAGTGTGTTTGGTATATTATATGGAATGATTTTGAGTGGTTGTGAGTGAAGGAGAGAGAAAATGTTATTGTGGATTGGTATATTTGAAGAATCACTGTACAATCCTTATAAATTTTTTAATATTTTTGAAAGTGGTTGTGAGTGAAGGAGAGAGAAAAGGTAATGAAAAAGGTATAAAAATATATTATTTAATTGAAAGGAGAGAGAAGAAGTAGTGATTTTTAGTGTAATTATATGGATAAAGATAACTAGTCTACTTTATAAAAGTATTGCTTGCCCTTTTAAACATATATTTTTCATTATAATAGTAGACATCCACTCTAGAAATCGCAAACATTCAGACATCCGGCATCGCTAATAACTCATATGAGTAAGCATTATAAGTGATAAACAAATATATTAACTTTTTTTGTATAGCGGAAAAATCAACTACTAGATGGCTTAAAATGGTGACACGTGTGCGGATTTATTTTCATTTATTAGTATAGAGATAAAACACGAGAGGTTAGCTAACGTTGAAACAACCCAATTGATTACTCATCACAGCAAATGCACTCGTGTGACAAACTCCACTTCATTTATATCGTGTATCAGCTAACCCCATCCATCGATTCAAGTACACTTCTTTTTCAGTAACTAAATATCGTGGTCTATTGTTTTGTCATTTTCATATTCAAGATGTCTAAATTAGTGGTTTAAATATGGTTTCTCTTGCAGTAAAAAAACTAATGTTTTAGTAGAACTTGTAACTTCTTATAAGACTTCTATATTAGTTATAGTTATTACTGCACACATCTTTGGTTTAGTGACACTGATAATCCTGCCACATAAAACTTAATTGAGTTTAAATTGATATCTATGTTTTATGAGTACAAATTTGAATAAAATTACACTACTAGAAAGTTGGGTTTTTACGACAACATTTTTAGTCGCAAAACGATCACAGATGGATTGTTGTGACCAAATATGATACCAGAAAACCAAGAAATAAAAATTAGAAAATAAAGAAAATAAGTGATTTAAATGAGAAGTAAGAAAATTTTGAAAAACAAAAACCAAGACAAAAACAACATAGACGAAGGTTTGAACCCATGACCTGCTGCAATTTCCTAACTTAAAAGACAGAGCTTTGCCGCTCCACCTGGACAACAATTTAAAGTTTTGATTCAGATAATTTTATTTGACGTCAACTTTGGAAAAATAAAAAAATACAAAAAGTTGTGGTCCAATCAGGTTATGACATGTGATAAGGACGGTGAAACCCTCACCAACCTTGCTAAATGAGTGATAGTGAATGCTTTAATAAAATTTAAATTGTAATAAATTCTTATGTTTTTTCTACTTTTTGCTTTTCTGTTAAATAAATTAAAAGTGAACTTATAAGCTAGATTACCCTTGTATAATAACTACCGGAAAATGTATGCATATAAAAAATTAAAGGCTATATTGATCTAACACTTACCAAGATGGCAAAGAGTAATTGTACTACTTTGTAACTTATTTTGATTGATAGCAATCAATAATTTCTAGATTTTAAATTTGCATATAGGTGGTTAAATTCTTAATGCTTAATGATCGTTACTTAAGTCAACTTTTACAAAGTCATAAGAAACATTTATGTCGTAAATTTACACAAGTCATAAGAATCATTTATGTTATTTAAAGCAATACATATTGTAACGATAATATGACGCAATAATATCTATAATATCGAAATTGAACTTACGACAAAGTCTTTTTCATCTAAGAGTTACAAGAGCGAAACGGGTAAGACGCAAATTGCAAAGAAAGACGAGACAAATGTACGCACTACAACGTAGACACATGCTATTTAGAAATACAAAATAAGTGTACATACTAAGCCACTAACGTAAACACACGTGTCGTAAAACTTAAATCCCCAACACCAAAAATAATCATAGTTAAACCAAATCTGACTAGGGACCAAACACATAACCGATTTGTGCTAGCATGGATTGAACCTAGACAGCGTTTTGAACTAGAACATTTTTGATGAGTCACGCTTTAATTGGTCCAGTCGTAGGAATGATTTTGAGTACACTACAAGAAAATTATATGTATTTGAACACTAGACATTCAATAATCATATGAATGTGTTTACCATACTGATCTAGAAAGGGGTTAATGTTTTGTTTCTTGGGAATTTAATTAAATACCCATTCCGTCAAAATTTCTCTACATTTTCTTTGTTAATTTTTCTTTTCAAAAAGTAATATATTTCTTTTATTACGCTTTTGGTCAAGGTGTTTTAGACAATTTAATCATTTCACTAGAATAAAAATCTTCGGGACAATTTCATATCGGCTTTTAAATTTGTAAAATAATATATATACTCAAATTATGTTTGAACATCATTGTACATTAAGTATTGAAACTTGTGTTTTAAAAAATATGTAATTTTGTAACTTTAAGGAAAGATATATGTAATTCTTTCAAAAAAAAATTCAAATCAGCCTTGTGGGTAGCATTATATATAAGTGAAAATTGCATTAATAGTTTCTGCGGTTTGACCAGATTTCATATTTTCATGTGTGGTTCTTATACTTTGAATATTGTAAAATTAGTCCAAACTTTTATATAGTCATTCAAAATTACAAAATTATTTCAAATATTTATGTGGGTGCTGCACTTTTGGTCATTAAATTTAAAATTTCTTTCAAACTTTATAAAATACATAAATACCAAATGAATTTAATGTCAGGGACCAAATATGTAATATTGAGTACACAAAAGCTTTGACTAATTTTATAATTTTTATAGTTTGAAAACCAAACATGCAATTTGGTTAAACTACATGAATCATTTATATAATTTTCTTAATATATAACTCTTTTAGTTGTTTTTACTAACAAACTTAGTTTTTTCCATTAGATTCTAACAGAATAACGAAAATGGTCTTGAACTGAAATTGTTATCATATTAACACAAGGGGCAATAGCATAATTACTATTTATTACAATTGTTATTATTACTATCAATATTATTATTTTATTATTATTATTTATATAAGTTTAATGTAATACAAAATAAATAAATAAAAATTAATCAGGACTTGAAGGAGCGCAAGAATAAAAGGCCAACGCCCCTTGGTTCTAGTTGTATCCCCTCAACAACTAAACGTTGGCTGCATACAAATGCACCATACCAATCTTCTTTTCTAAAACAAATTGTATGTTTGTTAATCATTCAATGAGATGGGTGCTCCTAAATCATGATAATTTAGCATCTTCAAATCAATTAAAACAATTTCTCTTTTCAATTATGCTTTTGTGCAGTTTGTATACAATTTGAGTGGTGAAGATCAATGGCGGAGAAGACATCAGCAACACTCGCGAAAGATGATCTTGCAAGATCGATGAGCAGGCGGATGAGCATTTCATCATCCAGCAGAAGGAGTTGGGCATCAGCTAGCATTAAAGAGGCTTTTTCTACAACACTTGCAGGCGATGCGTTTGGAGAAAGCAAGAGGGAAGATGATGATGAGGAAGAACTCAAATGGGCTGCAATCGAACGGCTTCCAACTTATGATAGATTAAAGAAAGGGATCTTGAAGCAAGTTCGTGATAATGGAGAAATTGTTCATGAAGAAATTGATATAAAAAATCTTGGACCTCATGACAAAAAGCAACTTATGGAGAGCATATTAAAAGTTGTGGAAGAAGATAATGAGAAGTTTCTAACTAGAATTCGAGCTAGAATCGATAGGTGAATATACTAACCCTTGAATATTTTTTATTCATATTTGACTTATTTTGTTGATGAAGTTGTAAACGGGTTAAACAGGGTCGGGATTGATATTCCAAAAATTGAAGTGCGCTACAAGAATTTGTCGATTGAAGGTGACATGCATGTTGGCTCTAGGGCACTTCCTACTTTGCTAAATGCTACACTAAACACTATAGAGGTTTTGTTAAATTCTAGCTTTAAAAGTTAATAGAAATCATTGATTTTATAGTTGATGGCACTTTATAAGCTTGTTTTGTTATGTTTAGGGACTTCTTCGATTCATTAGGCTTGTTCCATCCAAGAAAAAGGCTGTCAAAATTTTGCATGATGCAAGTGGGATTGTGAGGCCATCAAGGTATATGTGTTTTGTGCTAATTTTACGTCCAGGGAAAGGATAAAGTATTCACTCACAGTTTAGCTATATGCGCTATTTCATTGATATCAGATTATACAAACATTCAGTAGCTTCTTTATTTTTATATGAGTATGTGTTTTATAGTATAAGGGTGTGTTTGGTATTGCTTTTGAAAAGCTTTTTATTGACTTATTGACTTTTTCAATAAGTTAATAAGTTAGTGGTCGAACCGGATGACGTCAAAATTATATATATAGTATAGTATATATATAGTTATATATATAATCAAATATAAGTAATTTATATATGATTTATATATGTATTTTATATTTATATATAAACTTAAGTATATTTGTATTTCTAACATAATAATTTATAGTTCAACACCCCGGTTTTACTCAAAAAAAAAAAAAAAAAAAAAAAAAACTGAAAACCGGTCCGAAGCGGTCCGGTTTCCCAGTCCGACCACCGGTTCGGGAAGAACTGGTCGGTTCGTCCACTCGAAAACGAATCATACCTGACCGGACCGGCCACCGGACCGATCCCCGGTTGAACCGGTCGGACCGGTCGGTCCGATCCGGTCGTGAAAACAATGGTTAGTATGGAGTGACTTATTAACTTATTGCTCACAACAATTACATTACCAAACACTATAAAATGACTTTTTAATTTTTTAAAAGTTAAAAGTCAGTAAAAAAAAGTACCTCGGCTAAGTGATGGTTGTGAGTGGTTATGAGTGGAGTAGAGAGATAACATTACTTTTCATCCCCGTATTTGATGAAACACTGTTCAACCCGTATAAATTTTTTAATATTATTAAAAGTGGTTATAAATGAATGAGAGATAAAATATATTTAATTGAAAATAAAACAGAAAAAATAATGTTTTTAATATAATTTTAAAAATGAGTATGAGTAAGCCGGTGTGAATGTTCTAACATTTCAAAATTTTAGATTTCATAGTTCAATATTTATTTTAGAGTAAATTGTTATTTTTCTCCCTGTGGTTTGGTCACATTTGTTA
Organism: Flaveria linearis; assembly: GCA_024085815.1. Classification (NCBI taxonomy): domain Eukaryota; kingdom Viridiplantae; phylum Streptophyta; class Magnoliopsida; order Asterales; family Asteraceae; genus Flaveria; species Flaveria linearis. The sequence goes on from CM044006.1 coordinate 85,723,276, forward strand.
TTTTCATCCAAAAATGTTTTTTCTTGCATTTGTCTCCTCAAGGTTTGGGAAACGTTGTCATTTTAATCCAAAAATCTTAGCTCTATTGTTTGAAAATGTTAAATATTCATTGTTAAAAGTATACTTACGTAAATTTTTATATAAAAACAAAATCCTAATTTATGTTTACGTGTTGTTAATAAAAAAATTTACCACGAAATTCATGTTTTTGGATGAAAATGGTAACTTTTTCAAACCTTGGGGAGCCAAATATAAAAAAAAAAACATTTTTGGATGAAAATGACAAATTTGACCAAATCACCTGGAGGAAAACGGTAATTCACTTTTTATTTTACTTTAATACGTGTACATGTATATTTATTTCTTATGGTAATTTTCGGGTATATCATCAAAGCTTTTCCTTTTCAGGATGACACTACTTCTTGGACCACCCGGTTCCGGAAAGACTACATTGTTAAAGGCAGTTGCTGGAGTACTAGATTCAGATTTAAAGTTGTCGGGTGAAGTTGGTTACTGTGGCCATCAGATGTCAGAGTTCATTCCTCAAAGAACATGTGCTTACATCAACCAACATGATGTCCATCATGGTGAGATGACCGTTCGAGAGACCTTCGATTTTGCTAGTCGGTGCCTCGGCGTAGGAGCCAGATACGACCTCCTCGCAGAACTGTCACGACGCGAGAAAATCGAAGGGATTAAACCAGACCCCGAAATCGATGCTTTTATGAAAGCTACAGCAGTTGCGGGTCAAGAATCTAGCTTGATTACAGACTATGTTCTTAAGGTTTATCTCGTAACCTTTGCTTTTATAATTATATGTTCTTGTTTTTGTAGTTTGTAGACATAATGAGAATCGTATGTAAATATATAAACAGATTCTTGGGTTAGATATTTGTGCTGACATCATGGTGGGTGATCAGATGAGAAGAGGAATCTCTGGAGGACAGAAAAAACGTGTTACTACTGGTATATATTGCTTAGATTTCTGATTTACATGTGTTACCTCTTAAAAGATAAGATATAACATAATCGACTACGTAAAAAGGTTGAAATTGAACCCTCTAGACTCTAATTTAGACGAGTTAATTATGATATGTGACAGTTATTTGTTTATTTGTGCAATATCAGGGGAAATGTTAGTTGGGCCTGCAAAAGTGTTCTTCATGGATGAAATTTCAAATGGTTTAGATAGTTCAACCACTTTTCAATTGGTTAAATACATAAAACAAATGGTTCATATCATGGATGTAACCATGATCATTTCACTCCTTCAACCCGCCCCTGAAACGTTTGAACTATTTGATGATATCATACTCCTATCAGAGGGCCAAATTGTGTACCACGGCCCACGTGAAAACGTTCTTGATTTCTTCAGGAGTTTAGGGTTCAAATGCCCCGAAAGAAAAGGAGTTGCTGACTTTTTGCAAGAAGTTACTTCAAAGAAAGACCAACAACAATACTGGTTCAATAAAAACGAACCATATAGTTACATCTCGGTTCCTGACTTTAGTCAACTCTTCACACGGTTTCATGTTGGCCAACGCCTTTATAACGATCTTTCGGTTCCTTATGACAAAACCAAAGTTCATCCTGCAGCTTTAGTATCTGAAAAGTATGGTATATCAAATATAGGGCTTCTTAAAGCAAACTTAGCAAGAGAATTGATGTTGATGAGACGAAATGCTTTCGTATACATATTTAAGACCACACAGATCACCATCATGTCAGTTATTACTTTCACAGTTTTCCTTAGAACCGAAATGAAAGTTGGTCAAATTGAAGATGGCTGGAAGTATTATGGTGCATTGTTTTTTAGTCTCATGACTGTGATGTTTAACGGGACTGCGGAGCTTGGACTCACACTTATGAGGCTGCCTGTGTTTTTTAAACAAAGGGATTCATTGTTTTACCCTGCTTGGGCTTTCGCCGTCCCTATATGGATCATGAAGATTCCTATATCGATTATTGAGTCGGTAATATGGATAGTTTTAACATATTACACTATTGGCTTTGCTCCATCAGCTAGTAGGCAAGTACCTTCTATAACCATCATCATGCTTTTAACTTGTAAGTAGTTAAACTTCAGCAAACCTAACATTTTTGTCTTTTTAAATCTTATAATCAGGTTTTTCAAGCAACTTTTGGCGTATTTCAGCTTACATCAAATGGCTTTATCTCTTTTTCATTTCATTGCGGCACTTGCAAGAACACAAGTTGTAGCAACCACTCTTGGTGTATTTTCATTGCTACTAGTTTTTGTACTCGGTGGATTCATAATTGCAAAAGGTTTGCAATTTACATAATCACTTTTTGTAGCAAGTGTATTGAAATTTGGTTGGGCTTGTTTGTAACAACACATATTGTTTTGTGCAGATGACATTCAACCATGGATGATATGGGGCTATTACATCTCCCCAATGATGTATGGTCAAAATGCCCTCACAATCAATGAGTTTTTAGATGATAGGTGGAGCACTGTAAGCTCAATTAATAATCCCTATTACTGAAAAATTTTATTTTTTAATTAGCTTATCTCAAACTAAATATTTTTCTTACAGCCAAATTCGGATACTCGAATCAATGAACCAACTGTAGGAAAGGTTCTTCTTAGGTCCAGGGGAATGTTCACATCTGAGTATATGTTTTGGGTTTGTGTTGTTGCGCTCTTCGGGTTTTCACTTCTCTTTAACATCTTCTTTGTGTTAGCTCTAACATATCTGAAACGTAAGACTGTTAACTCTTTAATTTATGTTTATTTTCTGTGCACAAGCTAGTTCTAGCATCTTAATTAATTATTGCTTTGATCCAAATCCTAGCTCTCAAAGATTCAAAAACATTTGTCCCGACTGAAGATAAACACGACCCACATATAGGGACAAAAAGAAACAACGAAAAGAAAGGAATGATACTTCCATTTCAGCCATTATCGCTTGCATTTGATCACATAAATTACTATGTAGACATGCCGGTTGTAAGTTCATTGATTCATTCCTTATATAATATATATGTGAAAGAATTGAAAGGAGTCTAAGAATTAACATAAACTAGCAGGAAATGAAAGCTCAAGGAATAGAAGAAAATCGTTTACAACTACTAGAAAATGTTAGTGGTACATTCAAGCCAGGTGTCCTAACGGCATTAGTTGGTGTAAGTGGGGCTGGAAAGACGACGCTGATGGACGTCTTAGCTGGAAGGAAGACCAGCGGTTACATTGATGGTAATATTAGCATCTCAGGTTACCTTAAAAAGCAAGAAACTTTTGCACGTGTAAGCGGATACTGTGAGCAAAATGATATCCATTCTCCGCATCTCACTGTTTACGAGTCACTTGTATACTCTGCATGGTTGCGTCTTTCTCGAGACATAACCTCACAAACATGCCATGTAAGCTAGCGCGCTTTTATTATAACCATGCAATTTACTTATCAACAGATCATCAATTTGGTTTGTACGTGTTTCAACTTGATCGAAACCTCTACTAATTACTTGCCTTTTGTGCTTCAAGATGTTTGTCGAGGAAGTCATGGATTTGGTAGAATTGAGCACAATAAGGAATGCATTAGTGGGCCTACCCGGAGTAGATGGGCTTTCGACTGAACAAAGAAAGAGACTTACAATAGCTGTAGAACTAGTCGCAAATCCATCAATTATCTTCATGGATGAGCCCACATCAGGCCTTGATGCAAGATCTGCTGCTATTGTCATGCGTACAGTTAGAAACACGGTGGATACAGATCGAACCGTTGTCTGCACGATTCACCAACCAAGTATCGACATTTTTGAAGCTTTTGACGAGGCAAGTTATACTAGAAATAACTACTTAATTAGTTCCCCTTCAATTTACTTCTTCAAAGCTTACTATTTACATTCTTGCAGCTATTGTTAATGAAAAGAGGTGGAAAGGTCATTTACACTGGACCTTTAGGACACCATTCTCACCTGCTAATAGAATATTTTCAAGTGAGTACTACTATACCCTTCCTTATTTCATGGTCCCGATTAAACAACACATGCAAAAAGATCGATCGATGACATGAACTATTCAACTACTAGTCAATTCCAGGGTTAATAAAATAAAAAAAGGTCAAAATCCGGCTACATGGATGCTCGATGTTACTTCTTCAATGGTTGAAGATCAACTTTGTGTTGATTTCGCCGAGATCTATGCCAACTCAGATTTATACAAGTATATATGTTCCCTTGAAATTCATATCCTTTGTATACTAACTCCTATATATCAAGACCTTTGATTATGCTTTGTTAATAATATATAGGAGGACTCGAGAGCTAATTAAGGAGCTAAGTACACCTGCACCAGCATCCAAAGATCTTTACTTCCCTACAAAGTACTCCCAATCTTTTTGGACACAATGCTTAGCTTGCTTATGGAAACAACATTGGTCTTACTGGAGGCATCCACAATATAATGTAGTTAGGTTTTTTATCACAATAATAGTTGGCATTTTATTTGGATTGATTTTTTGGGACAAAGGCAAAAAATGGTAAGAACCTAGCTACCTAAACATTCATCTTTGGATCGAATGTAAATTTGACAGACTTTATGTTAATTAACTAACAGGGACCAACAACAAGATGTGATGAATCTGATGGGAGCTATGTATGCTGCTGTCGTATTTCTCGGTGGAACAAGCACTTCATCCGTGCAGACTGTGGTGTCTGTAGAAAGAACGGTTTTCTACAGAGAGAAAGCAGCAGGGATGTATTCTGCATCCCCTTATGCATTAGCTCATGTATGCTAAAACTTTAAATTAAGTTTTCTTTGAATTGAATGGAGTTACTACTTACTTACTATATATGAAACTCAAAAGTATTATTATTATTATTATTATTATTATTATGTTGCTTGCAGGTGGTGATTGAGGTGGTTTATGTAGGCATCCAAACATTAATTTACAGTCTTTTGATTTACTCAATGATTGGGTTCCCTTGGTCCGCTACAAACTTCTTTTGGTTCTACTTCTACATATTCATGTCCTTTGTATATTTAACATTATACGGAATGATGCTTGTAGCTCTCACGCCAACATATGAGATTGCAGCCATTACAATGACATTCTTCCTTGATATATGGAACTTGTTCTCTGGTTTCATGATCCCAAGAACGGTACAATTACACCTTAGTTAAAATACTTTTAACATATATTTGTTATTATTATTGAATAATTAACTACATTAACAAAAACTATACGGAATTTGCAGCAAATCCCAATTTGGTGGAGGTGGTATTACTGGGGTTCACCAGTGGCATGGACTTTATACGGCTTGATAACATCTCAACTAGGTCGGAACGAAGAACCGATGGAGATTCCAGGCCAAAATTCCATTCAAGTTAAGGAATTCATCAAATATTCTCTAGGATTTGAGTATGATTTTCTTGCATATGTTGCTTTAGCTCATGTTGGTTGGGTCGTCCTCTTTGGCATCGTCTTTGCCTACGGCATCAAGTTTTTAAACTTCCAACGAAGATAAACAAATTGTCAAACACTATAAATACATTAAAGAATTCCCAAAAGATATATTATGTAATCTTCGTATCTTTGCAAAATTGTTTATTCATGTATAAATTTACCTAACATAGTTAATGATGACGGGTCATGCAATAACCTAGATAGCTCGAGTAAGTTAAGTATCATATTCACGAGTAACATATGATTGGTATCACATTTTTCGTCAGATTTTGAAAAGTAAAACGTAAAATATTAATGATATGATGGATGGAATTAAACTAATTTTAACCTAATGTGCAATTAATTAAGAAAACAAATAAGTACGAAAATACCAGATAACAAACAAGTTATCACATTCATGTTTTGGACTTGATAGCATAACGTTAAACCTAATATATTTACCAAGTTTAAAAATTATACTTAGACATAACTTGTTTCATAGTTTGGTTTGAAAGTCAATTGCAAGACAGACAAATCCGGTTATACCGACTTCACGATTACCGAAAAAGACCTCACAGAGTTTGAAACGCGGAAAAAGAACATGATTAAGATATTATCAAAATAGAGTGTATTGACGTCACGACATTTTATATAAAAAACAATACAAACTAGAATGTAATCTCAACGAAAGATTAACACGAGACAAAAAAATATGGTCGTATTAATTTCACGATTTGTGACCAAAAAGATAAGCTTGCTAAGATGTTGTCTTAATGAAATAAATTTGTACAATACGAGATTCGAAAAACAATCAGAATTGAATAAAACCAAATTAATATGAACGCGTTCAAGTTTTTAACAAACTTCATAAATTAAATTGAATAAAAATGTATAATCAAAAAGCCAATAGTGCAATATGTTAAACACTATCCATATTATTGACTCGATGATCGATTAGGAATCTTCATGATCCATATAGGGATAGCGAAAGCCCACGCAGATATAAACAATGAGTCATGTTTAAAAAAACACAAACAACCTCATAATTAGCTCCTCAATCCCCTTAAACATCATAGTTATGAGACTAAAAATATGACAGCTTTCAAAAAAGTTCATAAATTAAATTAAATACAATTGCATTAATTAAATTATAAAATATTTTTTTTTAAAACAGTAACTAAGGGAAACACGTAACAACATCACATTACTTATCATCAAAATTTTTCCGCTTCTCACTACTATCAAATAATTACCTTAATTACTGATCATATTATTTAATTCTTTTTTAGATTAAAAATAGTTGTTCACTAATTAAGAAAAGATCTATTTATTAATATTACTTTTAACAAAACTAATTTTTATTAAAGAAAAAATTTCTTATCATTTAAACGTTAGGTTATATATATGTTGTAAAGTGCGAAGCATGCTATTATTATTTTTATCTATTTTACATTATCATAACCAGGTCAACATAACATTGTACATTTTTATGACTTTACCATGTTATGTCACCGCTACAACATGCTTAACAAAGTACACGAACACATTGTATCGTATGGGCTTAATTTCTAGTTACATCAAAAGTCTTCCTTCTTTAGATATCCAAAACTCCAAATTTGAAATATTCAAAATTCAAAAATTGAAATATCCAAAATTAGGATATCCGAGTTTTTTGGATTCGGTTAACAAATTGTTGTCAAATAATTTCTTATCTTTAGGGTATCAGAATTATCTGAAGTAATTTTTTAAAAAATATTAAATAAAAAATATTAATTACAAATTTCAGATATTTCAAAGGTTTTAAATAATAAAAAATTAAAGGTTTATAAATTGAATACTAGATATTATTTTAGAAATCTGATATCCAAACGGATATCCGAATTTAAATCTGGAATTTCGGATATCTAAAATTTCAGATTCGAATTAAGATAGTAAAATCAATCCACTATCCAAATATATTTTAATATCCAAAAATCTAAAATCTAAAATTCTTGATATCCAAATTCAAACACCCTACTCATCAGCTAGAGGTGCAAATATCAGTTAAAAAATTAGTTTGATTATTAACTGAACTGTTAAGACAATAATATGCCAAATCGGTTACCACAAAACCTATTTAGGCTATAGCTAGTTAAAAAAAACTAGGTTCTCAATAACCGGTTTAACTACAAGATGATTTGTGTTAAGTTTTCAAATTTAGAAAATATAGTCTACTAATTCATTAAAGTTTTGAAGGACAAGATGTGTCTTATATATATATCATAATTCACCTAATCTATACCATAACTAATCCACTTTGGCTCAAACCCCTAATATAATACCCATAAAAAAAATAATAATAATAAAATAAAATATAATAATAAAAGCGCTCATTCGAGGAAAAACGCGTAAAACCGATAACGTGTCGATTTCGCGGTATCGTTTAACTGTTCTGCACGTTTTAAACACGATAAAATCATTAATCTCAGAATAACTAGAATACTTGGTGAAAATAGAAGCTAACGATAAATGAAAATTTATTACGTCACGCAAAAATTTAATCAGACGCTTTACGAACCGACCTATTAACGAACCCGTTTCACTTAGCCCCTATATAAACACATTTATCTCTCCTTTTAGGGTTTTTAAAACAAAATTGAGAGAGAGAGAGAAGAGGCGACCGGCTCCCCTTTCTCTCCCCCCTGTTTCTCTTCGATCCGGCCAAACCACCGGCCGGAGGTGGCCGATTCCGGCGAGTGCCGGCGTGTGACTAGCCTCATTCGACTCCCCTCGATGCCCTGGCCTCAATGGTGGCCTCGATTTCTCCGTGAACAAAGCATGCCGACGGGAATCGATGACAGAAGCAGCGGAAGATTGTGGTCCCGACGACCGCCCAAGGGCCGCGGCAGTGGTGAAAAAGGTCGGCTGGGATCCGGAGGCCTCTTGGTTCTCGACCGCATAGGCAGTTATAGCAAAGGGGATTGTCGATTGAGCTATGGTTCCGGTAAACCGGGGTCCCGATGGTGGCGGTTATGGCGATGGCAGCAGTGATTGTTGACCGCTGGCTAGGATTTGTGACTATGGGTGTTACTGGTCGTTGTGATGGTGCTGTCGGGCAGCAGTAGCTTCGGTGGTGGTGATGGTCGGGGCTGCATGTGGTTGGTTCTTGATGATGGTTGCAAAACAGCAGTAATGGTAAGGTAAATCTGTGATTGTGCTTGTGTTGTTGTTGGTTCTGGTGATGTTGGCGGCTGTTGATGTCAATTGATTGTGGTTCATGGCAGAAAACAACCACAACAACCGATTAATGGTGGTTTATGGTGGTTGCTGCTGTTTGATGTAAGATTAGAGCAGTTTGATGTTGTTCATGTGGTTGCATGTTGGGTTCTAGATGAGATCCTTAGGATTTGGCTGAAATTGTGATTAGTGTTTGGTGATGGTGTACTTCATCATCAACTAAGAAATTCTGTGTTGAATCGTGTCAATATGTGATGGTTTGAGGTTTTAGGAAAATAGGTTTTTGATTGGTGATGGTTGTTGTTGAATTGTGGCTGCTGTTATGGTGATGGCGGTGATAGAGGGGCTGTTTCGATGGTGCTAATGGTGGTAGTGGTTGTCGGGTTATGATGGTGATGAAAGTGGCTGCATGCGGTGGATATTGATGGTTAAACGTTAGTCAAAGCTGTTGGTCAAAGCTGGTCAACCGTGGTCAATGGACAATCAACACGTTGCGGGTCGGAACGAGCGGATTCTAGGACGCGATATGGAAACGTTAGTTAGGATTGCTTTGTTGGTGATCATCCTTTTTCTTTATCAAGCTCAGAATTATTTAAGGATACAAGGTTCTCGCGGCGTTAACCGAGTCTAGACCTTGGTCCTGAATATTGTCACTCGTGTATGAGGTACGGATTCTGTTCCTTTGATTATCATAGTATTCACTTTGTTTCCGTTACTTTGTAGTACGAATTCTTGGTTATCTTTATCATAGTATAAATTCTGTTCCGTTACTTTGTAGTACGGATTTTTGATACGTTATTTCCGTTAATATGAATCGTTTAGCCTTTATTAGTTGTATATCCTTAATATTTAATTATGCTCCGATTCGTTCGACTCATTAGTGATATTTATTGAGACCTGTAGCATGCAATATATATTTTATAAGTTTGTGCTCATTATTGCATGTTCCTATAAATGTCTTATTGATATGTTATATATTGGTAGTTGTACTACCATTTGATTTGATACTCTGTTACCCGAGCTCTCCGACATATCATTGTGGCGTCAATGATGTGACACTTTTCGTGATGGTGTGTAATAAATAGTTCACGGCGTCTCCGTTAACACGTTAGTACTCAGGTAGTACTTTGGCCATATTATTTGGGAGGCGGATGGATCGATCCTAGTTCAGTTCAGTTCAGTTCCGGGGGATGGAATCATGTGTGTACGCCCCACACACCATCTCATTAGTGCATAGTCTAGCTAGCTATGTACTTATCAGTTCAGTTTTGGCTCTGGGTACTTCTTATATTACACGACTTATTTTGTTTGTATATATGCGTCGTGTAGATCAGTTCAGTTCAGTATTACATGTTCAGTTCAGTATCAGTATTATATGTTCAGATTCAGATTTCCGTTTCAGTATCATATGATCCGTTCAGTATTCAGATATAAGTATTTATGCTTTGTATCGTTACTATTGTTATTTCCGTCACTGAGCAACTTTTGGCTCAGCCGTATTTCCTTTTTGTGGTGTTTTCTTATTTGATTGTAGGTAATCAAGGGGTTCCGGGAAATCAGTGAAGAGTGGTTGAAGATCAAGATTGTATTTTACTTTAATTGATGTAATGAATAACTTAACTAGGTTCTTTCAGATTATCTGGTTTGCTTGAAATTATCTCTTTAATATTATGGATTTGGTTTTGATTTGATATCTGTAATAGTGACACGTCAGCCTCTCCGGGTTGGGTGTTACAGTTATGGTATCAGAGCAAAGGCTCTTTCCTGTAGAAAACTTAAACATTAAAATAAACTTGTGAGGTAATGGGTAGACGTTGGGTTAGGATCAAACTTTGTTCCCAATCTAAATTCCAGTATTCACACGTGTATCTTCATTTCAGATGGCTCCTAAGAGACGTGTGAACAACCGCAATAACTCGAATGGCCCCTCATCTGATACTCCTCTTGAAACCCTCGTTGCTAATGCCGTAAACGCTGCTATTTCTGGAATACTCCCTAATCTGATGACTCAGACTGCTCAAACAGTCATCCAGAAGATGCAATAGGCAAATTCGGAGGGAAACAACACAGGACCTCCACCCGATGGAAATAACTCAGAGCCACCTTCTGGCGGGAACAACACAGGAGCACCTTCCGGTGATAATACAGCACCACCCCGTGATGGTATTCATGTCTTGTTGGAACGTTTTCAGAAGCAAAGGCCTAAGTCTTTCAGTACTTCCAATGATCCGGTCGAGGTGCAAAACTGGATCAGTCATATTGAGAAATTGTTTGAGGTACTTGGTGTTGAGGACGTATACAAAGTAAGGTTGGCTACATACAAGTTGGAAGATGATGCTCACAGATGGTGGACAACTGTGAAACAAGCTAGAGGAGGAAACGAATATGCAGCTACACTTCCTTGGGATAAATTCCGAGGAATGTTTTATGAGGAATACTTCACTGCTGCTGACCGCACTGAGTATCGTAGACAGTATGCTAATATTAGACAGAGGGATGACGAGCATATAACAGATTTCAAGACACGATTTACGCGGTTAGTGAGTTTTCTTGGTGCATCTGCAGGCTCACCGCATGAGCAGACAGAAAATTTTCAGTGGGCCATATGTGAAAGAGATCGAAAGTTTATTTTGAATCATCGGTTTAAAGATATTAATGAAGTGGTTGATGCTGTTAAAAACTTATATAATGATAAGAAGAATGGAAAGAAGTCGTATGATGATAACCGCAAGCGGCCTAGGGAGAATGACCAGGATCAGTCTTCTTCTCATACGAATAAGAATCAGTCTTCACCACCACGAGACCGTCGAAACTGTTTCGATCGCAACAACAACAATAACTCCCGATCATGGAAAAATCGAAATCAGAACCAGAAATCAACTCATAATCAGACTCAGCAGGCCTCTACTCGTGCTCAACCACCAAATCAGCAGCACCCTAATCAGGATCGGAATGCTATCCCTCAGTGTAACACATGCGGGAAACTTCATAAGGGAGCTTGTCGTCTGGCCGGAGGATTATGTTTCAGATGCGGACGTTCAGGACACATGATTAGGGATTGCCCTCAGCGCGACCCTCGTAATAACGCTGGAGGGAATCAAGCTAAACCTGCAACTGGAGGACGAGTTTTTGCACTCACTGCAAATGAAGCAGCCAACGCACCAGGTATATTTCTGACCCCTTTAGTTAGCAACGTATTATATACATATATATATCTTATCTGATACTGATAGTAAATGCCCTAGGTATGATCTCCGGTACCCTTTGCATAGGAAAGCAGGATATTTATGTCTTGTTTGATACGGGCGCTACGCATTCTGTCGTATCTCTTTTGTTTGCTAAGTACTTAAGGACTACACCGACTACGTTAGAAAACGCTTTGGCTATTACGACTCCATTAGGGGAGTCGACTATCATCTCGCATGTCTATAGAGATTGTCCGATCAGAATCGAGTCTATTATTCATAAAGCTGATTTGTTTCCTATGCAAATGAGTGACTTTGATGTCATACTTGGTATGGACTGGTTGACTCGACATCACGTTACTATTGAATGCCAGACTCGTCGTGTTTTATTTGGAAATCCTCAATGCCCTGAACTCGTTTATCAAGGGACTCAGCCTCGGAAATCGTTGAAAATCATCTCTGCGTTTAAAGCTCAGAAACTCTTGTCGCACGGTTGCGTGGGATTCCTAGCTTCAGTGAAAGCTACATCTTCTAAAAAGCTAAACATATCTGATTATCCGATTGTATGTGATTTTCCTGACGTATTTCCTGAGGAGTTACCCGGACTTCCACCAGATCGCGAGGTAGAATTCACTATTGATCTTATTCCAGGTGCTGAACCGATTTCTAAGGCACCGTATCGTATGGCACCTATGGAGCTTAAGGAGTTAAAGGAGCAGTTACAGGAATTACTAGATTTGGTATTTACTAGACCAAGTGTCTCGCCTTGGGGCGCACCGGTCCTATTCCTGAAGAAGAAAGATGGTTCTTTGAGACTCTGCATTGACTACAGAGAACTCAACAAGATCACTATCCGTAATCGTTACCCTCTGCCTCGTATTGATGATTTATTTGATCAGCTTCAGGGTGCAAAGTGTTTCTCTAAAATCGATCTGAGGTCTGGTTACCATCAGTTAAAGATCAAGGAGTCTGAAGTCCCTAAATCTGCCTTCTGTACTCGGTATGGTCACTATGAGTTCCTAGTTATGCCGTTCGGGTTAACTAATGCCCCGGCCGTATTCATGGACCTAATGAACCGAGTCTTCCGTAAGTTCCTCGATAAGTTCGTCATTGTATTTATCGACGACATCTTAATTTATTCTAAAAGTAAGGAGGAGCATGAGAATCATCTTCGTATCGTGCTCGAAACACTACGTGAAAAGAAGCTTTATGCCAAATTTTCAAAGTGTGAATTTTGGCTGAGCAAGGTAGCCTTTTTGGGTCATGTTGTTTCTGCGGAGGGCATTATGATGGGCCCTGCTAAAGTTGAGGCGATCACTAAGTGGCCTAGACCGACCTCAGCCACAGAAGTCCGTAGTTTTCTTGGCCTTGCTGGTTACTACCGCAGATTTGTTGAAGGTTTTTCTGTTATAGTTTTACCCCTTACGCAACTGTTAACGAAAGGGGTTAAGTACTCTTGGAATGACGAACGAGAGAAAAGTTTTGAAGAGCTCAAGAAAAGATTGGTGTCTGCTCCTGTTCTCACACTTCCATCGGGCACGGGTGGATATCAGATCTACAGCGATGCCTCTAAAAGGGACTTGGATGTGTGCTAATGCAGCATGGTAAGGTCATTGCTTATGCTTCATGGCAGTTGAAACCTTACGAGGTAAATTATCCTACGCATGATCTTGAACTCGCTGCTGTTATTTTCGCGTTGAAAATATGGCGTCATTATCTTTACGGAGAGACTTGTGATATTTTTACTGATCACAAGAGCTTGAAATATATATTCACACAAAAAGAACTAAACGTGAGGCAGAGAAGATGGTTAGAGTTGTTAAAAGATTATGATGCCAATATTCAGTATCATCCGGGAAAGGCCAATGTGGTAGCTGATGCTCTTAGCAGGAAGAGCTCAGGAACAATAGCCTCCCTACAGCTACAACCTCAGAACATTACCGATCTCGATAGATTGGGTATTGGCCTACATATTGGCAAGAGCAACGGATATCTCGCTACACTCCAGATTGAGTTAGACTTAATATTTCGGATTAAGAACGCACAGAAAGACGATGGTGAACTCTGGGCAATCTTACAGAATGTGGAGATTGGTAAACAATCAGAATTCAGAGTAGATGAGCACGGAGTAATCTGGTGTGGTAAACGTTTATGTGTGCCTAATGATTCTTCTCTACGAGAATCGTTATTAGCTGAGGCACATAGTTCTCCGTTCTCTATCCATCCAGGATCTACTAAGATGTATCGTGATCTTCGTCAGAATTTCTGGTGGAATGGTTGTAACATTGCTTATTTTTGTTAAATAAAGTTGATTTTTTTTTCTCGATACGTTGATGTTAATAATAATACTAATAATAATAATAATAATAATAATAATAATAATAATAATAATAATAATCATAATGTTAATGGTAATAATAAAATTAATAATAATAAGAATAATAATAACAATGGGTTATAAATATATATATATACATATATACATATATATATATATAAAGAACAATTATTATATAACCAAGTGCAGGGGGCATCATTGTAATTTATGAAACCTTAAAATAAACTTTTGTACATAAAATGTTAACAAATGTAACCACAGGGACCAAAAGTGTAATTTTCTTTTAAAACTTATTCCCTCCCGTCGAACACCCTTCATCGCCGGCGAGACCTCCGGCCGACCCTCCGGCGAGCTTCAAACGCCAAGACCACGCGACTTCTGACCAAACAGACACTCCCGACACATCCATGTGGGAGATTCGAACGCGTGCCAACTAAACAATTCCAAATTCGAACGCATGCGATGTAGAACCCGAGCCACGCGTGTCGGACCTTTTGTCAGTCCACAGATCGCACTAAACACTCAAATTAATTTAATTGAATCAGCAGAAACAATTGTATAACTATCACTAATCGGTCCCTATATCCAATTGCACCTAAAACGAACACACACACATCGTTTGATTCCTTCCAAAACCGCGACCTGCAACTCAACTAACAACCCATCTCCGATCGATTTTAACCACAAATGATAAAGGGCTTTTAATCACGATCATCATACGAAGCTTCATACGAAATTAATTTGAGTTTCATCGCGATTTGCTCATCATTCGATCACCTCCCCTGCCGCGACCTGTTCTTGAAGTGTTCTACATCGATTGATCACCGAATCGGGTAATTACATACACAAACACACTCGTTTAATCATGGGAACAAAAGCCCCATGATTGCAGAAGCAATCAAAGTCGAATTCGGGTTCGATTTGGGTTGATTCAATCTAGGGTTCATAGGGTATTTGGGGAAATTGGGTTAAGAAGGCTTATAAGCAATTGGAACCGGACCTTAACCGCGGTTGTGACCTTGGTTCACTGGTCCCTGCACCCATTGCAATCCATGAGGTCCCGGGTTCGACCCCGGGCCACCTCAACCATTTTTTTTGGGGCCTTTTAAGCCTCCAAAAATTATAAGAAAAATTGTAAAAATTATAAAAATATTTTTACAAACATCAAAAATTTTCAGAACAATTTAATTAATTACTGAAATTTATTTTTAACATTTTACCTATTTTAATAAATGTTTTAAATAAACAAAATTACAAATAATACAAAATTATTTAAACAAAAGTGAACTTCTAATAATAATTTAATTTATTAAATTATTATTTGACACTATATTACTCTTGATTATTTCAAATAATCGTTATTATTGTTTTAATTATGATTAAATATAAAAAGTGATATATTTAAAATCATTTCAAATAACAAGTTCATTTCTTTTAGTTATACAAATAATTAAATATTTTAATTAATTATCATATAATTAATTATATAAAATTAATTATTTGTTTTTCCACACTTTAACAATAAATCAAACGGTTACGCATAATGATACATTTATTTTAAATTTTAAACATAATCGTTTTCAATGAATTCATTTTATTTATTTCGAGACATTCAAATTAAATAAATTAGTTTATTTAAACTACCATTCCAAAACTCAATAGGAATCCTAACACATTCCCAATTCTCAAATCATTATTATTCTAACTCGAGACACCGTTCCTTAGGTTAATCATAAGGAAATCGTAGGTGTCTAACCTATCACATTCAATTATTCAAAATCCAATCTCATCAATCAAGTGAGTATTCATATCCCCTTTTTATATCATTTCCTATTTGGGGGAAATCATGTGATACAATATATTCAATCATGATATTCTATTGTTGTTTCATTCTAAATTCAATTCAAGACAGGTTATGTTATTACTTGCAATTACGTGAACATACTATGCTAAACTGGACGACAATAAAACCCTAATTCAATCAATCAATCAATCCTGGCAACAATGTAGATCTACTGGTTTGGATAACCCACCCCATATGAATAGTCGAGTGGTGATTGTGCCAGAGGCAGGAGTTAAACTATGGTGTATGTGTGGAGTCTATTATTTGCAAGTGTCAAGTCAAGGGGTTGTTATTGTGTCAGTTTATCTATATGTTTTACTATTGCAATATAAGTCTTAACGTTACCTTGTGAATTGGATTATTCTCAATCAATCAATCAATCTATATGTATATTCAAAACTATGACTACTCACCAGCTAATTCGTTAGCTGACTTTATTTTCTCACACGATTTCAGGTTAAGCAAGATAGTGGACATCTACCTGCTCATTTAAGACCCGGACTTAGTTAAAATAAAAGACAGTTACTATTTGTGGTTTCAATTGTTGTATTTGTGTATGTTGAACTTATATTATCATGTAATCTGATTTTAATATTATTCCCACTATTAGACAACCATGTGTTATGAACAATCAATCATTCCCTCATCCGCTCCGATGATTCCGCCATCGGTCGGGGTGTGACAGATTGGTATCAGAGCCATGGTTATAGGAAATTAGGTTATTAGAAATGGAATGACCTAGACTATAACTAGGTACCTTTACACATGAGTCCTCTCATGTATTTTATATGCATAGATAGGATTATATGTGCTTTACATGTTTGTACTTGATTATGTGATTATATACCTTATGTGATTCTCCCTATACTTTGAATCTATCAATATACACATGAATCTTAACTCATATTCTAAGGCATTGTGTGCCTAATTCAAGTGATTTCAAACTCCAAAACTCGATTGTTATTCATGGTTTTCAAATCTCGTCAAAGTCCGTGTCACATGACCGAGAACATGCAATGCTGGAAGAGTGGGATACCTGTATCTTAAGGTGTTCTGTCTAGGCAAGGTATTCATACAACTTGATTACCTTACCTGGGAACCCTCGAGATGAGTATTCGCTTATAGGTAAGCATGTCCTCGTTAAGGTTGTGGTGGACACAAATACTTTGATAAGTCAACGTATTCGCTTTGGTTTGCGAACCGAACGTTTACACTCCTAACCTCTCATTGTTATTCTAAACAATCTCATTAACGATTTTATTATTTTGAAAAGTTTTAAAACCAATTACCCGTTTCTCATAGAGGTTTCTTCTTTCCATATTATACAGAATGGCTTCTCGTCAAATCCGTTCACGATCTAGAAACCCTGGCCGCAAGATTGCTGCTATTGTAGCACGTGAAGTTGCTGCTGTTATCCCAACTCTGCTTACCCATTTGAACCAAGGCAACAATACTGATCAAAACCCAACTGCACCAAACCTTCCCAAAACTTGTACCTACAAACATTTCAGTTCTTGCAACCCCACTAAGTTCAGTGGAACTGAAGGAGCTACCGGATTACTACAGTGGTTCGAAAGCATCGAGAACACCTTCCTAAACAGCGAATGCCCTGAAAACCTAAAAGTCCGGTATGCCACAAGTGTTCTCCAGAAACGCGCACTCACTTGGTGGAACGGAGAGAAACGAACCCGTGGAACTGATGCTGCTCTAGCATTAACATGGGCTGAAGTTAAGGAGCTTATGACTAAAGAGTTCTGCCCAAGAAACGAAGTCCGAAAACTGGAAGCTGAATTCTGGGAGTTAACCCAAGACAGTGGCGAGAACCTAGCATACACTAACCGATTCCACGAACTGAGCCTTTTAGTACCGCATCTTGCTACCCCTACCTCTCGTGCCATCGAGAAATACATTGGTGGACTACCTATGCAGATTCAGGATACGGTGCTAGGAAGGAATCCTTCCACACTAGAAGATGCTATCAGGCTGGCTGCACAGTTAACCGATAATCATGTGAAAGCTGGTTCCTTAACCAGGAAAGGATCGAAGAAGAATGCCGACAAACTTCCTAACGAAACCGTCAAAACCGACCAACCCGAGCCTTCCAGGAACAAGAAGAGGAAGGCCAATTCTCAAAACTTTGCTGTGATTACCCCTGCTGTGCCAATTAATCAAGTCCCTCCAACTCGTCAACCAACAGTAAACAACCAACCACCGATGAAAAAGCCATACGCTGGACCCTTTCCGCAGTGTAACCACTGCAAGTATCACCACCCCGCTAACGTTCAGTGTCGTCAATGCACAAACTGTGGTCGTTTTGGGCATACATTCAACTTGTGCAAGAATACAGCAAGGGTTCCAGTTACCACACAGACTGTTCAGCATATCCCGACAATCATGCAAGCAAGAGCCTGCTACCAATGCGGGGATCCTAGTCACTTCCGCAACCAATGTCCGAAGCTCCTCAAGGCCGTCCCTGCTGCTCAAGGTCGAGCATTCAACATCAATGCTCATCAAGCTCAAACCAATAACGATGTGGTGAACGGTATGTTTCTAATCAATAATCATTATGCTTCAGTCTTGTTTGATACCGGCGCCGACAAAAGTTTTGTATCCTTAGAATTTGAACCTTTGCTTGCTAGTGCGAGAACTAAGTTGGAGAAACCGTTTACGGTAGAAATAGCCGACGGGAAACCTATCACAATCGATTCAATTATTCCAAACTGTACCCTTAGTCTTAGCGAACATGATTTTTCTATCGACCTTACGCCGATGCAACTTGGAAATTTCGATGTCATTATCGGCATGGATTGGTTATCTAAGAACCATGCTGAAGTTGTTTGTTTCGAGAAAGTCATCCGAATCCCTCTTACGCCCGAAAAGGTGTTAAATATTTACGGGGAAAAGCCTTCCAAAGGACTTAAACTCATGTCTTGCACCAAAGCTCAAAGTACCTCCGCAAGCATTACGTGGCTTTCTTAGCTCATATCGTGAAAACGGATAAGAACCCTAGGAGATTGAAGACATTCCGGTTATTCGAGAATTTCCCGAAGTCTTTCCCGAAGACTTAACCGGTCTTCCCCCCGTTCGTCAAGTTGAATTCAGGATCGACCTTGTGCCTGGTGCAACTCCTGTGGCAAAATCACCTTATCGTCTCGCACCTTCCGAAATGCAAGAACTTGCTAGCCAATTGCAAGAACTGTCAGACAAAGGATTCATTCGCCCGAGCTCATCACCATGGGGAGCTCCAGTCTTATTCGTGAAGAAAAAAAGTATCGAATGGTATCTTTTCGTATCGTTTGATCAGCTTCAAGGAGCCACTCATTCTCAAAGATCGATCTTCGTTCTGGTTATCACCAACTCCGTGTGCACGATGATGATATTCCAAAAACCGCTTTCCGAACGAGATATGGCCATTACGAGTTTACATGATGCCATTCGGTTAACCACGCACCGGCAGTATTCATGGATTTAATGAATCGCGTGTGCCGACCATACCTAGACAAATTCGTGATCGTATTCATCGACGATATCTTGATATACTCCAAATCCAAATCCGATCACGAGAACCACCTTCGTCTAATACTCGAACTTCTGAGGAAAGAGAAACTCTACGCCAAATTCTCAAAGTGTGAATTCTGGCTTAATGAGGTTCAATTTCTTGGTCACATAGTAAACAACAAAGGAATTCACGTTGATCCCGCAAAGATCGAGGCAGTAAAGAAATGGGGAGAACCTAAGACTCCTACAGAGGTTCGTTCATTTCTTGGACTAGCCGGATATTATCGACGTTTTATTCCTAACTTCTCTAAGATTGCTGTGCCACTCACTGCTTTGACCCACAAGGATAAGCCTTTTTCTTGGGGGCCTGATCAAGAAAAAGCATTTCAAACCCTCAAGCAAAAGTTGTGTGAGGCGCCGATTCTAACACTTCCTGATGGAAACGACGACTTTGTTGTCTATTGTGACGCCTCAAAACAAGGTCTAGGGTGCGTTCTCATGCAGCGAGGCAAAGTTATAGCTTATGCCTCAAGACAATTGAAGATTCATGAGAAAAATTATACGACGCACGATCTTGAATTGGGTGCTGTCGTATTCGCACTCAAAATCTGGAGACACTATCTCTATGGCACTAAATGTGTTGTATTCACCGATCATAAGAGTCTCCAGTACATCTTCAACCAGAAGGAGCTTAACATGAGGCAACGACGATGGGTCGAACTACTCAATGACTATGACTGTGAGATTCGTTACCACCCGGTAAAGCTAATGTCGTAGCCGATGCGTTAAGTCGTAAGGGTCAAGTTATGCTTCAAAGTGTTACCATTCAAACCGACCTCTTGACCCGTATACTCGAAGCTCAACACGGATCAGTCACTGAGGGCAACATGTATGAGGAAATGTCATGCGGTGCTGAACTCCAATTGGAAATCAAGTCGGACGGACTACTGTACTTTCTAAATCGACTTTGGATTCCGAATCGCGATAATCTTCGAACAACCATCATGGATGAGGCTCATAAGGCTCGTTATTCTATTCATCGGGAGCAGATAAGATGTTCATGAATCTTCGGAACCAATATTGGTGGCCGGCATGAAAAAGGATATAGCCTTGTATGTATCTAAATGCCTCACATGTTCCAAAGTCAAAGCCGAGCATCAACGTCCCTCTGGATTACTCGTACAACCCGAGGTCCCATTGTGGAAATGGGAAAGCATATCCATGGATTTCATCACCAAGCTGCCTCGTACCGCTAGTAGTCACGATAGTATCTGGGTTATCATTGATCGATTGACTAAGTCGGCTCATTTCATTCCAATTCGGGAAGATTATCGAGTCGAGAAATTGGCTCGTATCTACATCAATGAAATAGTCAGTCGGCATGGTGTACCTTTAGATATTATCTCTGATCGTGATGGTCGTTCATCTCTCGCTTCTGGAAAAGTCTCCAATCAGCTCTCGGGACTCAACTAAATCTTAGCACAGCCTATCACCCGCAAACCGACGGTCAGACTGAAAGAACGATACAAACCCTCGAGGATATGCTCCGGGCTTGTGTCACTGATTTCAGTGGATCGTGGGATTCTCATCTTCCGTTGATCGAATTCTCTTACAATAACAGTTACCATACCAGCATCCAGATGGCACCATTTGAGGCCTTGTATGGCCGAAAGTGTCGATCTCCCATCTGTTGGTCTGAAGTTGGTGAATCACAGATTACTGGTCCGGAATTGATACAAGAAACAACAGACAAAATTCATAAGATCCGTGATAACTTGGTGGCTGCTAGGAATCGTCAAAAGCATTATGCTGATAAAAGACGTAAGCCCATGGAATACAATGTCGGTGATCTCGTACTTCTTAAGGTATCACCTTGGAAGGGAGTGATTCGCTTTGGAAAGAAAGGGAAGCTAGCACCTCGTTACGTGGGTCCATTCAAAGTGCTCGAGCGAATTGGGAAAGTGGCCTACAAGCTTGAACTACCCCAAGAACTCAGCAATATACACCCGACGTTTCATGTTTCAAATCTCAAGAAATGTCTTGCCGATGAAAATCTCCACATCCCACTCGAAGAAGTCCAGATTGATGAATCTATGCACTTTATTGAGAAACTGTGGAAATTATGGATCGGGAAGTCAAACAACTCAAACGTAGCCGAATACCTATTGTCAAGTTCGTTGGGAGTCTAAACGTGGACCAGAGTTCACCTGAGAACGTGAGGACCAAATGAAATCCAAGTACCCTCATCTTTTCGTATCAGCCTCCTCGTGATTAAAATTTCGGGACGAAATTTCCTAAAGCAGGGGAGACTGTAACATTGCTTATTTTTGTTAAATAAAGTTGATTTTTTTTTCTCGATACGTTGATGTTAATAATAATAATACTAATAATAATAATAATAATAATAATAATAATCATAATGTTAATGGTAATAATAAAATTAATAATAATAAGAATAATAATAACAATGGGTTATAAATAATATATATACATAATACATACATATAATATATATATATATATAAAGAACAATTATTATATAACCAAGTGCAGGGGCATCATTGTAATTTATGAAACCTTAAATAAACTTTTGTACATAAAATGTTAACAATGTAACCACAGGGACCAAAAGTGTAATTTTCTTTTAAAACTTATTCCTCCCGTCGAACACCCTTCATCGCCGGCGAGACCTCCGGCCGACCCTCCGGCGAGCTTCAAACGCCAAGACCACGCGACTTCTGACCAAACAGACACTCCCGACACATCCATGTGGGAGATTCGAACGCGTGCCAACTAAACAATTCCAAATTCGAACGCATGCGATGTAGAACCCGAGCCACGCGTGTCGGACCTTTTGTCAGTCCACAGATCGCACTAAACACTCAAATTAATTTAATTGAATCAGCAGAAACAATTGTATAACTATCACTAATCGATCCCTATATCCAATTGCACCTAAACGAACACCACACACATCGTTTGATTCCTTCCAAAACCGCGACCTGCAACTCAACTAACAACCCATCTCCGATCGATTTTAACCACAAATGATAAAGGGCTTTTAATCACGATCATCATACGAAGCTTCATACGAAATTAATTTGAGTTTCATCGCGATTTGCTCATCATTCGATCACCTCCCCTGCCGCGACCTGTTCTTGAAGTGTTCTACATCGATTGATCACCGAATCGGGTAATTACATACACAAACACACTCGTTTAATCATGGGGAACAAAAGCCCCATGATTGCAGAAGCAATCAAAGTCGAATTCGGGTTCGATTTGGGTTGATTCAATCTAGGGTTCATAGGGTATTTGGGGAAATTGGGTTAAGAAGGCTTATAAGCAATTGGAACCGGACCTTAACCGCGGTTGTGACCTTGGTTCACTGGTCCCTGCACCCATTGCAATCCATGAGGTCCCGGGTTCGACCCCGGGCCACCTCAACCATTTTTTTTGGGGCCTTTTAAGCCTCCAAAAATTATAAGAAAAATTGTAAAAATTATAAAAATATTTTACAAACATCAAAAATTTTCAGAACAATTTAATTAATTACTGAAATTTATTTTTAACATTTTACCTATTTTAATAAATGTTTTAAATAAACAAAATTACAATAATACAAATTATTTAAACAAAAGTAAACTTCTAATAATAATTTAATTTATTAAATTATTATTTGACACTATATTACTCTTGATTATTTCAAATAATCGTTATTATTGTTTTAATTATGATTAAATATAAAAAGTGATATATTTAAAATCATTTCAAATAACAAGTTCATTTCTTTTAGTTATACAAATAATTAAATATTTTAATTAATTATCATATAATTAATTATATAAATTAATTATTGTTTTCCACACTTTAACAATAAATCAAACGGTTACGCATAATGATACATTTATTTTAATTTTAAACATAATCGTTTTCAATGAATTCATTTTATTTATTTCGAGACATTCAAATTAAATAAATTAGTTTATTTAAACTACCATTCCAAAACTCAATAGGAATCCTAACACATTCCCAATTCTCAAATCATTATTATTCTAACTCGAGACACCGTTCCTTAGGTTAATCATAAGGAAATCGTAGGTGTCTAACCTATCACATTCAATTATTCAAAATCCAATCTCATCAATCAAGTGAGTATTCATATCCCCTTTTTATATCATTTCCTATTTGGGGGAAATCATGTGATACAATATATTCAATCATGATATTCTATTGTTGTTTCATTCTAAATTCAATTCAAGACAGGTTATGTTATTACTTGCAATTACGTGAACATACTATGCTAAACTGGACGACAATAAAACCCAATTCAATCAATCAATCAATCCTGGCAACAATGTAGATCTACTGGTTTGGATAACCCACCCCATATGAATAGTCGAGTGGTGATTGTGCCAGAGGCAGGAGTTAAACTATGGTGTATGTGTGGAGTCTATTATTTGCAAGTGTCAAGTCAAGGGGTTGTTATTGTGTCAGTTTATCTATATGTTTTACTATTGCAATATAAGTCTTAACGTTACCTTGTGAATTGGATTATTCTCAATCAATCAATCAATCTATATGTATATTCAAAACTATGACTACTCACCAGCTAATTCGTTAGCTGACTTTATTTTCTCACACGATTTCAGGTTAAGCAAGATAGTGGACATCTACCTGCTCATTTAAGACCCGGACTTAGTTAAAATAAAAGACAGTTACTATTTGTGGTTTCAATTGTTGTATTTGTGTATGTTGAACTTATATTATCATGTAATCTGATTTTAATATTATTCTATTAGACAACCAGTGTTATGAACAATCAATCATTCCCTCGTCCGCTCCGATGATTCCGCGTCGTGGGGTGTGACAATGGTATGAAGAAGACGTGGCTAGATTTGTTAGCCATGTGTATTTCAACTAGTGGTTTGCTTCAGCCACAAAGAGCTATTCCTGTATGGAAATGGGATGGAAATGGGATGCCACTACCTATTCTGTATGGAAATGGGATGATATTTCCATGGATTGTGACAGGGTTGCCAAGGACATTAAGAAAAACATGCGATATGGGTTGTCGTTGACAGATTGTCAAAGTCAGCTCACTTTCTCCCAATTCAGCAAGGATTTTCGGTTAGCAAACTATCTGAAGTGTTACACAAGAGATTGTTAGACTTCATGGCACTCCGGTGTCTATTGTGTCTGATCGAGACCCGAGGTTCACTTCTCGTTTTGGAAGGGTTTGCAAGCTGCATGGGGTACCAAGTTGAGGTTTAGTACGGCGTTTCACCCTCAGACTGACGGTCAGTCGGAGCGTACTATTCAGACACTTGAGGACATGCTTCGAGCTTGTGCCTTAGAGTGGACTGGGAACTGGGATGAATACTTGTGTTTGGTCGAGTTTGCTTACAACAATAGTTGGCAAGCTAGCATTGGCATGGCACCTTTTGAATTATGTATGGTCGTAAATGTAGAGCACCTATTTGTTGGGAAGAAGTCGGTGAAAGAGTCATCGAAGGACCCGAGTTAGTTCAAATCACGAATGAAAAAGTTGCTATTGCTAGAGAAAAGTTAAAAGAAGCTCAAAGTAGACAGAAAAGCTATGCAGACCGACACCGTCGACTTTTGGAGTTTAAGATCGGTGACAAAGTATTCCTGAAGGTTACGCCTTGCAAAGGTGTACGACGTTTTGGTCTAAAAGGGAAACTTAGTCCACGGTTTATCGGACCCTTTGAAATCTTAGAAAGAGTTGGCGAGGTTTCGTATCGTTTGGCTTTACCACCTCAACTGTCACATGTGCATAACGTCTTTCATGTATCTCTTTTAAGGGGATACAATTTTCATCCTATTCATGTGGTTAACTACCCACTTCATTTGATTCGTGAAGACTTATCGTTTGAGGAGGAACCCGAGGCCATACTTGACCGACAAGAGCGCATTATGCGTAGGAAAACTATTCCTTTGTTAAAGTATTATGGAAAAACCATTCCGAACGCGAAGCTACATGGGAGATAGAAGATGAAATCCGTTCTCAATATCCGTATCTGTTTACCTCTTAGTTATTATCTTCTATATGTTTCTGCTATCAGTTATGAAGTTATCAGTTATCAGTTTCTTGAACATCACAGTACTCCGCGTATGTTATGTCATATCTTGTTCGATCTGTACCTAGCAATTCGTGGACGAAAATGTTTTAAGGGGGTAGAATTATAATACCCATAAAAAAAAAATAATAAAATAAAATATAATAATAAAAGCGCTCATTCGAGGAAAAACGCGTAAAACCGATAACGTGTCGATTTCGCGGTATCATTTAACTGTTCTGTACATTTTAAACACGATAAAATCATTAATCTCAGAATAACTAGAATACTTGGTGAAAATAGAAGCTAACGATAAATGAAAATTTACTACGTCACGCAAAATTTAATCAGACGCTTTACGAACCGACCTATTAACAAACCCGTTTCACTTAGCCCCTATATAAACACATTTATCTCTCCTTTTAGGGTTTTTAAAACAAAATTTAGAGAGAGAGAGAAGAGGCGACCGGCTCCCCTTTCTCTCCCCCCTGTTTCTCTTCGATCCGGCCAAACCACCGGCCGGAGGTGGCCGATTCCGGCGAGTGCCGGCGTGTGACTAGCCTCATTCGACTCCCCTCGATGCCCTGGCCTCAATGGTGGCCTCGATTTCTCCGTGAACAAAGCATGCCGACGGGAATCGATGACAGAAGCAGCGGAAGATTGTGGTCCCGACGACCGCCCAAGGGCCGCGGCAGTGGTGAAAAAGGTCGGCTGGGATCCGGAGGCCTCTTGGTTCTCGACCGCATAGGCGGTTATAGCAAAGGGGATTGTCGATTGAGCTATGGTTCGGTAAACCGGGGTCCCGATGGTGGCGGTTATGGCGATGGCAGCAGTGATTGTTGACCGCTGGCTAGGATTTGTGACTGTGGGGTTACTGGTCGTTGTGATGGTGCTGTCGTGCAGCAGTAGCTTCGGTGGTGGTGATGGTCGGGGCTGCATGTGGTTGGTTCTTGATGATGGTTGCAAAACAGCAGTAATGGTAAGGTAAATCTGTGATTGTGCTTGTGTTGTTGTTGGTTCTGGTGATGTTGGCGGCTGTTGATGTCAATTGATGGTGGTTCATGGCAGAAAACAACCCAAACAACCGATTGATGGTGGTTTATGGTGGTTGCTGCTGTTTGATGTAAGATTAGAGTTAGTTTGATGTTGTTCATGTGGTTGCATGTTGGGTTCTAGATGAGATCCTTAGGATTTGGCTGAAATTGTGATTAGTGTTTGGTGATGGTGTACTTCATCATCAACTAAGAAATTCTGTGTTGAATCGTGTCAATATGTGCTGGTTGAGGTTTTAGGAAACTAGGTTTTGATTGGTGATGGTTGTTGTTGAATTGTGGCTGCTGTTATGGTGATGGCGGTGATAGAGGGGCTGTTTCGATGGTGGTAATGGTGGTAGTGGTTGTCGGGATTATGATGGTGATGAAAGTGGCTGCATGCGGTGGATATTGATGGTTAAACGTTAGTCAAAGCTGTTGGTCAAAGCTGGTCAACCGTGGTCAATGGACAATCAACACGTTGCGGGTCGGAACGAGCGGATTCTAGGACGCGATATGGAAACGTTAGTTAGGATTGCTTTGTTGGTGATCATCCTTTTTCTTTATCAAGCTCAGAATTATTAAGGATACAAGGTTCTCACGGCGTTAACCGAGTCTAGACCTTGTTTCTGAATATTGTCACTCGTGTATGAGGTACGGATTCTGTTCCTTTGATTATCATAGTATTCACTTTGTTTCCGTTACTTTGTAGTACGGATTCTTGGTTATCTTATCATAGTATAATTCTGTTCCGTTACTTTGTAGTACGGATTTTTGATACGTTATTTCCGTTAATATGAATCGTTTAGCCTTTATTAGTTGTATATCCTTAATATTTAATTATGCTCTGATTCGTTCGACTCATTAGTGATATTTATTGAGACCTGTAGCATGCAATATATATTTTATAAGTTTGTGCTCATTATTGCATGTTCCTATAAATGTCTTATTGATATGTTATATATTGGTAGTTGTACTACCATTTGATTTGATACTCTGTTACCCGAGCTCTCCGACATATCATTGTGGCGTCAATGATGTGACACTTTTCGTGACGGTGTGTAATAAATAGTTCACGGCGTCTCCGTTAACACGTTAGTACTCAGGTAGTACTTTGGCCATATTATTTGGGAGGCGGATGGATCGATCCTAGTTCAGTTCAGTTCAGTTCCGGGGGATGGAATCATGTGTGTACGCCCCACACACCATCTCATTAGTGCATAGTCTAGCTAGCTATGTACTTATCAGTTCAGTTTTGGCTCTGGGTACTTCTTATATTACACGACTTATTTTGTTTGTATATACGCGTCGTGTAGATCAGTTCAGTTCAGTATTACATGTTCAGTTCAGTATCAGTATTATATGTTCAGATTCAGATTTCCGTTTCAGTATCATATGATCCGTTCAGTATTCAGATATAAGTATTTATGCTTTGTATCGTTACTATTGTTATTTCCGTCACTGAGCAACTTTTGGCTCAGCCGTATTTCCTTTTGTGGTGTTTTCTTATTTGATTGTAGGTAATCAAGGGGTTCCGGGAAATCAGTGAAGAGTGGTTGAAGATCAAGATTGTATTTTACTTTAATTGATGTAATGAATAACTTAACTAGGTTCTTCAGATTATCTGGTTTGCTTGAAATTATCTCTTTAATATTATGGATTTGGTTTTTGATTTGATATCTGTAATAGTGACACGTCAGCCTCTCCGGGTTGGGGTGTTACACCCAACCTCAAAGGGAGCATCACCATTCCAACTTAAATAACTTTCATTATTACTAACCTCTTACCATTGAAATTCTAATAATTTGTTGCAAATATATGTATGAATTTGAAATCAACAACCAGGATAAATTAAGAGTCGTGAATAGCTATCGGATTAAAACTACTTAAGGTTCACACCAAAGTTCCAAACAGTAAAACTCAATTACAAGAACAAGCATGATATATTTGTGAGAAAATCATGAACAAGAGCACGGATGAAGAGGATGACCAAATTCACTCGAATTCGAATTTTTACAGGGATTGGGTAACTGCCTTCGACAATTATCATCTTCAAATTTGATTGTTTTTACCCCCTGAGTTTCGCATGTGAAATTTCGAAAAAATCAAATTTTCATGCACTTTTATTAAAACAATATTTACTAAAATAAAAAATCCGAGACCCCAGTCAGGGACCTCGCTATCAGGGGCAGTGCCCCTAGACCATCGCCAAGAGGGTTTTGTCCCTTAAAACCTCCATTGCTTAGGGGTTTCGTCCCTAAAAAGGTTTCTAATATCGAAAATCATAATAAACTCATATAAGCGTGTATTTCACGCCTCCTGACTTAGATATTATGATCATATTGGTCGTTAATTAATCCAGTTACACTAAAATATTTAACAATAAACCTAATAACAAGTTGAGAGTTTCACCAAATAAAATTAGAGTTTAAATAATTAATTAATAAGATAGAAATGTCAAAAAAATCATAATATTGGTTGATAGCTTTGTTGCTCACTATTTTACCATGGTTACTAAGTAGATCTTATACATATTAAAATGTGTGAAGCTTAATATACATAAACCAGTATTTAAAAGTAGCATTTGCATTTAAAATGTGTGAAGTTTAATATACATAAACCAGTATTTAAAAGTAGCATTTGCATTCATTAGGTATTGTTAATAGGTCATTCTTTTTATTTCTTTTTACTGAAAACTCTTTCACTAGTTCTCTATAATTTTAATAAATATAAACCAAATTAAGCATTGTGTTGTCATCCCTCTACCTATATATATATATAGATAGAAATATATATATAGATATAGATATATATATAGATACATACATATATATATATATATATATATATATATAGATACATATATATATATATATATATATATATATATATATATATATATAGGGTTAGGATCATTACAGAACCACTTTTTATTTTCAGAACTACAGAACCATTGATTTATATAAATGTATATTAAGTCTGGTAATACTTGACCTGTTTTTCATGTGTGTATATCAGACATGAACAAAAATATAAAAAACTACTAAATATCACCAGGTTTAACTTACATCTATGTAAACCAAGATTTATAATTTACATTTATATATGTAAGTCAATGGTTCTTTTGGTTCTGAAAATAAAAAATGGTTCTGTAATGATCCTGATCCTATATATATACACATATATATATGTATATATGTATATATATGTATATATATGTGTATATATATGTATATATGTGTGTGTGTGTGTATATATATGTGTGTGTGTGTATAATAATATCTATATATATGTATATATATATATATATATATATCTATATATATGTATATATCTATATATATGTGTATATATATGTATATATATGTACATATATATATGTACATATATATGTACATATATATATGTATATATATATGTATATATATGTGTATATATATATGTATATATATATGTATATATATATGTATATATTTACGTGTATGTGAAAAAGTTATAGTCGTTTAAAAATAATAAAACGAATTGGTTTAAAATTGGACAATACTAATAATATAATTGGCTTGTGTAAAAGACGTTTAATGTAATCAAATTCATTATATACAATTTAGACTTTTAAACTTTCGAAAAATAATATAAAAAAACAATCTAATCATCCTCAAATGTGTTATAATATAGTTACATAAAAAGTAAAACTATTTAAGTTTCAAAACTACCATTGCCAATAGGGCGAAAAGTGTTCATCTAAGTTTTGGTTCAACCCTACTCCTTTGCTAGGAATACATAACAAATTTGACCGACAAAGAGGACAAGTAAACTGATCTCGATCGAGCCAGCTTTCTATACAACATGTATGGAACACATGACGGCACCGACTGAGTTGACTCACTGTGTCATCATCCTGGAACTCAGCCAGACAAATGGAGCAATTTTCGTCTACCATTAATCTTACGGTGGATCCTGCATGATCATCTTGTAAATCACTGAATCGAAGACCCGAAAGGCGATAGATGTTGGGAAACACGTTTCGATTATGATGATCATCATCATCATGATAATGATGTGCATAACAAAAGGCCATGATGATGGAAAGAATGTGGAGAAATGCATTTTTGATTTGAAGAAATGGAAGCCATATGCATGTGATGAATATAAGTGTGAGTATGGAGGATCCATAGCCTTCATATACAACACAAATCATTCTTTTTTGTTTATGTTCTTTTGATAGTTAAGCTTTGATGATTATACGAGGTATATGTGAGTTATGAGTGTAATGACCCCTTATATAATCAGACTCTATGTAGAGTCAACGTTTTCTTTTTTATTATTGTTATTATTAGTTTTTTATGATTTACTTAATATTATAATCAAAGGGTGGCTCGGTAATGCATGATTGCTGTTGCAATTTAAAGGTGATTCTGCTATATATACGGATCTGTCGGTCGTATAACTTATTTGCCAAACAATGAGATGATTCTTGTAAAAAGATGATGAGGTTTAAAAAAGAAATATAAGAGTACGTACTAAAATCTTACTTATGCCACCACTATGTATCAAAAATATTTTATGTATATTAATTGTAGCGGTTAGTTTCGGGTTGAATGATGGACACATCTTTGCTTAAGTAGTTTTGGATCCAAATAAGATGTAATGATATAATCGGATGATGTTTAATATACTTTTTTGTAAAAGAAATAGGGTCCTACCTCCATCATAACCTTGGCTCTAAATCTTTCTATCGTGTATAGAATATATATATATATATATATATATATATATATATATATATATATATGTTTAAAGAAAATATACTATTTCATTACCCACCGGCCACTTATAGTATTTAAACTTTTGATGTATAGTATCTATATATATCAATGATTTCTTGGCCTAGTGGTTAAGGGGGATCTGAGAGGCTTTGCCTCTCTTAGAGGTCCAAGGTTCAAACCTTGGCATGGACGAATATTACTAACTTTGGTGATACTAACAATTAACAACTAACCACTGTTCAAAAAAAATCTATATATAATACTAAAAGAGTAACTTGGGGGGACACTTGTTACATTCCTAGGCCCCCTAAGTTTGTTTTTCCCGCCTCTCTGTCATCTTAAATAGTTACCTATATTAAATATTAAATAATTTTAATTCTTTTTAAGATTAAAAATATTTCTTAATAAATAAAAAATTATGTCATTAATGTTATTTCTAGAAAGCAAATTTCTATAAAATAAGAGTTTTTTTAAAACATCAAACATTTTTAAAAATATGAAATATATTAAAATTGATGTTTTTTAAAAAGTCAACTTCTTTATAGAGTAAAAATAATTAAAATTAGAAGTTATAATAGGAAACTATTAAAAATGATTTTTTGATAGTGTTTGTTAATTTGTTTGGAAAAAATGGTTAAATTTTTCTGGAAATAAAAATTAAATTATTACTTATAATTATTACTCATATGTAATTTTAATCATGTCTTATTTTAAAATATCATTTTATACTTCATAAACTTTTATCATAATCAATATTTTATTTTTAACTAGTGTAAACACGGGTTTACTAAAGTTAGTATTATATAAATAACAATCAATAACTAATCAATTTTTTTTTTCAACCCGTGTAATACATTTAGTTTTATTTATTTGTGTGTTATTTTAATAATTAACTCTCTACCTCCCGTGTAATACACGGGTAACGAAGCTAGTAGAGACAAAACCGGTTAAAATAAAATATTTTTTTAAGAAAAAGAGAGGAGAAACAAAAAAAATTCAGTGAACCTCATTGTGTTCCTTCAACTTTGGGTCAATAAATAGTGTTATTATAGTTAATAAGTGGGCATTTATGTGGTTAATGACAAACGTTAATTAGTGTTTTTGCCGGTGCGGCCGGGGAGGACGGTGCCGCCCTGCAACCAAAATCTTTTTCTTGATTTTTACTCCATACAAAATGGAATAATTAATCACAATATCATTCCTGCTAGGGATAAACAAAACCAGAACATGGTATTCATTATTACTATCTAGGTTTCAAACAACAGAATAAATTAATAAATATATATATACTAGGTTAGACCCGTGTATTACACGGGTTGAATAATAAAATATTAAATAACTATTAACAAAAATTATTAATCATAGAACGATCTATTGATATAAGATACGATTGACATTACATACGAGTGATAAAAAGACGATATCATTTTTTAAACTTTTGTTTAATTTTTTTTTGTTTTTTTTTCAAAAAAAGTTGGTTTTTAAACAAATTATTTCAAAACAAACCGTTTTTAAAAAAGTGTCATTTTTAATGATTTCTTTATTATAACTTTGAAATTTAATTAGTTTTATTTCATAGGAATTTTATTTTTTAAAGCCACAAGTTTTAAAATATATTATGTTTTTTAAAAGTTTGATATTTTTTGAAAACGTTTCTTATTTTGTAAAAAATTATTTTTTTAAAAATTATATTTATAGAAAGATCTCTTTTTTAATTTAATATAAAAGTATTTTTAATATGAAAATAATTAATTGATATCACTTGTATTTAATGTTATATTTATTAGGAGAGAGAAGCGGGAAAATAAAATTTATGAGTCATATAATTGTGCTAAGTGGCAAATCAAAACCTTCTTTATTATAATACATATATATATATATATATATATATATATATAAAAATAAATTTATTTCATTTGTTTGTGCAGTGCAAATTCGTATTCTTGATCATTTTCTATGACGAATTAAATAAATTCCGTTTCTCCTAGTTTTTTTTATGACGAATTAGCGTGATATCAAATTTTTTGTTTTATATTTTCCTTGATTTTTTAGATTTTTTACGTTTTGAAGGGTATTGGCCTAGTTTTCCCTCTAGCTTTCCCCTAATTCGTATTCTTGATCATTTTCTTAATTATGCACAAATTCAACCGGTGATTACTGGTGAATATTCCCCGATCAGGGAGTATTTTTTGTTCACCAGATTCGGGGGTGTTGTTCCTATCTTGGAAAAATCTACCCAATACCACAACATCTTCTTGGAAATTTCCCTGCACCCACCCAATTGTAGCCTAAGCATTGTGTTCTAAAGGATTGAGTGTACTTTGTTTTAGGAAATAATGATACAAAGATCCAGGTAAATGAGCTAAATAACACAAAACATGAACTTTAAGGGTTCATACTTATACATACCTAAGTTGGTATAGATCCCTACCATCAATCATCCATATTTCTGTTAACTCCTCGTGTTTGACTAATTAGAAAATGATTTAACTGTCCAAACATGTCAAAAATTCATCCATGAAGAAAACTTTTGCAAGCTAGCTAACATATCTTCTGATGTTGCAAAGAAAAAAACATGAAATTAACTCGCCGAAAGCAGAAACTAATTGTTGCTACAAACTCTTCAATCGTCAAATTAAAAGAACATAGATGAATACAACTCTGATACCGTGTTAATTGATAAACACGTACATAGGAAAAACTATAAGGGGGCGTTTGGTATGCAGGAATTCAATGGAATTCAATGGAATTGGAATCTGAATTCCATTGGTCATTGTGTTTGGTTGGTAGGAATTCGTTGGAATTGGAATTTGAATTTCATTCTTCACATGTTTGGTTGAAAAAGGAATTGGAATTGGAATTAATTCCCTCAAATTCCTTCAAATAAAGGATTTCAAAATCTTCCAAATATTGAAGGATTTCAAATTCCACCGACTCTTGCCTCCACCACTAACCGCCATCGACCACCCCGCTCATCGCCGACCGACACTACCGACGACCCCGACCGCCGACGCCCCCCGCCAACCCTAACCCCCGCCCCCGCCAACCCTAACCCCCGCCCCCCGCCGCCCCAACCACCGACCGCCGCCCCCAACCACCGACCGCCGCCTACCACCCCGCCCACCGCCAACCGACTGTGACGCCCCCGATCGTCGACGCCGCTGCCCGCCCCCAATCACTGACAACGATCGTCGTCCGCCAAATTCCAATTCCTTTATAATGATCGGTGGTCATTGAGGTGGTCATTGAGGTGGTGGCGGTTTGCAACGGGTGATAAATTCCAACTCCTTTATAATGTATTGGCACTGAAGATGCATTTGAATTTAAATTCCCTTTATAGATTCAAATTCCTTTGAATTCTAAATCATTTGGAAAATATTAAATTCCAAATGCAATTTTTGAATTACAATTCAAATTCCAATTCCAATTCTAATTCCAACAAATTCCGCGAACCAAATGCCCCCTAAGGTTTTTATTGGTATGGCCATTTTGGTTTGGGTCGAACGAAAATAGCCCAAATAACTTATATATAGCCACATGGGCCGCATAGATTAAACTACTACAATATTAAAGCTCAAAATCACAAATAAACCCAATACAAAAAGTAGCCCAATTAACTTATTACGCTAACATTATTTTCCTAATATTCTCTACGGCCACCACCCGTCCCCGCCAACCACGGCCATCGCAGTCACGACCGTCCACCAATAGCCACCCGTGCGCGCCACTCACTACCAGCCAATGATTTCAAAACCGGGCCGGACAGTAAACTGGACATCTTGCTGGTCCGCTGGTCTGACCGATTCAACTGATCGGACCGTATATAAGAACCTGATAAAATTAAAATTATTTTTATAAATATATTTAAAAATTAAAAAATAAAAAATTATATAAAAAACCGGTTCAACCGGTCCGGTTCCCGGTCCGACCACCGGTTCGGCCGGTTCAATCGGTCTGACCACTGGTTCAACGTTAAAGCAGTTTTAAGCATCGAATCGTACCGGATTGGAGTCCGGTTCCCGGTCCAACCGGTCGGACAGGCCGGTCCGGTCCGGTTTTCAAAACCATGCTACCAGCCACTAGCAGCGTCGCCGGGAACCACCACCGGAAACCGCCGCCGCCACAAAACTCCCCACAAAACACCGCCTGCCACCACCACCTCCTTCGGGAACTACCGCTGCCGGAAATCGCCATAGGCCGCCCCCGCCGCCGGAGCCTATCGCCGCTACCGGCCACCATTGTCGCCGGAAACTGCCGCCGCTAGAAACTCCCACTGGACAACACTTCCATCACCAGCATAACTAATTTTACATTTTATAATTTCACTTTTTAGTAATGATTCATTTATTCGTAAAGGTTAACCAAACATGATAATGAATATATTAATTCATTTCATTTTATTATTCATTCAATTCCCTCACTTATTACATTCCTTCATCTATTATATTACATCATACTAAACAAGCAAATAGATTGGTATCCCAGATGGCTATTGCTCTTTCTTTTTACCAACTTACTATAAAGATTATATTTATATTTTGGTTTTTATCTTCCTTTTACAAAAGAAGTAGCAAATCATCTTATTGCGGTGACAGTCAATTGACTACTAATTCAACAGTCAACGAGTCAAGGTCATGATCCCTCAATAAAACCCATATGTTCCCCTAAATCAAAAATTCAAACAAAAATGGTGATCACCTTCATCTTCTCCTTCGTTTTCATCTTCCTAATCCTCCGTATCAAAACCTAATTGCTCAATCTAATAAACGATTCCATTATACGCCTCTTCCGATATGATTCTGAATACATTTATCACCACGAATCAGACGTAAATCCAGTGGATCTTCCGATCATCCGATACCATGATCTGCAGGATCGACAGCGTAGAGACATCGATGCTAAGAAGTAACAACCTAGTTTTTTTTTGCTAAGAAGATACAAAAAAAGTTGGTAATACGACGACGAAGTTGTGAAAAGTCTAAGGGGCTGTTTGATTACACTGACTCGGTAAGATCTGACTGAGTCAGAAGCTGACCCAGTTAGAAGTTTTGACTGGGTATGCATCTGACTGAAACCTGACTGTTTGATTCAGTATCTGACTAGAACCAAATCGATTCAGTATTTACGTAACTATATTTCCTTTGACGGAAAAAAACTCATATATTTTCAAATCAACTAGAATCAAAATTAACTACCATTCTTTAAATATTTCTAATGTTTATGATTAATATCATCGTAAAATAAAATGTAAAATGCAAAATGAGACGATTTCGAGCGTGATACGAACCAACTCGGTACGAAACCCACTCATCTAAACCACCTATAAAACCCACTTTTCATCTCTGTTTCGGAAGGAGAGGTGCTCGCCGGTAGAACACGCTTCAAACTGCAAATCTGCAAAGGCCTTCAATTGAATCCTTGAAACATCTTCACGTGCACAATCCTTCAAAATCTCGAACGATCAGATTCTTCGGTTCGTCTGATTCTTCCAATCGGATCCAACTCCATATGAACTCTTCATTTCAATAGCCACCAAAAGCAGCAACTTTCTCCGATGATACGAGCTACCGTGATCCTTCTACTTTCATCCGATTTTCTTCCGATCGTCACGAATCGAGGATATGTAGCCCAGAAATCCTCCAAAAACGAACGAATCGAGGAGTCGCGAGTGCAACAGTAACCGACGGGAGGACGATGAAAAAGGGAGGGCGATGAAGAGGACCGGGCTGTTTTTGTGACTCTTGAAGATGTACGACGGGAGGGCGATGAAGAAGATGAAGAAAGGGCGATGAAGAAGGGAGGGCGATGAAGAAGGGACCGACAGAAGGACGATGAAGAAGGGACCGACGGAAGGACGATGAAGAAGGCACGGGAGGGCGATGAAGAAAAAGACCCGGTCAGTGATTATATTGGAGAGGACCGGGTCAGCCTTCTCCGACCGGGTCAGTGGCTTTTGAATGCATAACAAACGGGCTGACCGGGCTGACCGAGTCAGCCAGTCAGGGTCAGCCCCGGTCAGTTATTATCAAACGCCCCCTAACTCTGTTTTGTGTGTTATTTTAGATCTATACTATAAGATACAGCATAAAAATGAAAAACAAATAGTTTATGTTTATTTCAGATTATTTCTATAGTTTTCAGCACATAAGTATACGGATTTTTATTTAAAGTTAATTATGTATCTGACAAAGCTATTTGAATAAGTTTTACAACAAATTGTTGGTTCACCGTTGAGTTTACTATTACTTTACATAAACAAACCATATCATATCTAGAGGGGAGGTTCTGTAATTTAAAAGTTGAATATATTAGTTATTTAAAATATATATAATTAAAAAAATAAGATCTAATATTTCAAGATTCAAATTGATATGCTGTAAACTTTTGCAATAACGTTACATGATGTTATGTCAAAAATAACGGTATTCAATAAGTTGAGTCGTCAACTATGAACAAGCGACAAATAGGCATTGGACATGCCTCGAGAGTCGAGAGTAGTTACAGAAAGATTTAAAGGTTCGAAAATAAGAAATTACGATAAATAAAGTAACTGAGAGCATGAAATTTAATATAAAACTATAATTAAGTCTTTCACGTTACGATGGGAGCGTAAAATCATACCAAATAGCACCAATGTCATACTATTGTCAGCAACCACCAACACTAAAGTTGCGGTGTGTTAATACGAAGAAATTAAAACGAAATGTAAAACATAGGAAACACACATACATGTTGCAACGTTTTAACTTGCAAAATCTATAACGAAACGTAAAACGAAAAATTTACAAAAGATCAAAAGTATAGAGAACAAAAGTTGAAATATAAGGAACAAAAGTTGAAAGTAAAAAAATTATAAGGCTAAATTGCAAATGGATGAAAAGTTTTGGTTAAAAGTAAAAAATCTAACTTTTATGAAGTCACGTTACAAGATGAAAAGTTGGGGCTAAAAGTAAAAAATTTAAAAACGTCTTAAGCTTAAGGTACAACCTCAATACACAAAACAAGTTGATAATTATTTATATTAAATTAATTATATTGTCTATACATATATAAAACATATGAGATGATATTTTAAAATACCATAAAATTAAAAAAATTACATTATTTAACGCATAATACACAACCACTTTTGAGGTAAAATTATATTTATAACATTATTTATATATAACTCATTACAATTGATTACATAATAACCTCATATTTACTAACAATCACATAAAATTTTATATTATCTACCCATAAACAAAAGAAAGTTAATTTGTTTAAGATTTCAGCTATATCTTTTAATCTATCACGTTTAAAAACTTTTTAAGACTATAATTGTAACCTGTGTTTTTTTAAACATTTTAGTCTAAACTTTTTGCCAAACCAATCTATATTTTGTGAGATATAATAACTTAATGCGTAAATGTACAAGTAGTTGTGCATAACCCTTTATTTGGTGTTTTAAATTTTAGTTTAGAAAAAATATAATAGACTTTGTAAAAGTAGTACAAGAATAACAAAATATTAGAAACACATACCGGATATAAAATGTCGCCTCAACGCATTGCACGGACAACCTTTTAGTATTATAAATTAGTTATTGCACATGAAATTTTCATTTACCTTTGATTTAGTCATTCTTCTGTATTCTCATATTTGATCCGTATTTTTAGTCAAGTGAAAAAGAATATTAGAGAGAAAATGTGTGCAAGTATAGTTGATACTCACCAATAGTATTCTGACGAAACAGACCATTAATTGTTGATACTAAACTAGTTTTCTAATGTAAAAGGTGTTAGAACTGCTAACTAAACGCAACATCCAAATTCATAACGTACAGTTAACGATATTTATTAATAGAAATGACATCTTTAATCACACTTTGGCTTGAAAGACACATCTATTAACTCTAATAATTTCTCTAGTTCCATCTTGATACATTTCAAGATTCTGGCTCCATATATTCTAGCTTCGGAAATTGACTTGAGAGTAATAACTTTGTCCCGGTGCAAAACCAAACGGTACCGCATTGATCGCGCTAACCGGCTCATTGTTACCAGAGACGAGCCTGAACGAATATGGACCGCGAAAAGATGGGTCAACATGCGCTGCCCAAACCGCACCCCATATGTTCTCCATCCATCTAAATTGTTGTGTACCATTAGCCGCTACCTCGACTGAGCTAAGACCGCCATCTCCCCCACAAAACTCTACCGCAATGGCGAACCAATAAGGGTTCACCATTGGGTCTATCTTGAAAGCAATTTTGGTACTACCATAGTTGCATGGCACCCTACACATACATTAGTTATAATAAAATGTAAACAAGCGCCATTTAAATTTAGTACATTATACAACATTAGGTTTAAGGTTTTAAAACATATTATAACACAAACCTTCGATATTGAACATCAACGCGACCAAGATTACGTAGGTTATCAGCTTGTCCTGGACTTGACATCGCACCAAAAGCGGTTCCACTTAGATCAAAAGCAAATGGGACGTCGTTGCACGCACCAGGGCACTCATCGGTTATAGTCACAGTAACAGGATTCATTGAGCAATATGGCGGTCGTGTGCACAATATCTGAAGTACTAATACTAGTAACAAACTAAAACTTGATGTAGATAAAAATTATTTAGTTAGAAACTTTTAATAATATACATGTAGTACCTGATAACAATTTCCACATCCTTTGCCTTGCAAATATAAGTTTGCATTTCCTGCTGCTATCATCGCGGAAAATGGCGGTGATTGAACGTCAGTAGACCATCCACAAGCTCCTCCTGAGTGATCAAGAAATGAAGATGGTAAAAGACTGAATTGTTATTATAACGCTTAAAACATTTTCTATATAAACACACGCATGCACACATTTCTATGCATGCGTGTGTACATATTAAGCTTATTAGAGGACGTGAATATTACCACTTCCAGCACCATACCGATCGCCATACCAAGTTGCAAGAGCGGGCGAGAACCCTACTAGATCGTCGGTTTTAGCAAGGAGCTTATGGGGAGACATCAAAACAAAGATCAACAAGAACTTTTGAGCGTATAAAGCCATTTCACTTCAAAAACAAACTGAAACTTTTAAAGAATATTGTTCTCAACTAAATTCTCAAAAGAATAGAGTGATTAACTTCAAGCGTGATTTTGATGATTTAAAATTGTTAAACCCGCTAAAAATCAATTTGTTTGTGTAACAACACTAAAATGTTCTTGCAAGATAGGTAGATTAGGGAGGTATTTAAACAAAATCTTGATTTGAAGATTTGATTAGTCAACAGCAGATAAATAGGATAATTATGTGGATACTAACCCATATCTTATTACTCACATGTTAAAAAACCTTCGAAAATAAAGGAGAATCAAGAATATCATCGGAACACTAGGTTTTTGTAATTTGGAGTGAAATTCGCATACGGACAAAGTAGTTTTTTGACCATGCCTTATATATATTTATACTTAATATCTACGAGTGAAAAAACTTGCGTGCTATGATTAGGGTGTTAAAATTTATAAGTGTCGATTCTAACGATTGGAAATTAGTTAGTAGTATTCACCTCGTGAAAGAAATCTAAGATAAAAATAAACACAACTCAATTTTGATATTATTATATATATTAAAGATATAAACTTAGCTACAGTAACTTGCATAACATTAACCCTAGATATTTTTAACCCTAGATATTTTTCTCAGTCATCTTCTCACCTCACCCCATACCACCACCATCCCTTTTCTATCACCCCCCATACTTCCTCCCACCTACCAAATCAAGCAAACACCATACTCATGCTTCACCAACAACAACATATGGCTACATTTGCTTTCTCATCTGGTCTCCTAACCTTTCAATTGCTGTTGCCGTGGACCTGCTTGATTTTTAGGAAAAATTGGGTGTTCCTCTCATAAGATTTGATTTCTTCATCTTTTGGTTCAGATCTTTAAATTCATGGGTTAGGTTGTAGTTCTTTTCTTTTAAGTAAAGTTGTCAAGTTTTTAGGAAAAATTGAGTGTTCATGCTCTTGCTATAGACTTGCTTCGTTACGGGGTTTGGGATACGTTGATAAACTTTGCATTCACTAATTGTGTACACAGAAATATATATGGCTTCAATATGTTTATGCTAATTTCTATAAACCATAGTGCTAATTTGTAATATGTGACCTCTGATGGATTCTTAATTCACTGATCTTACTTAAATTTTTAGTGGTTTCTGTTTGATCACCTAAAATAGAAATTGTAATACTACTTTGTGTGCCTTTTGATAAACCACAGTGCTAATTTGTAATATTACATCAGTTAACACTTTTGTCGACTATATGTTCTTTTTGCTCACCTAAAATAGAAATTGTAATACTACTTTGAAATTCACTGATCTTGAAGTTGTACAAACATGCAAACATATCATACTTATGGTGATCCGTTGCATTTGGTTAACACTTTTCTCGACTATATGTTCTTTTTGCTCCTGTTCGTTAATTAAATTTTTTACATTCGACTTTTAAAATCAAACTTGATTGAACTGCATTTTTTTCCCTTTTCGGACCTTGAAATTGTTAAAGATTTCATGGCAATGGTATGGTAACCTTTTAAATGTTTTGAAAACTAAAGGATATGTCAGATCTGATAATGGCCATTTGTTATTCTCCAAACTCATCGGTTCCTTAAATGGCCATTAGAACTTTAAGATCAAAGTTACTTGTATCATATTTATTTCTAAACAAAGTTTAAAAACCTTACTTTAATAAGCATACTCATAATATATGGACTTCCCACCATATCATCTGCTTTCTTTAAATGAAAAACAAGTATGATTAGCTGCACGTTTTTTTTAAAAGACATGTATATGTACACAACATATTGCTGACTGGGAATGATTAGGTTGAAATGCCAGCTCTTAAAGTTTTTTTACATTCAACCTTTAAGATCAAACTTACCTGACCTGCATTTTTTTTCCTTTTTGGGTCTACAAATTGTTTAAAGTATTTAATGGCACTACCATCACACACCGAAAGTTTTCTCAAGATTTGTTGTCTGAATTTCAAGAATTCAACTCTACTTATACTATTCATTGATTGGTCTTACGTCATAATAAATTTATGTGAGTCAGTCCTTTCAATAAGAGTTATCTCTTTTAGAACTAAAAACAACTATTATAACAAATAACTTTATTTCTCAACAAAGTTTAAAAAGCTTAAACATCACAATGAACCTACTTTCATAAACATGCTCATAATATATGGACATCCCAACAAATCATTTGCTTTCTAAAAATGAAAAAAACCGTTTTTGTATTTTAAAAGACCTTCTGCTACGGATTCCAACTTACTGGCACGGTTGTAATTCTCTCTTCAATGTTGTAGGGATCACGGATATTGTCGGACGTTAACAACTTTGGTGCCTCACAGGTTTGATTTCTTCTTTTCTTTTTAAGGCTTCTATAATAGACTTCAAATGTGCTCTCATCTTTATGGCATCTACTGTACTTCTTAACCTTAATAATTAATAATTACATGTAGTTTTCAACTTTTGGGCTTAGTACCTCTTTTACTTATTGTTTCTGTCTCCGGATAATATTATTATATGTAGTATGTTCTCCCGTTTCCTGCATCTTGTGTACTTCTTTACCTTTATAATTAATAATTACTGGTAGTTTTCAATTTTTGGGCTTCACACGTCTTTTAGTTATCGATTCTGCTTCTAAATAATATTATGATGTGCTATAATTTTATTCCTTCGTTTCTTTCTACTTAATATGTAGACTTATTTACAGCTGCTCTCTACGTGTGTGGTACAACAGTTATAAAATGTATTCGTATATGTTCTTCAGTTTAGGTGATAGATGTCCTCTTTTGATCATTGTTCTCTTCTTAGTGATGGGTTCTCCCTTCGTTAGCAACCGTTTGTGATCTTTAACTATATTTTTATGGTAGTCTAAAACCAGTCAAATTTATGCCACGTCTTCGTAGATCGAAAAACATACAGGATTTACCTTCTTCTTCTGGATCATGTCCGGGCGTTCCAACCGACGCTCTTACAGTCGGTACTATATCTGTTAGGCGAACCCGACGTAGGGTTCATAGATTCCCATTGCATGATAATGAAATTCATAATCGTGCGAGTTCTGTATTCACTCCTGCACCTGCATATGATGATTGTGGAGATTCTGATTATGAATGTCAGTTCTGTGGTGCAACCTTTTGGTCTGCAGAGCGTGCCACCAATGTCTCGCGCAAACAAAGACCCAGGTATAACCAGTGTTGCAAGGAGGGTCGTGTACGTTTACGCCTCTTTCAAGATCCTCCTCTTGCTATTCAACAACTTTATCTACAACCTGATTTCCTTCATAATATTCGAGTCTATAATTCTATTTTCTCCATGACTTCGTTTGGCACAAATGTGGATTCTTCCATTAATGACGGGTCATCTCCTTATGTTTTCAGAGTCGAAGGGCAGGTTTGCCACTGGATTGGCACGCTATGCCCTCTACCAAATGAGAAACCACGCTTTCTTCAAATGTATGTGTATGACACCAAGAATGAACT
Organism: Flaveria linearis; assembly: GCA_024085815.1. Taxonomy (NCBI): domain Eukaryota; kingdom Viridiplantae; phylum Streptophyta; class Magnoliopsida; order Asterales; family Asteraceae; genus Flaveria; species Flaveria linearis. The sequence continues at coordinate 85,767,179 of CM044006.1, forward strand.
TTCAAACAGGCTTAGTTTGTTCGCTTCTAACACCCATTCTGATCTTCGTCGTGGTATCATTGAGCTCCTAATGTCTTTCTTAGCAGAGAACAACATTGTTGTAAAGCTGTTCCGCTCTGCAAAAGAATTATGTTGCCAGACAGAAATTCCAGACTTCTCGATTAGGTTATACCATTCTGTGAATAGCCATTCATATGACCTTCCTTCTTCTGGCACCATTGGGACCATCGTCTATGATTGTTCGTCGACTTCTACAGACTTCGATATCGTTATCCATTCAAAGGATGGCCACCCTCAACGTATAAGCAAACTTCATCCGTTGTATATGACACTACAATATCCGTTGTTATTCTTATACGGTGAGGCCGGATGGTCCCCAGATCTTCAGCTTACTTGCGACGATCCAGATGATAGTAAGAAACTCACAATGAACATGTACTACAGCTTCTTAATTCACGACCGTCAACCTTCATTCCCTGTGCTATTGCGCGCTGGCCGTTTGTTCCAGCAATTCTTAGTTGATGCGTACATATGTATTGAACAGAGTCGCCTAGGTTTTGTAAAAGCAAATCAGAATAAATTCAGGACTGAGATTTTACAAGGAATCCATGACGCCGTCCTTAGGGGTGATCATGTAGGTAGTTCAATAGGGAAACGTGTCATCCTACCTTCATCTTTTACTGGTGGACCACGATATATGTACAAACACTATCAAGATGCATTGGCAATATGTCGTGTTCACGGAAACCCACAGTATTTTATAACCTTCACATGTAATGTCAACTGGCCCGAGATAAAGAGGTTTTTCTCTTCACGTTCACCTCTTAAACCTCAAGATAGGCCTGATATAATTGCTCGAATTTTCCGCCTAAAAGTAAAGGCTTTTGTTGACTACTTGAAAAATGATTGCCCATTCGGAACCGTCGTTGGAGAATTATACACCATCGAATTCCAAAAGAGAGGCCTCCCACATTGTCATCTACTTTTATGGGTTGCCGAAACCTTTCGCATTAAGTCACCAGAACAGCTTGATCAGTACATATCTGCTGAAATACCTGACCCAACTGACTCACCTGAACTGTACAGGATTGTGTCCGACTCCATGATGCATGGACCATGTGGCCTCGCCAGGTTGAGCTCCCCGTGTATGGTTGACGGCAGCTGCTCTAAGCTGTTCCCAAAACCATATCAACAAAATACAATATTTGACAAAAATGGGTATGCACATTACAAAAGACGACCCACATCCATCTCTGTTAAGAAAGGTGACATCCAGTTAGACAATTCTTTTGTTGTTCCTTATAACCGTAATCTTTGCCTCCGATTCCAAGCACACATTAATGTTGAATATTGTGGGTGGAACATGGTAATCAAATACCTGTTCAAGTACATTTCAAAAGGTACAGACAAGATCAAATTCAGTATTACCAAGTCATCTACATTTCAACATGATTGTGCGACAACTTCTGAACCTTACATCGATGAGGTTAGTAATTATGTCGACGGCCGTTTTATTTGTCCTCATGAGGCGTCATGGAGAATCTTGGATTTTCCGATTCACCACAGGAATCCAGCTATCCAAGTGTTGGCAGTCCACTTGGAAAATATGCAAAATGTCCAATTCAGAGACACTCAGCATTTGCAAGAAATTATAGACAACCAAGATGGACAAAGGACAACACTTACACAATGGTTGTCAACAAATCAATCAGATGAGAGTGGCCGACACTTACGTTACGTTGACTTCCTCAACGAGTATAGATGGGATCAACACAAAAAAACTTGGTTTCGTCGCCTTCGTAAAGGCGTTCAAACTGTAGGCAGGCTCATATACATCCACCCCACATGTGGAGAAGCTTTCTACTTACGTATGCTGTTAGGCCACCAAACCGGCTGTACAAGTTTTTCTGACATAAGAACAGTTAACGGTGTTACTTTTCCTACTTTCCGTTCTGCGTGTGAGAAACTGGGGTTGTTAGAAGACGATGATGAATGGTCTTGTGCATTCGAAGAGGCTGCATGTTGGGCAACTGCTTCTGAACTTAGGTCTCTGTTTGCACACATGTTACTTTACTGTGAGATCACCAACCCAGTTACCCTATGGCATCAGCAATGGAAACACATGTCAGATGACATAGCCCGTAACCTAGGTGTGTTTCGCAACAGTAGGGATGCTCATATTGATGACGCTGATGCTCAACAATATGTCCTATATGAGCTTGAATTGTTGTTGAACTCCAACTCATCTCCGTCCTCCCTAAACGACTTTGGCTTACCCACTCCACGACCAGAATTATTGCAACAGCTTAAAAACAGGCTCTTGATGGAAGAAAAAAACTTTGACCGACACCAGCTTGCTGTTGAACATGAAAAACAAAAAGCCAGCCTCAAAGGGACCCAACTTTCGATATATGAGTCAGTGATTACGTCTGTAAAAGCTGACAAACAGCTTCTAATGTTTGTTTATGGCCATGGTGGGACAGGCAAGACTTACCTCTGGTCAACTATCATTAACGCGTTACGATCTGAAGGAAAAATAGTCCTTGCAGTTGCTGCATCCGGCATAGCCTCCCTGCTTCTACCTGCTGGTAGAACAGCACATTCACGCTTCAAATTACCTCTCGATATAACCAACGAAAGCTTGTGTTATATTAAGAAGAACACACACCTGGCCAGTCTGTTGATACAGACATCATTAGTGATCTGGGATGAAGCCCCAATGAGCGATCAAAAGTGTTTTGAGGCATTGGACCGGACTTTGAAAGATATACTAGATAACAATCACAGCCCTTTCGGTGGCAAGTCCGTTTTGCTTGGAGGCGACTTCAGGCAAACACTTCCGATAAAACGCAAGGCAGGTAAACAAAAAATCCTTGAAGCCTCCTTGCCAAGGTCCCCCATATGGGATCACTTTAAGGTTGTCAAATTAACTGAAAACATGCGTCTAAAAAATGCGGCTTACGCTACATCTGACATAGCTGAAACAGTCTCCTTTGCATCATGGTTAGTTGAAGTGGGCGACGGTGCAATTGGCATTCCAGCCAAAGACAATCCTCTTGACACTAAATTCATCGAAATCCTGACAAATCACATGATTCCCCACTCTGAAAACTCTCTACGTGATCTTGTCAATTTCATATATGACAAAGATAGCCTCGATAACCCCACTGCCAGCAACATGTCTGAGAAAGCAATTGTGTGTCCAAAAAATGCTACAGCCGACGAAGTCAACTCAATGATTCTTAGTGTCACGCCTGGTCAGTGCGCCATACGTTTAAGCACGGATTCCATCATTCCTCACTCGACTTCTGGTGTCGATATTGATCTCCTCTATCCGGCTGAGTATCTGAACCAATTGAACTTTAGTGGTTTGCCCCCACATAAGCTCAGCCTTAAAGTCGGAGCACCAATTCTTTTACTAAGAAACATTAACCAAAGTGCTGGTCTTTGTAATGGTACCCGTTTAATCATAACCCAGCTTCTTCCACGGATGTTAGAGGCACAAGTCATTACTGGGACTGCTGTGGGGCACAAAGTTTACATTCCAAGGATCATCTTGACCCATAATGACCCACAACTGCCATTTGTCTTTAAAAGAAAACAATTTCCTGTTAAACTATGTTATGCAATGACAATTAACAAAAGCCAAGGTCAATCTTTAAACAAAATAGGAGTTTACCTTCCAGAACCAGTCTTTGGCCATGGCCAACTATATGTAGCATTGTCAAGAGCAACTTCACCACAAGCTTTAAAAGTTTATATTAAACCTAATGATGACAGCTTACCTAATGTAACAAAAAACATTGTGTACTCAGATTTCTTGGCAGAGATTAACTCAAAACTGGAAAATTAACATGGCAAGCCAAACCATTTCATCACTAAAACCCAAATGCCAAACACAAACACTTGAAGCCAGGGTGATCAGAAAATGGAAAACATACAAACGGCCAGAAGTTCATTTGTTGCTGCTTGACGAACATGTAAGTTAGTCGTATTCATAAACATGGAACATGAAGAATCTCTATTTTCATCCTTACTTAGTGTTTTACATTTTAAACATTTCTTTTACTTATAAAACAAATTGCAGTTACAAATTATGTTTGTGATATTTTATAAATTTGTTGATTTTTATACCTTAAAAATACAGTGTCTTAGTGTTTTACATTTTAAACATTTCTTTTACTTATAAAATAAATTGCAGTTACAAATTATGTTTGTGATATTCTATAAATTTGTCGATTTTTATACCTTAAAAATACAGTGTCTGAATAAAGCTGTGTTGAAGTCTATATGAACTTTGTGGTTTTTCATATTAATCTGTAGAAAAGGTGGAGTGGTGAGATGGGATTTAGGGTATTATTTAATATTTAGTACTCTGCTCACCAAAGATTTGAATCAGCTTTATATATTAACATCCAAAGCCTCTCTACCCATTATATCTTCTTCTGTTTATTTTTATTATTTTATCAGTATGTGAGTGTGAATGCTATGTACGGAAACGGATTAATAATTTCTTTTGGAGTATTTAGGTAAAATGTAATAATTTGTCACTGTGTTGCTTCATTTTACATATTCATAACAGAAACTATTACTAAATATGCACTGGCATAAACTGTCAAACAGGGTGATGCAATAGAAGCGATGAGCGATGCTCAAACTGGCCCGCACTACGACCTCTTTATCAGACACAGAGCATGCTACAGCATAACAGGATTTGTCTGTGTTGAAGCCAGGACGACGGGAAAGCTGGTAAATAAGGATACAATGATAGTTTTTGGAAACTCAGCCACGTTCACTCCTGTTGATAATGACAAAATAGAGGCATACTACTTTGACTTTGCACCGTATTCAGCTTTGAAACAACGCTTGTTGGAAAAAACAAACAACTGACAGGTTCGTCCAACTTACAAACATGTTTAACAACCATTTCTCCATTATCTAAGTGTCACTTTGTCTACCATAGATTTCATAGGCCGTTTCATCAGTGCGAACCTTAAACCAAACAAGACAGGGAAAAAGCTCTTATGTGTGAAGTTACAACATGAAAGGTATGCTTTCAATAACTAAACTATCGGATACTAACAATTAAACTAATGTAACACTACATACGTATACGCAGTTGGAAAATCATTGAGGTTGCACTATGGGAAGAAATTGCAACAGCATTCAACCAAAGAGCATGCGAACAAGACACCGAACCTGTGGTGGTCGCGATGACATCATTGAAAGTCTCATACTATAATGAGTTGCAGCTAGGTTCGACGTCCGCAACAGAGACTTTTGTTAACCCTTGCATAAGTGAGCTTTTTGCCCTGATTGAAAGGTACGCTATGTAAGTTAACTATTAATATAGGTTTTATATTATAGGTTTAATATATTGTACATCTTTGTAATAGCAAGACTAACATTTACATTTTCTAAAAACAATTTGTTAACTCCACAACAGATTCAAACATCTTCCCACCACCGATGCGCCATCAGCTCCAGATACATATGAAGCAGATATGTCAGATCTTACACCACTCTCAGGTGTCTTGAATGAGCTACCAAATAACAAAAAGGTAATACACATGGTTGACATATACTTAATATGATACGTCAATTGTTATTACATTTTATAAAGTTTTAATTATTTAACTGAAGCGAATCCATCAAACATATGAATATTGTTAAAATTAAGTTGTTGCTGCTGATTTTTTAAACAGATTTTATAGGTAGTCGTTGCAGGTTTCCACTTTTGAACCCCTGTATGAATGCAAGCAATTTCTTTGCTTTGATTGTTAGGATTAAGTTATTGCTACTGAATTTTTAAGTTATTACTGCTGAATTTTTTTAACAGATTTTTTTATTGATTTTTGAATTTAGAGCATGTACTGAACTGATGATTTGGTTATAGGATAGATAGTCGTTGCAAGTTTCCTCTTTTGAACCCCTGTATTAATGGTTTCAACTTTAGTTAAAGAAAAAACTAATGGCTAACGATTCTTTGATAATATTACTTTTAACTTACATGATTGTTATAATAAAAAGTTAACCATCCGCTTTTATACATCATTACCCTTTTGTCGCTAAATATTTACGTTTGTCAATCGATAGAAATAATACAACCTAAAAAAATTATTCACATCCATCTCTATGACATTGATAACGAATCTGTTTACAGGAAGCCACTTACAAATGCTTAGCAAGGATAACACACATCGAATGCAGAAATGACAAGTCTTGGTGCTATGAAACATGTCTAAAATGTGGTAGTAAACTCTTCAAGTGTGGAGAAGGCTTCTCATGCATCAAATGTGTAGACGCACATGGAAATGTTGATGACTTTTCATACAAGTAAGCCAGTACCTAAGAAAAAGCAAACTCAGCATTATTCTATGCATAACATCAAACTAATCAACTTCCCTTCCTGCTTACAGATACCGGTTCGTTGCCACCATCACCGATGATACAGCCAGCGCAACAGCAGTGTTCTTCGACAACATAGCAACTTCCTTGATAGGCACCAATTGCTACAACCTTAAAACTGCACAACCAGACAGTAACCCACTGATACTTCCCACGAAATCGAGTCTCTGAAAGGAAAGCCTTACATCTTTGAACTACAAGCTAAGAACGATGGGTATGGGCAAACGCTAGATGTCAACAAAGTTTATGAACCCCCAAAAGAAGTTGCAGCAGCTACAAGTTCACCAACAAAAACAAACACATGCACATCATCAGCCGCAATCCCATCAACACCATCAGCAAAAACACCCAAAGGAAATACCAAGAAGGTACTACTTAAAAACAACAACACGTTATTTAATAAAAAAAGGTTCTAAACAAATATTCGCATTGCAGCTGCAGATCCAAGGCAGAAGCTCAAGGCCAAAGAACAGTAACCATGCAACCGGAAGAAACTTTTGCTAACAACAATGCCCAACGCTACCTTTTGTAAATGCCACTAGCGTTAGTAGTAACTTTGTTTAGGCGGGTCTATGTCTTTTGTAATCTGCAAATGTAATAGGTACTAAACTGCTCTTTTGAGTCTCTTTTGTAAATGCCAGCAGCGATAGGTACCAAACTACTTTACCCGCTAATGCTAACTTTTTGTACATGAATGTAATCGGTAGGTACCTTTATTATTCATAGACCAGCTTTACCTACGTCAAGTGAAATCTTCAGAGTAAAAAACAACAGAAACACAACACACACCGCGGCAACGCGCGGCTTACATACCTAGTTCTTAATTAAACAGTTTGTGGGTTAGCAGGTAATAATCAAGTTGTACACATATTAATTGGGTTGGTGGGTTGTAGAACTATAGGTTAACTAATCATAAATGAGTTAAATAAGTTAATCAGAACATTATCTATTTAATTATATGGATGTACCCAAACATGACCCATTATATTAAAAAGCCTTATTCCATCAGCTCAAGAAATCTAACATGTACTAGTGAGTATTAACTCCGATCGAATAAACACTCAAACGAGTTCGTTTTATGTTTCAGGTCATCTCGTAAACTGTCACACCTACTATGAACATCCAAACGTGTGACATGAGCCTTCTATCTACCTTGGCTAAATAGACTAGAAAATTTATGCTTCATTATTAATTTAATTGTCATAAACTAGTTTAAAATTTTTGCCAATTTAAAGGTCAATGATCAAATTCTTAAGCAAACTTAAAAATCAATGATATATTAAGCTCAAATGCTCCACTATCTTGCACTTAACTTCTACAACAACCAATTTGTTTAGTGGGAGCAACTTCATCATCAACAACAACAATAATTTCTTTCTTCCCATCAAGATTTGGATTTGACTCATTCTTCTTGGCATCAAGACTCTTTTGACTTGCAATTTCATATATTTTGGTGATCATTTGCTGAAATGCATCTTCTACATTCAAATTATCCTTTGCAGAGGTCTCCATGAAGCATAAATTCTCTAGTTGTGCTAGCTTTTGCCCGTCTTCGACATCAACTTCTCTCAAATCCATCAAATCTGACTTGTTGCCAACCAGAACGATAACCATGTCACGATTTCCAAATTCTCGAAGCTCATGTAGCCATTTCTTTAAATTCTCGAAGGTTCCACGTCGTGTGATGTCATACACCAACATAGCGCCTAGTGCTCCTCGGTAATATGAACTTGTTATAGCTCTAAACCTGTAGTTTTTTAAAGATATATAATAATATATCTAAGTTATTAGTTAGGGTTTATTAGAAGATTGTTACATTAATCGCTAACTAATATATTCTCTCTACTGTAATTGATGATTGTTACACACGTTTGATACAATGATAAAGAACAATTGATAGTGTCGAATGTACCTTTCTTGTCCAGCAGTATCCCATATCTGAGCCTTCACTATCTTATCTCCAACCTTAGTATTCCGATAAGCAAATTCAACACCAATCGTTGGCTTAGAATCCAAATAAAACTCGTCCTTAGCAAACCTCGACAAGAGATTTGACTTACCAACAGCGGAATCTCCTATCAAAACCGTCTTAAATAAATAATCACAATCTTCATCAACAGAAGTATTAGCCATCTAAATTGTTTGTGTTTAGAATTAAAAGTGTCATAGTGAATATAAAGCAGTTAGAGAGGCATAATGATGTGCACAGTGAACAAACAATGGACAATAACATGATGAGTGTCATTGTTACTTGGTTTTTGAGAAAGGCATGCTAGCTATACTAAATCAAACGTTAGGGTGTGATGGTGTGGGGCCTCGTACCGATAATCATGGCCAATGGTGTTCATGTTTCATTTGAGCAATGATGGGATAACTTAATCTATTCAATATTTGTCGCATGGTTTGGTTTTTTTTATTGATTTTTATGACACAATTTCTAAACATATAAACAATTTTACTTTGTTTGTATATTTGGTTTTGTCATACCACTAAAATATTCATAATAAAGGATCGAATAGATTATATGACTTGTGTTCCAATTACACAACAAACAAACAAACAAGAGTTTGAAACCCTATGCCTAGAGGTAAACCAAAAGAAAAGCATCTCATATATCTTAATACCATATATATATATATATAACAAAATTACTAAGGTTTGCTTTAAGGTCGAGAATTTTTCTATTCTAACGTTGATCAAAGATAATAAAGAAATGTAAACAAAGAATACACTTTGTGCCGAGTTTTATTATAGAGACGATGCCACGAAAAAAATATTAAAAATCTGTATATAAAAGTGTGCATATGAAAAAAACAATATAGGCTTTATGATTCAGTAAATGTTTATGTGGGAATGTCATATAGTCTAAATCTATGACAATATGTCATCTATCGAATCAATGTAAAGATAAACCTTTTTTTTATCTATTTTTGAAAGTTTATGTATATTCAAAGTTAACAAAATTATACAAGGTGAACAAGTCAACAAGCACATAAAGAAAGTGTTTTTTTCTTTTTACCTTAGGCATGATCACAAATTTCCATTTGCTTTAGTAAATAACCTCAATATTTTTTTAATTAGTAAAATATAATATTATTAATATACATCATATCTAGTGACGCATTCAAGCACCTAAAAAGGGTTTACCTTAAATTTAAACCCACCATTAAGATGCAACAAAATTGTCATCTTATATTATGAATTATATTTGAAGGCTTTAGCTTGCTTTAAAGTGAAGATAGATGATGACCCATCCAATACCATCTACTTTTTGTACGGGTTTGCTACAACATAATTAGGTTTTGAAATTAGTGTTAATGGAATCCAATTAAATTACTTACGATATTAATTTAAAAAATAAGCATTTAAAATTGAAAAGAAAAATATAATTTTTAATTTTTTTTAGTCACGTACAATTCATGCAAGCCCTAATACACCATTAAAAACTTGACTAGTTATATAAGTTACTAGGTTATTAACTCGTGTATTACACAGATTGAATAAATAAAAATATTAAATAGTTATAGTAAAAATTAACGAATTATAAAATGATATTTTAATATAAGATATGATTGACATCACTTACGAGTGATAAAAGAATGATATCATCTTTTAAATTTTTTATTTATTTTTTTTCAAAAAAAGTTGGTTTATAAACAAATATTTCAAAACAAGCTGTTTTTAAAAAAACTACCATTTTTAATAATTTATTTATTATAACTTTGAAATTTAATTACTTTTGTTTCATAAGAATTTATTTTAAAAGCCACAGGCTTTAAAATATATTGTTTTTTTAAGTTTGATATTTTTTTAAAAAAAGTTTCTTATTTTATAGAAAAAATATTTTTTATGAATTTTAATTGTAGAAAGATTTCTGTTTAAAATAATTTATTTTTGTAACATGAAAAGAATTAAATAATATCATTTGTTGTTAATGTAATATTTATTAAGAGAGAACGGGAAAATAAAATGTAGTAACTCTAGAACTGTGACAAGTAGCATTCAAAAATCTTTTTTATTAGTATTGATAGATTTCCTTACAAAATTAGACTATTGCAACATTGGTTGGTAAATTTCGATCTGTATTGATTTCGTTACTAAATGTAGGGCAAAATGTATATTTAATTTAATCATTATTTATGTCACAAATAGCAACACATATTCTCAATTATTTCATATTAGTCGTTAATAAATCATGAATCATGAATAAAAAATAAATATATTGGGTTAACTAGGAGATACGAAATTATAACTATTATTGTAAAATGTTGAGATAATAAAATCAATATTTGTTACAAATGAAAGAAGTTAATTAAGAAATAATACTTTAAAAAGTTTATGTATGCGTGTATTCCGCTGGTTATTATATTCTGTTGCGCGTCTTGGGAACGCTGCAAATCGGTGCATAAAATTGGAATGTTTAATGTGTAGCTCAGAACTAATGGCAGGTTGTGGCTGCACATTGAAAATGGTTGCCAAACAATGCAACCGGTACCAGTTTTCATGTATCATCATAGTCGTGCAACAACCAAAATCAACAGCCTCAAATGAATTCCATTATTATCGACATCAACAACCAAGAGTGCTCACAACATGATAGAACAAAGGAACATAAACAATCGAATGTAAAGAAATTAAACCCAGGTTACCAGTAATGAGTAATACAAAGACAAAAACCATAATAAACATACACAACGTGGCTCAGATCTTATTAGTAAACCAATGTGGCTGCAACATGGGTTGCAAGTGAAAAACATGTCACTAGCCATCCTCGTTCATGCCACGCCAAGCAACGGTCCATATCACAGTCATCATAGCCAAAGAAACATAAGCAACGGGAATCGAGTGTCGAACGATGTAGGGTTTCAGAGCAAACCTACACATTCATCAAATCAACAACTTAGGGTTCATACCATAAGCCCCAATCACCGCCGCGATGTAGCCGGAAACGGAAGGCCGACGGCCTGATATTTCTGGCACCAAGAGACCCAACCAAAGCACCCATCGACGACGGCGCTGACGTGACAAGGCGGCAAGCCGCGCCGGTAGAAAGCACCGACACCGACACCGGGGCAACCACCGCCTACATGTTGGCGGCCGACGACCACCACAAAGTGAAATAACCACCATCGCCCAGGCCGCGACGGTAGTAGGCACCACCGCCAACACTGACATCGGGGCAGCGGAGAGGAAGATCGGGCCTCGAGAAAGATCGGAGCGCAAAAAATGCAACCAAGCATGCTGGTGGCAACCGTCACCGCCGACCCACCATTGAGACCTACCGAAATCGGAGGTCAAAAACGTGACGGAAAGGTGACCAGGCACAGATCTAGCCAACGCCACCGCCGACCCACCAGCGACATCTAGCCAACGTTTGTCACCGCGGAGATCCACGCACAGAAAGGCGACCAAGCATGCCGCCGTCCACCACCGCCGCGTCCGGCGTCCGGTAGGCGGCTACCCTCTCTCTAACTTTCTCCCAAAATGAAGATGAAATGAAGATCCAAAGCTACATTTCAATATATGCCAAAAGAGATATGATGAGGGTTTAAAACGAAAAATCACAAAAGCTGTGTGGCAAATTTGAAAAGCTACAAAAGCAACTGCAGATGGCGTTGCTTTGCAGTTGCTTTATTCATATATAGGATAATTAGGCCAGGAAATCACACCCCCGAGCCCCGGGCCCCGGAGAGAAAATTTGTGCGTATTGATGATTATTTGTTTATGGGTCAGAAAACACAATATGCCTAAAAAGTTACAAAAATCATATCTCATAATTTAAATCAAATTTCAAAAAAGTACTTTGAATCTCTATTCCTCTCATCGTTCTCTTTCAGAAAAAAAATTAAAAAAAATAAAAAAAATTCATTGTGTTTTTTATTACACAATGACGTCATTGTGTTTTTCATAATGGCACAATGACGTCATTGTGTCTTTCATAATGACAAAAATGATGTTATTTTGTCTTTCATAAATGACACAATAAAAAAAACGTTTATTTTTTTATTTTTTGTTTTTTTTCTTAGTGAGGACGGCTAGGGGAATAAAAGCTTGTAATTACTTTTTTGAAATTCGATTTAGATTGTGAGATATAATTTTTTTGTGACTTTTTTAACTCATTATGTTTTGTCACACTTTTTAGCATAAATACACTTTGTATTTGAATCTTTTTCTTTATTTATTTATTCTTTTTCACTATGAAAAGTCAGTTTTCTTATACTAATCAGTTGGTTAAATAACTTCCAAGGTTAGAAAAAACATATATCTTTTCAATGTAAACTTCACAACAATTATAATCGATGTCTATATCGTGATAATGTATATTTCAACTAAAGGATAATCTAATTAGGTGATTGATAAAATACGTTTTTAGTTTAAAGCATAAATGAACCGGGTTAGAGGAATGGGTTAATCTTGCAAACCGCTTTAACGCTCAAGTCAGTTAGTAACGAATAAGAGAAAAAAATATACGATTTGTATGAGAAACATAGGTTTTCTACACACCTCTTTGACACAATAACCGTTTTTTAAGGCTTTAAAAGACGAAACACTTTGGCTTACATTGGAAAGGGTCGAGAACGTGTAAGTATGGACAAATTAGGCATAGAAATGTGGCATTATGACACTAGATGATCTAAAAATGCATGTTTACTATGTTTAAGTGAGAATCGGTATTTCGTAGATACAAATATCCTCATAGTCAGACTCGAGGTTTAAAGGTAGCACAAAGAGAAGACCCTTCTAGCTTGAAGTTATTAGTGGCGGTGTTAGATTGTTTCTCATCTTCCCCAAAATTAAAGATAAGTTTGCATTCATCATAAAATTACTCAGTATAAAAAGTTTCAAAGGCTGAAGCCTCAAAGACCATCCTCCCGCGATCAAGTCGCCATGCATCACCATGGGTCTAATATATGAAGTTCATCAAACAATCATATGTATAATTCAACAAAGATATGACGAGAGGTAAAGTAGATTAGAGAAAGTTGATGTCAAAGTTGAAAGAAAGAGAAGCATTTTCTAAAGAATTAAACCTCTTTTTATATAAGAGTGATTGAGCCCAATCTCTAATAGGCTTATCAATATTGGGCTAATGAATGGTGGACTTAAGCCAGTGGACCTAATCCAGGTCGATGGTACCGTCTACATTAACCGTTTTGTTATGTACAAATTAAAATACATCAAATGTTATTGTAATAATCAACTCTGTGATAATTTTTGGTACTCTACTTGGGACCTATCAGTGCATATTTAGAACTTAATTCACGTATTTGATTATACTTTCGAAATATTCTTATACAACGGATTAAAGGCTAGTTAAGTTTCAAATAAATTTTAAAATTCCGTTCGTATGAACTATGCAGTTTGTGTGCTATTCGGTCAAAGCTAATGATTTGGAAGGAGAAAAAAAAAACTGGTTTGGAAACCAAATTTGACCCCGACTCCATTGTCAAACCTGTTTGACTTCAACCCGGCTTCAAGTTTCAACCTGACCTAACCCGTAGGCTTGAGATCGTTTCTTAACCTATTCGGTGAAACCGATTTCAACTTGAAACATAGTAAAACCCAAACCGAACCAATTCCAACCTGATTTAAACCCAGTCAGGTCCTTTACTCGAACTGGTTCAACCCGATTCTGTTTAAGAAAAACTGTTTCTGACTTTTTTACCCAACTAGAACCGTTTTCAAAATCTGTTTCCAGCCTGATTTATACACCACTAGCCCCTAGGCACTAGTTATAGCCAACAAAATTATATTTTTGGTTTCTATATGGGTCCTAATAAATAGACACCCACTTTTTTAAATCGACACCCCCCTATACGCCGCGTATGGGTCCATACGCGGCCCATACCCGGCGTATAGGGTACGACCATTAATGCGACATTAATGACTGACAACCGACGTCACATCACTTCACCTATACGGGGCGTATAGGTCCATACGCCACGTATAGGTCGGTGTCGATTTAAAAAAGAATATAAGCTATACGCCGCGTATGGTCCCATACGCAGCGTATAGATCCTCGGCTTACTATATCTTTCAAATTTTCTATTTTTTACACACACTTCAAAAAAAACACTCTCGTATAGCACTATACTACACGTATTGATCTTCGATTTTTCAACATCCAGGTACGTATTATTGTTCATACATCATTATTATGTTAATCGTTCATTGATTTAAACGTTAAAGTAGTGTTTTATGCCCCAAAATGCGTGATTTAAAAACTGGATCAAAGAACTATACGCCGGTACAGCCCCGCGTATAGGGCTATACGCAGCGTATAGTTCTTTGGTTGGGGACGAAGACACATTGGTGTGTACCCTATACGCGGCGTATAGATATATACGCGGCGTATAGGGTATTGCAATACGCGACTTGGGGGCCATACGTGGGTCCCCTATACGCCGCGTATAGTCCTATACGCGGCGTATAGGGTCGGTTCGACCTATACGTTGCCCTGTGACCCATACGCTGCTACCCTATACGCGGCGTATAGCCCTATACGCGGCGTATAGGGTAAATATATATATACAAATACATATATATGTATATACGCATATACATATACATATACATATACATATACATATACATATACATATACATATACATATACATATACATATACATATACATATACATATACCTATACATATACATATACATATACATATACATATATATGTATATACACATATACATATACATATATGTATATGTACATATATACATATAACATGTATATGTATATGTGTATACATATACGTATACGTATACGTATACGTATAAGTATACGTATACGTATACGTATACGTATACGTATACGTATACGTATACGTATACGTATACGTATACGTATACGTATACGTATACGTATACGTATACGTATACGTATACGTATACGTATACATATACATATACATATATATATGTATATGTGTATATATATATATAGATACGTATACGTTGTTTTTGACCTATTTGTTCACCTGTGCAGATATGTCTTCCGATTCTGAGATTGAGGCTGACGTTGTTGACCATATTGCCGAGCATCCTTGGCTGCAGTTTGATGCCGGTTCCGTTGAGCACGCTAAGTGCTCAAAATTTATTCGGATGAAGATCGGTCATCAAAAGGCCGTAGATTGGGAGGTGATGGCTGAGTTGGGAGAGCGCGATCGTCTTGCTGCTATTATCGGAGACGATACGCCGTGGAGACGTCTTTTTGAGATCGCATTCTTACCGTCCCACCGTGAGCTGGTAGTGGAGTTTTTATCCACATTTACATATATTCGTCAAGATGAGATGGTGGAGGACGATGAGCGATCGGAGATATCTTTTACGCTTTGTGGACATGCACATCAGATGTCCATTGAGCAGTTTGCAGTTGTCTCTGGGCTTTATTATGAGCCGGAGACTGTTACCCCTCTGTTCACTGAGGGTATTACTGAGATGGAGGAGGGCACATTGAGAGAGTGGTGGCCTGAGATTGCCGGAGGTCCGTTTCAGAGGACTAAGGGCAGGGTCACCGGCATTCGAGATCCTCTCATCCGTTATCTGCATCGGATGATCGCCACGTCCATCACGGGACGTGGCAAGAGTCGGGAGTGGTGTACCATTCCCGACTTATTTTACTTATACTGTTTGATTACGGGGACCAGGTGTAACCTGGCGAGGTGTTTGGCGGAGTATTTTGCTTCGTATTATCATCGGCAGGAGCGAGGAGCGGTGTACGGCGGCGCGTACATCACGTTGATTGCCCGATCTTTAGGTTATCTTCCTCGGCATCTTGGTGACGTGTCTCCGCCGATCGAGCCGGTGAGATTAGATCGTCGTACGCTATTCGGCATGCGTATTATACGCCAGTTTCCGGTTGGCATACGATTCTCTCTTCGACCCGGGGAGATCTGGCAGCCGGCACCAGTTCAGCAGCTCGGCATTGTCGATCCACTGCAGCAGCACGGGCAGCCGTATGATCAGCCACCACCGGACGAGCAGCCACATGATCAGCCGCCTCCTCAGCCACATCAGCCGCCTCCTCAGCCTCAGATCCCACGACATATTTATAGAGAGGTGAGGCTGCCTGCACGTGTGGAGACATTGTTGCAGGATATGTCTAGGAGCTTACGGCAGCAGAGTCGACGGCTCGATCGCGTTGAGGATCTGATGGAGTGGCAGGTTCAGTCAGAGATGGCGCGGCGTTCTGGTACTGATCCTCCGCCGTTGCCACCGCCTCGAGATTACCCTGACTCCCCGTAGTTTTGTATTGTAATTTTTATTTTGTTATGTAATTTAAAAACTTTGTAAATATATTATCAGTTTATGTTTATCTTTTATGTTTATTATCAGTTTATGTTTATCTTTGTAAATATATACAGACATACAGACATACATACATACATACATACATACATACATACATACAGACATACAGACATACAGACATACATACATACATACATACATACATACATACATACAGACATACATACATACATACATACATACATACATACATACATACATACAGACATACATACATACATACATACATACATACATACATACATACATACATACATACATACAGACATACAGACATTCAGACATACATACATAAATACATACAGACATACAGACATACAGACATACATACATACATACATACATACATACATACAGACATACAGACATACAGACATACATACATACATACATACATACATACATACATACGTACAGACATACATACATACATACATACATACATACATACATACATACATGCATACATACATACATACATACATACATACATACATACATACATACAGACAGACATACAGACATACAGACATACATACATACATACATACATACATACATACAGACATACAGACATACATACATACAAACATACACACATACATACATACATACATACATACATACATAAATAATTTTAATTCAAATTATATATATATTAAAACTCAAAAAATTAAAAAAAACATATACATATATAAACTATACGCCGCGTATAGACCCATACGCGGCGTATAGCTCCTCCACTACAGTCCTCTTGCGACCACGTACAGTGCTAATGCGACCAATTATTTTGTACTATACGTGGCGTATGGTCCCATACGCCACGTATAGTACAAAATAATTGGTGCTCATGCGACCACTACAGTCCTCTTGCGACCAATTATTTTGCACTATACGTGGCGTATGGATCCATACGCCACGTATAGTACAAAATAATTGGTGGTGTCAGATGTACTTTTTGTACCATGTACGATTACATGGTACATACGCTGCGTATAGGATCCTATACGTGGAAGACGTGGCAAGCCTATACGTAGCGTATAGGCCCATACGCTGCGTATAGGATCCTATACGTGGCGTATGGACCCATACGCCACGTATAAATTATTTCGATATGACATGACCCAAGATTCGTTTTCACCTATATAACAACGATTTCGATAACACTTTCGATATGCTTTCGATTCCTGTAAATCCCAAACGTATTTCTCTCTCAAAATATCACACTTTTTGTTCGTTCGGTATGTCGTTTTGGGACGGTAACTATTTGTTTGGTGAATATTCAAATGAATATTCAAATGAATATTCGTTCGTGGTGGATAGTAATCAAGATGATGCGTACGTTCAATCTGCTTACGAGACAGGACTGCCAGATTTAAACCAATCGTATGTTCCCGATGATGAAGTTGAGTTTTGCCGAGAGTCAACTTACGACACGCAACAAAATAATATACTCTCGAGTGATGAAAAACAAACGACAAAAGTATCGTTTGAAACATCTCAAAAATTTTTATCTCTCGATGAGCTAGTCTGTTGGGCTGTTAATAGAGGACGTGATAATGGTTACGTTATTATTACACGAAGATCAAAGAAAAAAGAAGGTCAGGTCGTAAAGGTATGGCTTATCTGTGATCGTGCGGGCGAACACAAAAGTAAAGCGACAGTTAGACGATCTGGTAGCAAAAAAATCGGATGTCCTTTTAAATTGGTAGGGATATACGACAACAAATGTCGTTCGTGGAAATTAGAGGTGCGAAGTGACGAACATAACCATGATCCTGCTCAACATATGGAGGGGCATCCTTTTGTAAGAAGGTTTTCTCAAAACGAATACAATTTGGTGGAGCAGCTTACTGATCAGAACATGGAGCCTCGTAGCATCTTATCAGCTATTAAAAAGCAAAATCCTAATAACGCATCAATAACCAGAGACGTATACAACGCTCAATATAAGATAAGAAGTGAAAGAAAAGTCGGTGAAACACCAATGCAAGTCTTAGAAAACCTTTTATCTATTAAAAGGTACGTTTATTACACCCGAGAAGATCCCGATACTAATGTCGTAGAAGATATATTTTTTTGTCATCCTAAATCATACGACACTTGGCGTGCATTTCCGCACGTGCTGATGATAGACGCTACATATAAAACAAACATGTACAAGCTTCCGTTTGTTCAGATTGTTGGTGTGACCTCCATACACAAGACATTTTGTGTTGCTCATGCGTTTATTAACAAAGAACGGGAAGATAATTTTGAATGGGTGCTTAATAGATTGAAAGATACGTTAAGCAAGTGTATGGAGCCGCGCGTCATAATAACAGACAGAGATCTCGCTTTAATGAACGCATGTGTTAAAGTGTTTCCGAATGCTTCAAAGTGTTTATGCAGGTGGCATATTGATGAAAATATCGCGAAACACTGTAAAGCAAGTTTTACGAAAGATGACTGGAGAAAGTTTAAATATGCATGGGCACGTTTGTGTGAGTCTCCCACGGCGGAGATTTACGAGTATAACTATAACCTTCTTTACGAACGATTAGTTGAAGCGAATCGAGAAAGTAAGTTTTTATTATATTTTAATTATGTTTTATTATATTTTCAATATATAATTTAAGCGTGATTTATTATATTTT
Source organism: Flaveria linearis (assembly GCA_024085815.1). Classification (NCBI taxonomy): domain Eukaryota; kingdom Viridiplantae; phylum Streptophyta; class Magnoliopsida; order Asterales; family Asteraceae; genus Flaveria; species Flaveria linearis. Next base: position 85,786,546 of record CM044006.1, read on the forward strand.
CAGAGGTATTGTCATATATAAACAGAAACTGGTTAGAGAGTTACAAAGAAATGTTTGTATCAGCCTGGACTAACTTGAACCGCAATTTTGGCCAACGCACAACAAATAGGGTGGAGAGTCAACATGCAAATTTAAAAAGATATCTTAAATCAACAAATAGCTCACTGGATAGACTTGTGGAGTTTGTAGATCAATTGGTGAACGCACAAGAGGTAAATTTAAAAGAAAGCTTTGAGACAAGCAAAATTAAAACCATGAATCATCATAAACTTCCGCTATTTGATTACTTAAGAGGCAAGGTTTCACACATAGCTCTTGATTTATTAGTTGCCGAAAACACTAAATTGCATGTGATGCGCTCTGCAAATGCAACATGTGGTTGTCATCTTTTCACTAGTTGTGGCTTGCCTTGTGCTTGTCGGCTGGAAAAATATGAACATTCTGGTAATAGTCGCTCCATCATTATCATTTTTCTATTAAAGTGACAAATTATGTATTAATTTATACTTTATAATGCAGGCACTAAAATTCCATTAGATGCAATTGACGTATTTTGGACGAAGCTTGATAACATTAAGCCATCATATACGGTGGATGAAAAAGTTGATGTTGAAGAAGAAATGGAACGGGTGAAACAACAAATAATGACACAACCCGCAGCTGTAAAATTTAGTTTGGTGGAAAAAATAAAAAAAATTGTGTATCCATGGAAAAATAACAAAAAAGCGCATGTTGTTCAAACAGATATTCGCGGTCGTCCAACGTTAAAGGTTCAACAACAAAAGTACGACACTCAACAAAGTACGTGCGACATGCCGAGACATAGCTCGTTTATTGCGTCTCACATTTCCGGAAGAACAAGTTCAGCTGTAAAGCCCCAGAAGCCTGCCATGCAACGTAGTCGTTCAACATCATCTAAAGTATCACGGGGTACTAATGAGTTTTCTTCGATTGTCGGAGATAACCAATTAAACAATATAAACAGGTTAAAAAATTGGATTCCGTCAATCTTTCATCAGTATATTTCACGTATACGAGATGTCCGACCCGATGGGAATTGTGGTTTTCGATCAATAGCTTTAGGCTTAGGGTTTGACGAAAATAAGTGGATGTATGTGCGGACACAGCTTTTAGAAGAGTTGGACAGACATGAATTGGAGTACAGAGAAGTTTTCGATACTTTGTACCCCGGACAGTATAACGAATTACGTCACACCATCGATTGGCAAAGTGTGGAACCTGCACCAGAAGAACATTGGATGATAATGCCGTATACGGGATTAGTGGTTGCTCAAAAGTTTGGGGTTATTCTTCATTTACTAAGCAATAATGGTTGTCAAACATTTTTCCCATTATGGGCTGATCCGAAAACTGTCATGCCTCATCATATCGTGTCGATTGTTCATGTCAACAACAATCATTTCGTCCACGTTAAGTTAGAAGGAGATTATCCGATGCCAACATTAAGTAATCTTTGGATTCTTAACCGAAGCGTACGTGCTGCAAAATGGGAGATTATGTATAGGATTCGTATCTCGGAATACAACACAATAATAGAGAATAACCGAGAACCCCCGACTTATATAAATTTATTTTAATTTATAATTTGTAATATGCGAATTATATATTTTAATTTTAATTTTATTATTGTATTCATATTGTATATATTAAAATAAAAACTCAAAAAATTAAAAAAAAATAAATATATAAGCTATACGCCGCGTATGGTTCCATACGCGGCGTATAGCTCTTCCACGTATGGGTCATAAGTCACGTATGAGTATAAAATGTCAAACCCTATACGCCACGTATGGTCCCATACGCTGAGTATAGGGTATAAAACGTCAAATCAACAACATACCCTATACGCCGCGTATGGACCCATACGCGCCGTATAGGGTATAAAACGTTAAATCAACAATGTACCCTATACGCCGCGTATGGACCCATACGCGCGTATAGGGTACAGGGGTGTTGATTTAAAATTAAGGGGTGTCTAAATAAAGGGACCCTTCTATATTAAGCAGTACATACATTCTAAAGTTTGTACTTTCACAATTAAATTCTGTTAAACAGACAAAAAGGGCCTATTCGTTTTTGGACAAATTAAATGTTCAAGTTTCACTTTGATAAAAAAATATATAATTGTTTGCAAATAATATTCAAACACAATTATACGAAATAAAACATGGTAACATGGTAACCACAAAGAGCAAAAACCATTTGGAAAAATATCATGTCAATAATGGGTTATGGGCTCAAGGAGAAATATCTTTAAAAAAATTGTAAAGTAACCCACACTTGTTTAAAGTTATTCTTGGCTTGGTTTAATTTATTTATAACCCAATGCATTAAAAATCAATTTTACCAAAAATATACTTTTTTTTCTTAATAAAATACGTGTTCAATAAGAATGTCACAAACAAAGAAACGAACAGACTCAGTGAATTAAAGGATAGAAATAGGATGAGGAGCAAGTCACAAGAAATATGTATAGGGTCTAATAGAGATAGGATGAGAACAAATATTTTTGTTATTTCAAAGGATAGAAAGATCAGTTTTAATGGTATTTCTAGCTCCAACCACTTTGAAATGTTTAATAAAATGATTCATTATAAATATGTCATTTTTATATAATATTTAAAATACACCTTAATAATGATCTAAAAAATGAACCAAATGTGGTAAGAATCACATTATCATCAAAAGGTTGTGTTGTATATTTAATAGAAAAGGAGCAAGTCACATGACAGTGGTGTCACTTGTAATAATATATGATTTTATGCATATTTATATTGTTTAATATGGTTTATGCATTCATTAAAGATAAGAAAGTGAAAATAGTCACAATTATTGTGCAAAAAGGAAAAGGATGCTAAAAAACAGTATTTTACAAAAATACAATAGGTTTCGATTGATAAAAATAAGTGTTAGTGTATGCACCTCTCCGAGATATTAAAATTAAATAAGAGTGTATGCATCCGAGTTCGATAGCATTCACAATAACATCTTTTTTGTTTTTATAATTTAACTAAATATTATATTTTTTAAAATTTATCTTTAAATTTTTGTAACATCTCAAATCTCGTTCTCCATCTTTATCTATATCTGTCTCACCCACAAATATTTGTTTTATTATTTTTATCTTTTTACAAACACTGACAAAGAATAAATAAAATTTTGTTTATAAAAATTTTACTTTTAAAAACATTAATTTTAAAATATTTGTTATTTTAAAAAAAGTTTATTGTTTTAGAAAAATTTCTTATTTCATAAAGAAATTGTTTCTTGAAAAATAACATTCCTTTGTAAATTTAAAAAACTATTTTAATCTAAAAATTTTAAATAATATTATTAGTAATTAATATGATTATTTAATATGAGAGCGGATTGAAAAAAAATTTGTTGAGAATGAATGTGTCTCTCTAAATTACCATTTTATTATAGTAATCAGATTATCCTTCACAAGTTAATTACAAAATTTTATTTTAATAATGATCATACCTTATTATATTGGCATTTGTTCAAGTAACCTTACGATGCAGGAGACAACCCAAAAACTAACTTGTTATGCGAGGATCTAGTGAGATTCAGATTTAAGATAATTTAGATTTAAATAATTTTTATTTTTTAGTTATCTGTTGTTTTAGTCTGTTGTTATTTTTAAGTTGTTAGGTTTGGTATAAATATTAAGGCTTGTAAATTTTATTGTTAGTTTTTTATTGAGCTTAAAATTAAAGAACTTTTGTTCTTGAAACATTTTGGTTTAATCATTTTTTATTAATTAATCGTTCTTGAGTCATTGTTATCATTAACTACATCAACTTACATCGTGTACTTGAGTATGATCTAATATTTTTTTATGATTGATATAGATGAACCAATCAGAGAAACTCAAATATATTAAATCATGCTCATGTAAGTTATGTTAGGTTACTTGTACAAATTTAAATTCAAAAGTCGGTGTTCAATCAAATTGTGTCACATAACTCTTACTTTTAGAGATAGACAAAGTGAGAGACAATATAACTTGTGTTTTTGTTTGGGCTTGATGGTTAATGCTTTAATAGAATAAGGAAACCAAGGTTCAAGCCTAAAGAGTAGTAGTTTTAATTTTTGGTTATTTTTTATGTTTTTTCCAATTATATAATTTTCTTTGTTTGTGATTTCTTTAACAATTTTGTTATTTGGATAGTGTTTAATAGTTTTGATTCATGTGTTGGAACTTATACAATTTCATTTATTATTTATCCCTCAACTTTTACAAAATCCATATTTAAACATGCTTATTTTTATTATCGTCAATATTTGAACTGTTTTGTTTTTCCGGTAGGGACGTGTCTATTTTTATCAATGTTTTAAATTAACTTTATTAACTATTTATTTTTTCTTTTTTTTTTTGAAAGATCAATCAATAACTTTTATTTCACCAAATAAGTTAGCAGGAAGCTACCAGCTACAAACACTAAAAAACACACCACATAACACAACAATATAGATACAGTGTACTTCTCTTGCCTAAATAAATCACCACCCCACTCTCTCTAGATTAAAGTTGTTCCAGCCTTCCAGGTATTCCACTCCAAAGACGTTTGCTTTGATCTGGACTTTAACCAGATGAAACTCCTTGACTTGATTTCACAAATACACTTCCACACATAGCATTGTTTGCTTCTAAATTTAGCATCATTTCTTGACTTCCATATACACCAAATAGTAATTTGAATAACACCATTTAGAGCCTTCTTTAATTTTTGTGAACCGCCCGAAAATTTGTGTATTTCCAACAAATTTTTGTAATCAAAAGCATAAACAGGAGATAGCTTACACCAGGAGGATATGATCGACCATATGGTTTGGGCGAAACCGCAGCTCACAAACACATGTTCGACAGATTCCTGGAGGTCACCACAAATGCAACACATTGGCGAATCTACTGGGATATTCCTTTTTAATAAGGCATCTACTGTAGGGAGTCTGTTGAGAAAGGCGCGCCACACCATTATCCCCACTTTCCTCGGTACCCAACTATTCCATTCAAAGGTCTCCACCAATGTATTGCGTCTCGAATTAATCAGGCTGGATTTAATACTTCGGACTGAGAATTCCCCCGAAGGATCCAGCGACCATCGCCATTCATCTTTCTCATCTCCTAACTCCGGAATATTAATGTTGCCCAGTAGATGTAGTAACTGAGCCATTTCCGATTCCGTACCCGGGTCTCTAGTCCAATTCCAATTCCAAATATACCGCCGGTTCACAGTTTTTACCCGATCCACAATACAACATCCTTTTTCCGATTCAAGTTGGAACAATTCAGGGTAAGTACTAGCCAGTGGTTGGACACCCGCCCACCTATCGATCCAGAATCTAACCATATTCCCTTGTTTCACCACTCCAAATATGGAGTCCGACATCTCTATTCCATTGGCCTTTAACTCTTTGATGGCTTTACCCACACTTTTCCATGGGCCGGCTAAAGATAACTTCAAAGGAACATAATTCCAGCCTCGAGAAGTACTGTGAACAGACCATACTACCTTCCTCCATAGTCCCTCCGGCTCAACCTTGAATCTCCACCACCACTTCGCGAGCAAAGCATAATTTACATCTCTAAGGGATCCCAAACCGAGGCCCCCGCAATTGATTGGAGACACCAATTTATCCCAAGCCACCCAACTCAGTTTCGCCTTTTCCTCCGAGCCGCCCCAAAAGAAAGTCCGTCTAATCTTATCTAGAACATTGATTACCGCTTCGGGCGCCCGAAATAACGAGAAGTAATAGGTCGGTAATGCATTCAATACTGATTTTAGAAGTGTAACTCTTCCACCGTAGGAAAGAGTTTTTGCCTTCCAAATAGATAATCTCTTCTTAAACGCTTCCACTACCGACTCCAAATTCTTACAAAGGTTCATATTCACACCTACTTGAATCCCCAAGAATTTGAATGGAAATACGCCTAGTCCACATTTTAGTTTGGTTGCCAAATTCAATACCTCTTCTTCCGACACACCAACACCAAACACGTTACATTTAGCCATGTTTACTTTTAGTCCGGACACCAAATAAAAACATCTTAGAATTCTTTGAAGGTTACACGCATTAGCAAACGATCATTCCCCAAGAAGACTACATCATCCGCGTAAATTAAATGGGATAGATTCAGACCATTAGTTGTACACCTAATGCTATTGTATAACCCCATCTCCCCATCCGTTTTCATGAAACAGGTTAGTGCTTCCATTGCTAGAACAAACAAAATGGTGAAAGCGGATCACCCTGTCTAAGACCTATCTGGCACGTAAACTCCACCGTGGGCGATCCGTTTACTAAAATTGATGCCCTAGCCGAAGATACAATGGCCATGACCCAATTAATCCATCTAGGGGGGAAATTCATTTGTTTTAGAACCGACTCCAAGAACGACCAATTCAAAGAATCGTAAGCTTTCTCTAAGTCCACTTTAAACAACATCCCTTTTTTCTTTGATTTTTTCATCCATCCAATTAGCTCATTAAGCATAAGAGGGCCATCCAAAATGCTTCGACCCTGTAAAAATGCCGATTGTTCCGGGGAGACTAAGTTTCCGATTACCTTTTTAAGTCTATTAGCGAGCACCTTAGAGATCACTTTATTCACCAACCCAATTAGAGTTATAGGCCGGAAGTCTCCAAAATCAGTCGAGTCACGTCTTTTGGGAATTAGAGTAATAAAAGAGGCAGCAATGCCTGGATTGATCAAAGCCCGATGGAAAAAATCATTCAATAAGGACATAAAATCAGCTTGAAACAAATGCCAGAATCTTTTTAAGAATCCGAAGTTTAAGTCATCGGGTCTCGGGGCACGATCATTCCCACACTCCCAAACCGCCATTTTTATTTCTTCCAAAGAGAACGGCGACGTAAGCAAATCCGCTTCCTCATCCCTCAGCTGTGGGATGTCAGCACATAGGAAAGATGGTCGTTTCAACATCGGATCAGTAAATCTAGAGGCAAAGAAACTCCTCGCCTCATCTTTAACGACCACCGGGTTTGTCACCCATTCGCCATTAACCATCAAACCATTGATTCTGTTGTTTGATGTGTTCGTATTCATGACCTTATGAAAGTAGCTTGTGTTCTCATCACCTTCAACCGACCATTTAATTCTTGCTTTCTGTTGCATATCGCGTAATTTATTCTTGTCAAATTCCAAAATAAAGCTTTTCGCTTCTGTTCTTTGATCAATTTCTGTCGTGAGTAACTGTCTTCTTTCCGCCTCTAAGTCCAACTCATGTACTCTCTTTACGGCCTCCTTGTATTTCCCTTCCATTTTTCCTTTCTCTACACGCACCCATTTCCTGAGTTTGTTCTTTACGTATTTTAATTTTGTCACCAAAGCCATGTCAATAGTGCCATTAAAGTGGAAGGCATTACAAGTCTCAATGATGAAGCTTTCGAAGCCTGCGAAATCTGACCAAGAATTAAAAAAATCGGAAGGGAATATGCCCATAATCAGTATCCACCATATTCATCATTATTGGACAATGGTCCGTTGCGAACCAAGACAATGCCGTCACGGTAGCCGTCGGCCATTTGGCTAGAAAATCTTTGCACACTAAATATCGGTCCAACTTACTGCATTTCGATCCATTGTCCGCCATATATGTATACCGATGACCCCCCATATGGAAGTCATGTAGACCTGCTTCAATAATGAAAGAATTGAAGACCTCCGCGTTTCGTTCGTTGAACACCGAATTAAACCTTTTTTATTCATCCCTAACTTCATTGAAGTCTCCTACAATCATCCATAACCCAGGAACCGAATTGCGCATTTGTTTTAGCTCCTCCCATAACAACCTTCGACTCGTCACATCATTTGGTGCATGAATATTAACCACGTTTATTTGAGTTCTTATTGCCACCAGCACCCCCGACACTAATAGGTAGTTCCTTGCTTTTACTGAATTGATCTTGTTAAAAATACATGGGTCCCAAATAGTCGCTAAACCACCCCCAATACCCTCCGCAAAGACCACTTCCAAATCATAAACCGTCAAGCCCCAAAGAGTATTTAAACGAAAATCCGAATTTTCACTGACCTTGAGTTGCTGAACCGCCAATAAGTGAATATTGTTGCTTGTTTTGAGACCTTTAATCCAGCCCTGTTTTCTTCGGTCTCTCACACCTCGTGCATTGATAGATAGGCTATTCATTGCAACCTTGAATCACACCATCACCGATTACTAGGGCACGGACATCTGACTCAAAGGACGACATCCGAGTTCCGATTTTTTTCCCAACTCCATGGTTTTCTCCACCTCCTTCTCCCGATTCACTATATCTGCACACATCTGGTCCGGATCGTTGTTGACCAACGATGAATTTCGAGAATCTACCAAAGATTCGTCGGGTCACCTGATTCTGCTTCCGCATTGTCGCCCTCCGCCATATTTTGATCGAGGTCCATTACCATATTTAGATCCGGGAAATAACAATCAGAATTTGGGTTGCAACACGGTTTGCTCGCCGGGCCTTGGGTTAGGCCCACGGAAGGTGGACTTCTGTCACTTCTTGACCTTTTGCCCAACTTGATAGCAGACGGCCCACGGAAGCCTTACTTCATTCATTTCGTGAATAGTTTCCATCACGTTCTTCACATTCTTCATCCTAACAAATCCAAAATGGTTTCCCCTGCCGTCCTTCTTCTTTGCCACGTACACATCTGTCAACACCCCATAAATCTGGAATGCTCTCCAGAGGATAGAACTCGTAACTCGATCGGGGAGATTTGATACATAAAACGTAATCTCCCTTCTGCCTTCCGTTCTTCGCCGGTCGCTCCGCGCTTCCGCCATCGAAAGTTGCTAGAGCTAGGAGTTACACTAAATACAATAACAATCAACTAAAATTATAACCTATTTTTAATATGAAGTTCCAACAATATTGTCACAACACAAGGATTTGTGACAATTTCGTTTTTCTATAGAAAGTTTTGAAGATTTTCAACGACGCTCATGTTTTGTTTTTCATGGCTTTGTACTCCCGTCACACCTTAACGGTATTAATACTAGTTTACTTTAAAAGGATAATGTTTTCCGTTTCTGTAATAAGTCAAACTAAAAGTCAAATTCTGATTTTGAATGCAAAAAGAAAATCCCAACAAATATTGCAAGATAATATATTAAAGAGAACGAAATTATTTTATGGTTCTCCTAGTGCCAAGTATACACATGTTATTGCCAAGTATACACATCTTATTGCCAAGTGTAACCATTGTAATCCTAAAATGATTTTAAATAATATTCGCTTAGTGTGCACTATATTTTAATCAACTGTTGCATATTATTTTTGTGAAAACTAATTGATCTACTTGTCCATATTTGTCAGATAATATTCATAACCTGATGCAAAAGTATGAATCAACTTACTTTATTGCTTAAGAATTAAAACGATGACAAAAAATGAGATATACTAAGGTATGCGCACCGGCAATGAAATTAACAATTCCAATAATAACAATATGATATTAATATTAATATTATATATGTGTATATTTGTGTGTATATATAAGATATATGAACTAATATTTATTTATTTGTCCTCTCTTTCATTAATTATTTAAAACGAGTTAAAATTTGTCTAAATTAGAGTAAAATATAAGAATGAGATATGAACATTTAAAGTATTTAATATATAAGAATGAGATATGAACGCTCAAATTATGAAATTGAAATCCTCGAAGGTTTTGATTCAAGTTGCTATCATTTTCAGCCCTCGGGTATGTTTCGGTGAGTTTAAGCATTGTTGTTTTTGGCCCACTTTTTTTATATTGTAATCGATTTAAAGTCATCAAACCATATATAGGTTATATTTGAATATATTAAACAATGCAATCAAGTTTTGTGTGATCACCATAAATTAGTGTTGTTAAATCTTTTTTATTGGATCAAATTCGATGTCATCTTTCTTATTGTGTAGCTAAAAACGTAACATCTTGATTCATCCAAACTTGTAAATTCTTTTGTGTGGTTCTTTGTAGCTCGATTTCGTACTTGAAAGGTTCTACAAATCAACTACCATATACTTGTTAGGCTATACACAAAATTTAGCATGGCTATTTGATATACTCTTATATGCAGACGTAAATAGTTAAGAAATATGTTTTAAAAGAATCGTGTAAAAATAAATAACCTCAACCAAGTCTGATTCTATTTTCTTTCATTTATTCTAGTTTGATTACTATTATATGTATTTTACATGTTATTATATTTTGTATCATATTGTTTCTCATAGACTAATAACTATCATAGATTTGTGATAACATTGTAAATGAGGTCAATTCCAATAAGCATATGATGCTTAAAACTGACAACATAGTTTAGTTAGATGATGATAGAAGGATTAGAAGAAATGGCATGTAGCCTAGCTAATAGTACCACGGTATTGGAATGGTATCATTATCAATTCTTATTGTGAAACTAAAGACACAACCCAAACTATCCAAATCAGATTACCAATAATTTACTGACACGTCGTTTTTATCCAAAATTACCCAAATTGATAGGGGTATATGTATAACCCAAACTACCTAAATTACCCGTTGTCTACAATCAACGTCGACTTCAACCACCTGAACTACCCATCTCGTAGCCCCTACTTAAATCACCGGGGGCGGTGTTACCGAAATACCCAAACTACCCTAGGCCTCTTGATGAGGGTGCCCCAAGTCCCATACTTATAATAAAACTAAGCTAAATTAATTGAAGTGGATTTGTGAATTAGGTTAGCTTACTCATGGGCTCTTAAGAACAATAGTCCAATTAAATGAACTGCATCAATTTACTCTTGAAGTTTTTATCAAAGTACTAACTTTCCTTTTGGACATAGGTTGATGCAATTGCCGCCAACTGCTTCAAATAACTCACTAATCAAATAAATGGTTATGATTTGTATATTGTAACAAAAAGGTTGTGACTTGGCAAGCAAAATTTGAGGAGGAAATACAGATCCAGTTTAACAATTTTCATGTTTGTGTTTCTGTTTTTCTAACTTAATTTTTGAGAAGTAAACGTAGTTTTCAAACGATGAATTTGTGATTAGTGAAGCAATTTCCAACCTATTAACCTCTGATTAGTGAATCTGTGAATGTAATATTCAAACCAAAAGTTTTAGATTTTGACGTTTCAGTTTCTGATGATTAAAAACCTTTACTAATGGTTTGGCTCAGCGGTAAAAGCTGTTCCTAAGGGACCGAAGGTCTCAGGTTCGATCCGTGGAAACGGCCTCCCCACAAAATGTGGGGGAAAGACCGCGTACATCTTCCCTTAAATGGGACGGACCCTCCCTGGACCCTGCAGGTATGCCCTTTTACTAATGGTTTGGCTCGTAATTTAACCTAAAAACCATTAAAACCGGACGGTGAACAACCTTATAGGGGGTGATGGTGGGTTTTAGTTCTTTTTTTTTTTAAATTAAGTGTAAAAGAGTAATTTCATAAATTAACATTAAATTTATCAAACACAAAAAAGTGAAAAATGTTACTATTTTTGAATTTTTTTTGAAAATTTAAGATCAAATCCATAATCTAATCTCATCACGTTAACGATCCGTGTAATTAACTACAAACTTTATGATAGTGAGTTTAGTTGACGTGTTATATATTGTATTAGACCTAAATTGACAAATAAGTATATCTTTTTACACAAATCAACTTATTTCTCAACCACTATGTAGTTTTTACCATTACTTTATGTTATATTTTAAAATATATCATATCTATTGTAATTTTTATTAATATTTATAAGATTGATTAGACAAAAGAAAATATCCATTTGTTTCTGGTCCCCCAATTGGTACCAATTAAGTCTTCAAATGGAAATGATTGTAAAAACAATTGGTACTCGATGATAACTAAAAATAGTATCAAATGTGGTATAACTACACTTTCATCATGTTGTTTAGTCCATGGGCACACATAACCATGACTATGACATCCACTTCTTTAAGCTCACTAATAAGCACACTTTTGAGATATTTATCTAGTCATGAAAGGCAATGGATGGTGGCGTATAAAATATCTACTTGTGTTGGCAATTTTGTTTTTCTTACTATACAGTATACATCATTAGCTAAAATCTCTTTTGTTGAATATATAAGTTGTTTATAACTATATTTTCTAATATATATACTAAGAGGAGCTTCAAACAATGATCATTAATTAATTAAGAATCATATTACGTTTTAGCATTTAGATCGTATTTTTTATTGAGATTTTCATCTCTCACGTCTCTTTCAGTTCATAAATCATGTCAATTCTCATCTTTATTCTTTTTAGTGATAAAAGGATTGTGATTCTTTTATATAGTTATTCATTTGAACTTACACAATGCAAAAACATTTCTATGCATAGCTTTTAAAGAAGAATACATGATATGGTTGCGTTGATAGTAACCCTACATCATAACTGTATATTATACATGTAGGGTTTATTAAAGAAAATAGTGTCATTTGATTCCCACCATAACGAATATAATCATAACCACAACTATAGATTTCCATCTTTCATAGTAAAATCAACATCAAAAAATACATATATCAAATATAAATAATTAACAAATCATGAAGGAAGAAAGTGACTTGAGGAAAAAAGTATGGGTACGAATCAAACATAGAACATGGAGGAAAAGAAGGCAGCATCTTTGTAATTTGGATTCTTATGGGAAAAAATTTTTATACGTGTCAAATTAATAAAAAGACTTGATATATTATTTGTTTTTAAGACAGAATCCATAGATATTAGTTCAAAATGTATCTTTATTCTTTTACAATGTATCCGACCATATCTACATTTATACTATAACTATGTTACAATCCCGTGTAATACACGAGATCAATACATCGACTGTTATATGGTTTATAATATAAAAAGTTATGTATTAAATATTGTGTATTATGCGGATTGAATAAACTCATGTATTACACATTTGAAAATTTAAAGTTAACATATTTGAAATTTTAATTATGGATAATTATCTTCCCACTCTAATAAAAAGGTATCTAGGATGACTAGTGTCAACACCACAATTATTCTCACCAAAATTTTTCCGCCTCTCTCTCCTATTAAATAATTACCTTAATTACTAATAATACTATTTAACACTTTTTTAGATTTAATAAATTAATAAAATGATCTATTTATTAATGTTATTTCTAAATAAACAATTTTTTATAAAATAATAAATTTATTTAAAGCATAAGACTTTTATTTAAAATACAAAATATTTAAAATTGGCATTTTTAAAAAGTTATTTTTTAAAACCAAAAATAATTAAATTTAAGAGTTATAATTAGAAAATTTTTAAAAATGACATTTTTATGCGGTTTGTTTTAGAACAAAAGGTTTATTTTTTTTTTGAAAAAAAATAAAGTTTTAAAAAGTTGATATCATGATTTTATAACTTACAGTCATTTCTAATACATAATTTCAGTGATATTATATCTTAGAATATTATTTTATAATTAATAAATTTTATTATAGTAATTTTTTATTTATTCAACTCTTGTAATACACGGGTTACTATAGCTAGTTAATTAATAAATAGCTATTATAGCATTTATAATTAAGAGGAGAGAGAAGCGAGAAAACCAATTATTAGATGTCTAGAATGGTGATAAATGTCCGGGTTTATTTTTATTTATTAGTATAGAGATGATATGTTCGTAATACTAAATTTGATTTCAATACATATTAAACCTAAAAGAAAAACGACAAAAAGAGAGAGATTGTACTTAGGGTCTCTTTAAATGCAATTTCTTTATCAAATAGATCAGATGTAAGGTTTGTTTATATCTCACCATCCGGACCGTTAAATGAGTTGTGGATAAACCGTAGGGTTGAAACAACCTAAACCTTAAATAAATTTATTAAGAAAATATATTCAACACATCTAGAATAAATACGATATTAACATATTATTTACGTTTAAACTAATAGAAAATGTAAACTAATATATTATTTTAATTTAACTATATGTGTATTGCACGTAAACTTGAGTATTATATATATTGCCGTGCGTCATGCTTTAACCGCAAAACCCAATTGTTAAGACTTTTCCGTTTTGTGATTGTTTACCTACCTTCTTATGCACGTTGAAACGAAAAGTATGAGTTTAAATCCTATTTTATTTAAATGGATTGAACATGAAATTTTACCTTTTGTATATAGATTTTAGATTATTTATTTCATGTCATGTTTATGAGATGATTTTTTTGTCGACTTTTAGTGGAAATGAATCAATATCATAAACAACTTCTCAACACATACTTATAGTAGGAAGTTGCGTACCAAATAAATTCAACATGAATTACGGGCTTACCTTTGCAATGTATCAATCGTGTTTGTTTTCTGTTAGAACTCAAATCAAATAAAATTTAAAGTAAAACAGAAAGATAAAACAAATCATCTTTATTTCAATTTCGTATATTGAAAAAACAATAATTAATATTGAAAAAAAATTAAGTATAAAGTAAAAGTGTTTAAGATGTAATATGTAACTTTTGTATGTATCGAGGATTTATTTGGCCAATTGAGAAAGGAATAAAAAAAATTGAGACTATTTTACAATTATTAGAAAGTATATACATCCTGTTTAAAGAAAAAATGGTGGGGCTTGGAATCCCAATATAGGGTCACACCTCACTGAGTCACTATGCAACGCATTTACCTTTAGGTTTTGTGTTATATAGAGGTTTTCAAATATCTACAAGTGTCGTATCACAATAGATAAACCACCCGATACATGTAAATATGATAAGATTTTGCGTTCAAATTTTATTCTGAGTAAAAAATTATTTAGGTTTGAGTTAAACGGTTTTTCTAGTTGTGGGTTTCCTTCTGAGTGGGTTGAAGGCAGTGGCGGAGCTTGAACATTCACGTAGGGGGCAGGGGCGAAATTAACTTTTTAGGGGGACAGAACTTGATATTTATATAAAAATTTACACTACCGGGCCAAAAATTTACACTACCTGACTAAGATTTAACACTACCGATGAAAAAAAGAGGGCCCCCCCCCAAACGGTCTCCCTTATCCTCCGCCAATGGTTGAATGTGCGGTCCCGGCTGAGAAAACGAATTAAAAGACCAATAAAGATAACACATATTATACGAAACAGTATTTACACTTGTCGTTTAAAAAAAACAAACCAAAAGATAACTACATTAATGGAAAGTAATTAGATTTATGAACAAAAATTTCAAGCAAGTAAATCCACCAGCAAAATACACGCGCAATAGTAAAATTATTTTATTGAAAAAATAGCAATCATGACAGCTACGGTTATCGGATAACAAAAACAGAAAGAAAAAAAAAAGAACCATTTTAATCCACTCTTTCAGTTATAAATTATAACACTTTTAAATAAGTTCCACTAGCCGTATTTTGTAATAATACTATTTAAAGTGCAATTACTTTTAATCACGAATTTGTTGTTTTATGATTATTTGGGTCAATAATCCCAATTGAGTATCCATGTGTTACTTTCCTTACACATACGTGTTTATTAGTGATAACTAGCTATAGTAACCCGTGTGTTACACGGGTTGAATAAATAAAAAATTAATATAACAAAATTTATTAATTATAAAATAATATTTTAAGATATAATATCATTAAAATTATGTATTAGAAATGACTATAAGTTATAAAATAGTGATATCAATTTTTTAAAACTTTATTTTTTTAAAAAAGATAAACGTTTTGTTCTAAAACAAACCATATAAAATTGTCATTTTTAAAATTTTTTTATTATAACTCTTAAATTTAATTATTTTTGGTTTTAAAAAACAAACTTTTTAAAAATACCAATTTTAAATATTTCATATTTTTTCAAAAAGTCTTATGCTTTAAATAAATTTATTATTTTATAAAAAAATTATTTATTTAGAAATAATATTAATAAATAGATCTCTTTATTAATTTATTAAATCAAAAAGTGTTAAATAGTATTATTAGTAATTAAGGTAATTATTTAATAGGAGAGAGAGGCGGGAAAATTTTGGTGAGAGTGATTGTGGTGTTGACACGTGTCATCCCAGATACCCTTTTATTAGAGTAGGAAGATAAATAATAAATTAATAAGCATAGAGTGTATAAAGTATTAATTGATTTACTGGGTCTAACCAATATCATTAAATTTAGTTAAAGTTTTTGACACTTGGTCACTTGCATAGTTGACTCTCACTTGTACATGATCATCATAAGCTGCATGTTAATTTTTTATATTAGAACTTATTTTCATTGAAAGAAATATTAAAGAACTTGTAACCTAATGGTATTAAGTTGTATAAAAAACTTCTACATTTTCAAATGGTTGAAAGGTCAAATTTAATAAAAGATGTCAGTGTAGATTTAAAAAGGGTCCCTTTATTTAGACACCCCCTAATTTTAAAGGGTGCTAATAAAAGGACACCCAGTTTTATAAATCGACACCCCCCTATACGCCGCGTATGGGTCCATACGCGGCCCATGCCCAACGTATAGGTATCGACCATTAATGTGACATTAATGACTGACACTCGACGTCACATCAGTTTACCTATACGGGGCGTATAGGCCCATACGCCACGCCACGTATAGGTCGGTGTCGATTTAAAAGAGAATATAATGTATACGCCGCGTATGGTCCCATACGCGGCGTATAGATCCTCGAACCACTATATCTTTCAAACTTTCTCATTTTTACACACACTTCAAAAAAAACTCTCTCGTATAGCCCTATACTCCACGTATTGATATTCGATTTTTCTACATCCAGATACGTATTATTGTTCCTACATCATTATTATGTTAATCGTTCATTGATTTAAACGTTAAAGTAGTGTTTTATGTCTTATAATGGGTGATTTAAAAACTGGTATATAGAACTATACGCTAGTACAGCCCCGCGTATAGGGCTATACGCAGCGTATAGTTCTATGGTTGGGGACGAAGACACATCGGTGGGTACCCTATACGCGGCGTATAGATCTATACGCGGCGTATAGGGGGGGTGACCATACGTGACTTGTGGCCCATACGTAGGTGCCCTATACGCCGCGTATAGGCCTATACGCGGCGTATAAGGGCGGTGTTGACATATATGTGGCCCTGTGACCCATACGCTGCTACCCTATACGCGGCGTATAGCCCTATACGCGGCGTATAGTGTAAATACATATATACAAATACATATATATGTATATACACACATATATATATACATATACATATACATATATACGTATATACACATATACATATACATATGTATATGTACATATACATATAACATATACATACACATCTACACGTACACGTACACGTACACGTACACGTACACGTACACGTACACGTACACGTACACGTACACGTACACGTACACGTACACGTACACGTACACGTACACGTACACGTACACGTACATATACATATGTATATGTATATAGATATACGTATACGTTGTTTTTGACCTATTTGTTTTCTTATGCAGATATGTCTTCCGATTCTGATATTGAGGCTGACGTTGTTGACCATATTGCTGAGCATCCTTGGCTGCAGTTTGAGGCCGGTTCCATTGAGCACGCTAAGTGCTCAAAATTTATTCATATGAAGATCGGTCATCAAAAGGCCGCAGATTGGGAGATTATGGCTGAGCTAGGAGAGCGCGATCGTCTTGCTGCTATTATCGGAGATGATACGCCGTGGAGACGTCTCTTTGAGATCGCGTTCTTACCGTCCTACCGTGAGCTGACTGTGGAGTTTTTATCCATATTTACCTATATTCGCCCAGATGAGATGGAGGAGGACGATGAGCGCTCGGAGATTTCTTTTATGCTTTGTGGACATGCACATCAGATGTCCATTGAGCAGTTTGCAGTTGTATCGGGGCTTTATTTTGAGCCGGAGACTGTTACCCCTCTGTTCACCGAGAGTATTACTGAGATGGAGGAGTGTAGATTGAGAGAGTGGTGGCCTCAGATTGCCGGAGGTCCGTTTCAGAGGACTAAAGGCCGGGTCACCGGCATACTAGATCCTCCCATCCGTTATCTGCATCGTATGATCGCCACGTCCATTACGGGACGTGGCAAGAGTCGGGAGTGGTGTACCATTCTCGACTTATTTTACTTATACTGTTTGATTACGGGGACCAGGTGTAACCTGGCGAGATGTTTGGCGGAGTATTTTGCGTCGTATTATCATCGGCAGGACGGGGAGCGGTGTACGGCGGCGCGTACATCACTTTGATTGCCCGATCTTTAGCTTATCTTCCTCGGCATCTTGATGACGTGTCTCCGCCGATCGAGCCAGTGAGACTAGATCGTCGTACGCTATTCGGCATGCGTATTATACGCCAGTTTCCGGGTGGCATACGATTCTCTCTTCGACCCGGGGGGATCTGGCAGCCTGCACCAGTTCAGCAGCTCGCCGATCCGCAGCAGCAGCACGGGCAGCCGCATGATCAGCCACCACCCGACGAGTAGCCTCATGATTAGCCGCCACCTCAACCACATCAGCCGCCTCCTCAGCCTCAGTTCCCGCGACATATTTATAGAGATGTGAGGCTGCCTGCACGCATGGAGACATTTATGCAGGATATTTCTAGGAGTTTACGGCAGCAGAGTCGACGGCTCGATCGAGTTGAGGATCTGATGGAGTGGCACGTTCAGCTAGAGATTGCGCGAGCCCGTGCTGCTGGTATTGATCCTCCGCCGTTGCCACCGCCTCGAGATTACCCTGACTCCCCGTAGTTTTGATAGCGTTGTAATTTTTATTTTGTTATGTAATTTAAAAACTTTGTTATTTATATTATCAGTTTCTGTTTATCTTATATGTTTATTATCTGTTTATGTTTATCTTATACGTTTATACGCAAAAATCTTTACATACGTGCATACATACATACATACATACATACATACATACATACATACATACATACATACATACATACATACATACATACATACATACATACATACATACATACATACATACATACATACAAACATACATACATACATACATACATACATACATACATAATACGTACATACATACGTACATACATACATACAAACATACATACGTACATACATACATACATAAATACATACATACATACATACAAACATACAAACGTACATATACGTTAAAATAACACAAAATTTATACGCAAAAATCTTTAAAAAAATATACATACATACATCAACCAAACCTATACGCCGCGTATGGGCCCATACGCGGCGTATAGGTGGTGTCGTACATGTCCCACACATTTGACATGTGCAGAAGTTGGTGGCAATACCTATACGCCGCGTATAGCTGTCTGTGCAGCAGTCAGGGCCCTACCCAGATTTAAACCAATCGTATGTTCCCGATGATGAAGTTGAGCTTTGCCGAGAGTCAACTTATGACACGCAACAAAATAATATACTCTCGAGTGATGAAAAACAAACGACGAAAGTATAGTTTGAAATGTCTCAAAATTTTTTATCTCTCGATGAGCTAGTCTGTTGGGCTGTTAATAGAGGACGTGATAATGGTTACGTTATTATTACTCGAAGATCAAAGAAAAAAGACGGTCAGGACGTAAAGGTGTGGCTTATCTGTGATCGTGCTGGCGAACACAAAAGTAAAGCAACAGTTAGACGATCTTGTAGCAAAAAAATCGGATGTCCTTTTAAATTAGTAGGGATATACGACAACAAACGTCGTTCGTGGAAATTAGAGGTGCGAAGTGACGAACATAACCATGATCCTGCTCAACATATGGAGGGGCATCCTTTTGTAAGAAGGTTTTCTCAAAACGAATACAATTTGGCGGAGCAGCTTACTGAACAGAACATGGAGCCTCGTAGCATCTTATCAGTTATTAAAAAGCAAAATCCTAATAACATATCAATAACCAGAGACGTATACAACGCTCAATATAAGATAAGAAGTGAAAGAAAAGTCGATGAAACACCAATGCAAGTCTTAGAAAACCTTTTATCTATTAAAAGGTACGTTTATTACACCCGAGAAGATCCCGATACAAATGTCGTAGAAGATATATTTTTTTGTCATCCTAAATCATACGACACTTGGCGTGCATTTTCGCACGTGCTGATGATAGACGCTACATATAAAACAAACATGTACAAGCTTCCGTTTGTTCAGATTGTTGGTGTGACCTCCACACACAAGATATTTTGTGTTACTCATGCGTTTATTAGCAAAGAACGGGAAGATAATTTTGAATGGGTGCTTAATAGATTGAAAGATACGTTAAACAAGTGTATGGAGCCGCGCGTCATAATAACAGACAGAGATCTCGCTTTAATGAATGCATGTGTTAAAGTGTTTCCGAATGCTTCAAAGTGTTTATGCAGGTGGCATATTGATGAAAATATCACGAAACACTGTAAAACAAGTTTTATGAAAGATGACTGGAGAAAGTTTAAATACACATGGCCACGTTTGTGTGAGTCTCCCACGACGGAGATATACGAGTATAACTACAACCTTATTTACGAACCACTAGTTGAAGCGAATCGAGAAAGTAAGTTTTTCATTACATACATACATACAATACTGTTCAATATATAATTTAATTATGTTTTATTATATTTTCAGAAGTATTGTCATATATAAACAAAAACTGGTTAGAGAGTTACAAAGAAATGTTTGTATCAGCCTGGACTAACTCGAACCGCAATTTCGGCCAACACACAACAAATAGGGTGGAGAGTCAGCATGCAAATTTAAAAAGATATCTTAAATCAACAAATAGCTCACTGGATAGACTTGTGGAGTTTGTAGATCAATTGGTGAACGCACAAGAGGTAAATTTAAAAGAAAGCTTTGAGACAAGCAAAATTAAAACCATGAATCATCATAAACTTCCACTGTTTGATTACTTAAGAGGTAAGGTTTCACACATAGCTCTTGATTTATTAGTTGCCGAAAACACTAAATTGCGTGTGATGCGCTCTGCAAATGCAACATGTGGTTGTCATCTTTTCACTAGTTGTGGCTTGCCTTGTGCTTGTCGGCTGGAAAAATATGAACATTCTGGTAATAGCCGCTCCATCATTATCATTTTTCTATTAAAGTAACAAATTATACATTAATTTATACATTTTAATGCAGCACAAAAATTCTGTTAGATGCAATTGACGTATTTGGACGAAGCTTGATAAAATTAAACCATCATATATGGTGGATGAAAAAGTTGATGTTGAATAAGAAATGGAACGGGTGAAACAACAAATAATGACACAACCCACAACTGTAAAATTTAGTTTGGTGAAAAAAATAAAAAAAATTGTGTATCCATGGAAAAATAACAAAAAAGCGCCTGTTGTGCAAACAGATATTCGCGGTCGTCCAACGTTAAAGGTTCAACAACAAAAGTATGACACTCAACAAAGTACGTGCGACATGCCGAGACGTAGCTCGTTTATTGCGTCTCACATTTCCGGAAGAACAAGTTCAGCTGTAAAGCCCCAGAAGCCTGCCATGCAACGTAGTCGTTCAACGTCTTCTAAAGTATCACAGGGTACTAATGAGTTTTCTTCGATTGTCGGAGATCACCCATTAAACAATATAAACAGGTTAAAAAATTGGATTCCGTCAATCTTTCATCAGTATATTTCACGTATACGAGATGTCCGACCCGATAGGAATTGTGGTTTTCGACCAATAGCTTTAGGCTTAGGGTTTGACGAAAATAAGTGGATGTATGTGCGGACACAGCTTTTAGAAGAGTTGGACAGACATGAATTGGAGTACAGAGAAGTTTTCGATACTTTGTACCCCGGACAGTATAACGAATTACGTCACACCATCGATTGGCAAAGTGTGGAACCTGCACCAGAAGAACATTGAATGATAATGCCGTATACGGGATTAGTGGTTGCTCAAAAGTTTGGGGTTATTCTTCATTTAATAAGCAATAATGGTTGTCAAACATTTTTCCCATTATGGGCTGATCCGAAAACTGTCATGCCTCATCATGTCGTGTCGATTGTTCATGTCAACAATAATCATTTCGTCCACGTTAAGCTAGAAGGAGATTATCCGATGCCAACATTAAGTAATCTTTGGATTATTAACCGAAGCGTACGTGCTGCAGAATGGGAGATTATGTATAGGATTCGTATCTCGGAATACAACGCAATAATAGAGAATAACCGAGAACCCCCAGCTTATATAAATTTATTTTAATTCATAATTTGTAATATGCGAATTATATATTTTAATTTTAATTTTATTATTGTATTCGTATTATTTAATATTAAACTGTTTAAATAATTTTAATTCAAATTATGTATATATTAAAATAAAAAAAAATGAAATAAAAAAAACAAAATATCTTTTAACTATTCAAAATATCAATATTAAATATATATATATATATATTAAAACTCAAAAATTAAAAAAATAAATATATAAGCTATACGCCGCGTATGGACCCATACGCGGCGTATAGCTCCTCCACGTATGGGTCATAAGCCGCGTATGGGTATAAAATGTCAAACACTATACGCCGCGTATGGACCCATACGTCGCGTATAGGGTATAAAACGTCAAATCAACAACGCACCCTATACGCCGCGTATGGACCCATACGCGGCGTATAGGGTATAAACCGTCAAATCAACAACGCATCCTATACGCCGCGTATGGACCCATACGCGACGTATAGGATACAGGGGTGTTGATTTAAAATTAGGGGGTGTCTAAATAAAGAGACCCTTTAAAAATACGTTTAAGGGATTGTGTCATGAGTTAGCCATTCCTAAAAAAGATATCTGATATCAATTGTCTTGTTAATTAAAACATGTAAAAAATTTTAACAAGAAAACTTCTTAAAACATTGTTAATCTAAGTTATTGATCACAAAGTGTGAAAACACAAATGTTATACTTCCAGAGTTTCTCATGGGAAAGTAAACATTAAATATAAATTAATGTACCAAACTTAAATTAGTTTGAGCAATACTTTTTCATCCATGTTATAAGTTACAAATTTCATACGTTTAAGTTAATTTTTTTAATGGCTAATTGAATTACTGACGGGCCAATATTCCATCCGATCATCTTAATCAATCGAGTACGGAAGCAACATCCAGCCCCTCATGCCACCAATATTATTCATTTTGCCCATGTAAAGCTCACGGATTTGCTTTTGGTTGCCCAGGTGAAAACTTCTCAGTAAAATCATCATCCCTGAATTGTTGCCACCTAAGCACGCTTAATCATATAGTTGTCCTCTCGTTCACAACAAATACGCCCAGAACATATTGGTGAAATTAGAGACCATACATTAGTTATGAACCCAACAACTATTCTGTCCACAGACGATGTGAGATTTAGGTATGGTGTCACAACGGACCCTTGGGATACTAAGCATGTACGTCTCCGACAGGCACGTACATTAATCTATATTCATCAATTATGAACCTAAAACCACCCTTAACTGGGAAAACTCCTAGCCTAACTTGAAACCCACCAATACCCTCTTATTTTTAATAAGGTCATGGGGTACTTTACGTCAAATATTTGAATTGAGGTCATTGGTGATTAAGTTAATTATTACACTTATGGATTTATCATTTATGCTTAAAACCTAAATTAGACCATTCATCATGGAAAAGAGGGCAAGAAGCCAAGAACCACCCTCTCTTCTCCATGTAAAATTCTTTGATGGACAATCTCCTCTCCTTCCTCTCTCACAATCCATGTTACCCTGCTCGTAATTCCTCCTCCACATTATACCAATAAAAATTATCTTAGATGCTAATTAACAATATGTATATATGTGGTGGATTATTCTTCCTTACAAGTATAATTTGGCTAAAAATAGCTTTTATCTCTAAAGTTTTATATCTTTTAAAAGTATAATATACTCTCACTCCTCATGTATATCTTAATTAATTGTACTTTATGTTTGTATAGTTTTAGTTACCTTTTCACTTTATTCCATTTACAACATTCATGAAGTATTAGAAAAAAAAAATGTGAGTTAAATAATGAGTCAATAAGTATGGTGAAGGAGAAGTAAGCTCCTAAATATCACCCCCGTTGTAAGGAATGAGATTAAATGAATATTAGATGAAACCCTTAAATGCTTCCTTGAATTTAGGGGTAATATTCGTACAGGCAACTTAATGTTTATGCTCTAATTGTTGATTTATATATGATGACTAATTTTACAATCTCAACACCATATTAAATATATTTTTATAGTTAGTTTTTTATTCTGCTCTTGATGTTCAATCTCTACAATCGTTAGTATAAGTACCACCAAAATCACATTCTTTCATTTTGAAAAAGAAAAAACTTAACTACACGGAACTTTAATCTAAATTCTAATTCAAGGGTGAAAGGTGAATTCAAACTGATTTTGATTCCAAATGAAATAGAAATCCTTATTTGGAAACATTAATTTTAAAAAAACATAAAAGCTTCACCTAAAATTTTATTTTCAACAAGCTCATCCACATGTTGAATGTCACATTGTCCCTTTGCCTTTGGTTGGAAGAATTTCAAGAAAGAGATGGCACATACAAGCACTCCTCAAAATCATGTTTTTTCGTCTATAGCTCCCATGCTTTTTAAAGGTGATCATGAAGGATGAGATGGGTTGACATGGTTGCTCAACGACGTTAAGATAGAGAAAATGATGGTCCTATCCACGATTGCCGTCCTAGATGGTTGTCACGTGGCTTTCTTGGAGGCATTGAGGTCAAATATCTACAGAGCAAAGACAGATTGAATAATTGCTACACCGAACGTATATCGCATCAATATGAGTGTTGATGTCACCCTTCGATCTACAACCATAATAATGGATGAATATTTTAAAGATATTATATAAAATGATTTGTATAAAAATCGAGATGATGTTAGAGATTTTAATACCGCATGAACATATTTGCTCTGTTTAAAGTATCTAAAATGTCCAAAATACATAACAATACAAGTAACCCCCTAAAAAAATAAATCACATGTAATCAATAAAAAAAAGTCATTCACAAATCAAACACCGATATAAAAGAGCACTATACCGACGTACACGGACACAAATAAACGAACCTGACCTCTATTCATGTTCCTTTGTTTAATTAAACGAATAGAAATTCTTGTTCATATTCATTCATCTATTAAATGAACTAACATAACAAACTTCACACTGAACAATTTACGAACTATTATCTAGACATTCGATTCGTTTGCATTCCTATATATTATCACACAAGTCACAAACGAAAATTGGAATTTACTCAAAAACTTATTACACTATATATATGAGGGGTACCAATGATCTTTAACCCAAATAATTAAAGTGAGATATTTAATTCATGTAAATATGGGAAAGCTTTGGACGCAAATCTCACTCTAAACAAAATAGCTCAAGGTTGAACCAGTAGGATCTTTTAATTGCAAGTTAGGATTGGGGGTACGGTCATGACCGGAAACTATATAGATGGGTCCGATTAAGATAATATTTATCCTGCAAATCAGGTCGTACATTTATCGTAAAAAAATTCCATGGTGTTAAAGTTATCAATCACAGTAATAAGAGGGCTAAACCAGAGTATTTTAATAATCAGGGTCCAATTTGAAACTGCTCCATGATTAGTGGTATAAAATATTATCTCCCCTCTAAATCCCCTTCAATGTTGCCTGAACATCACAAACCCACTATTTCCCTTGTAGATTCTTCTAAATCATCAACACCCACAAAAAATTTCCTTCGTTTTCAAGCAATTTCGATCCAACATCACAAGTTTACAATTCCTCTAGATTCGTCGTTTGTCCACAAGACAAACAATGAGATTTCAAGGAGATATCTACAACAATAGCACAACAGACAAATACAGAGTGTCGATTGGTTGCAGAGAGAGATGACAGAAAGATCACATGATTTCAGAAGTTTAGGGTTTGTTGTGTAGAAGATGATGTAAGCAAAAGTGAACTTCAATCGTTGATCTCTGCACAGTTCATGATTAGTTTTCAGTTCAATTGAGAAATCTGTAGACGAATTAGATAGATTGTTCGCGAGAAAACATGATGTCTCCTGGGATTAACTTGGTGATGACTGTAATTGGGTTTACAGTGAGTACTATGTTCATCGTCTTCGTGTGTACTAGACTCATATGTGCTCGAATTCATTACATATCCGCAAGAAGATCGTTTCGTATGTCTTCTAGATCTGATCTCAACGCTGTAAGTACCTCTGTTCTTCGATCTACATATATACGATTATATGTTTTCGTCTCACATTTAACTTCATTAATAAATCAATGGAGTTATCATTCATCCCCAAATTGAGTTCAGGTGAACCCAATAACACTATGTATTTCTAGCTTTCTATTTGGGTATGGCTTTTTCAATACAACTAACTCACACAGCCCTTAAATACCGTCTAATATTACTCTAAATCTATACGTTTGTTCACCATCAGAATTGAATTACTGTCCTTTTGAACATATCTTGATACCGCTATGCTACATGCCTTTTTTGTTATCTGGGCATGTGACAAGTGTACATAAAAGGGCTTAAATTTGAAAGTTCTGGTTATTTGATTATTCTTGAAGTGGTACTTGTGTTGAGTAAAGATATGATGATATTGGGGTCCAATAAATTATAAATCACCCATGTTAGGCATCTATTTTTGTTCTCTATATGCCTAAAAAGATTATGTACCAAACCATTGTTTCTGTGTACGGATTGTGTTAGGTTATTGGTGTTTTTTTCTTTTGGCTTTTGTTGGTTTTTTACAATTGGTTCAAGCTTCAATGATTGTATGTTGTTGCTTGTTAACTTCTGATATTTTTTCCCTTTTTTATGTAAGTTGGAGCGTGGAGTGCGGGGTGCTGAGGCTTTTGTTGCAGCAAACTTCCCTACAAAGAAGTATAGCGATCCGTTTTTTTCTTGCGCAAAGGATGCTCAGTAAGTAGATATTTTGAGTTTTGATTGGAATTTCTCATAGATATAGCAATGTGTTACAACAGCTTACAAGAATGTATGCAGACAACTATTGGCGAGATGGTATATGGGTTCTTATGTTCTTGGCTTATTTGGGAAGAAAAAAACAATCTTTATGATTCCTAAATACAAAATTTATACCAATTCATTCTTATTTATTTAAGATTTAATAGTGTCATTCAACTTTCTTGTAAGAATTTATATACGCTCAACAATTTTGAAGGTGCAAACGAACATCATACCAGTTTGACTTTAAAACGTCAAAGCTTTTATTGGATGGTGGGAATTTTTCTCATCCCTTGTTCTTGAACTGCGTATTATATAAAAAAGAATCTAATTATTAAAAATTAGTACTTTATTCTCTTTAATTAGAA
This sequence comes from Flaveria linearis, assembly GCA_024085815.1. Taxonomy (NCBI): domain Eukaryota; kingdom Viridiplantae; phylum Streptophyta; class Magnoliopsida; order Asterales; family Asteraceae; genus Flaveria; species Flaveria linearis. The sequence goes on from CM044006.1 coordinate 85,813,917, forward strand.
GTTATCAACTGCATATCGTCCAACATATTCCATCTAAAGAAGTTTTGGTCAACGGAATTTAATGGGTTGCTTATCTAGGGTGTGTTGACTTTTGGGTCTGCTGACTTTTTGACCAGTTACCATAAAGTCACTTCATACTGACATTTTCTTTCACTCTTGTAGATGTATAGTTTGTCTTTCAGAATACCATGCAGATGACACGCTTCGTATTCTGCCCTCGTGTGGACACTTTTTCCACTCATCATGTATTGACATCTGGCTGCAGCAACACTGCACGTGTCCCGTTTGTCGAGTCTCGTTGCGTGAAGTTTTTGAGAAACGATGCTCAATGCAACCCATGTTCAGTTCAGCCATCAGATTCCCATCAAGAGCAAATGACAGCCGTAGGATGGACCCCACCGCTGATGGGCAACCAAGGTCAACTGACAACGTACAAGAAGTGGGATTAAACAGCTCCACCGTGAACGAGAATGATCCTGCTGGATCAAAAAGTCCGAGGAACAAACAACTTGAAAGCCCATCGGGTGTTTAAGATAGCGTAGATGTGATCATAGTTTGCAGCATTTGAGTGAAGGTAAAATGACAAAGATGTCAGGGGTGTTATGCTTTTTTAGAATTTGTTTGTTTTGATTTACTCCTAGTATTTGTAAATATTGAAGGATGAAAAGAGTTTGATGAGTAGAATATTGTCATAGCTGTATACATACATAGAAAGTATAATCATAGTTGGTTTGTGAATTATTGGGGTTTGAGTATTCAACTGTTCAACATCACTTTCAAATAATCGGATCTAGGAGGGCAGAAACCCGGTTTTGGATTTGGATATTTCACCTGAAACCAGTTTCTACTCGCCCTACAGTGAACCCTCGAACCCGAAAAACCTGTGGGTGTGTACCCAATTCCGGTTCTCATCATTTTATCCCACTTCGAAATAGACCCGTTGGATAATGGCATTCTAGTCGTTTTTAGCTGTCATAGTGATCCCCCACCCCACCCCACACACCCGTTTTTCACCCCCAAGTATAAGTAGGTGTTTGATGAATTGGAGATTACACCATTTAGAAACGCAAGACGCAAAAAGATACTCTCGTTATGCCTCAGTCGCAATCATCCGTTGGTCAAGGTTCCACCCATTAGATACCTTTGTTAGTGCTACCTAATAATGTGAATCTGGCAATTTGGTGCAATTGTGATTTGTGTGAGATGAGTGGTTAGTCTCAAAAGACTCGGTGCCAATTTTGTGGTGTTTTGTTGGCGAAAGACTTGAACTCAGCGTTAAGAAAGCAAATTGATAAATATTGGAAGGCGAATAATAAACAAAATCAACTACGAATAAAATAAAGATAAAAATTATATAGCTTGCTAAATTGTGTTTTTTAGTAAATCTATTTACGTTTATTTGTAAACTATTAAAAAATAGTAAATAAATTTTATATTTGTTAATTAATTTTAAAAAATATGCACTTATTCATACCTAGACTCTACACGGCCCTAAGTAGTTCACATGAGTATTGATTTAGAGATTCAGAATCCATTCCTCATTCTCATCATTATAATTACACGAAAATCACTACTTTTCATCTCTCATTTTTAATTAAATAATATTTTTTCATATATTTATCATTATTTTTCTATCTCATCCACTCACAATCACTTTTAAAATTATTAAAAAATTTATGGGGTTGTACCGTGTTTCCCCAAATACAGAGAAATACGGTACAACACCCATAAATTTTCTCTCTACTTCACTCACAACCGTCCCCATATAATATTGAACACTCCTCAAATGAAAATAGTACACGAGCTGTTCTTAAAATAAAAATTAAAAAAAATAAAAAAAACTGAAAGGTGAATCTCTATTCAGATCTAGGCCTGATGTATATTGCTACGATTTTGAAAGCCCATTGCTTTTGGGACTGAATATAGGCCCGTATGTCTATGCTTTTTAATTTTGTTCCCACATTGGGCCTTTTTGTGAATAGTTTAGGCACTTATTCTAGGATTCACGAGTTTATTTACTTTAGGCTATCCACAGGGGATATGCCGAGCTCCCATGCCCCACTACCACTTCACAATGGGATGGTGTAGTCGCACCACCACAGTCGCCGCCTCATCAGGACATCACCGCACCTCCAGACTATGTTTTCAAGGTGGTGCGGTGGCACCACATTCATTCATTGTTGCGATGGTGCTTCGATATGAATGCAATCTTTTCCATGTCATCATCACCGTTGTGTTGTAGTGAAACTGTTGCAGATGGCCTTAGAGCGTCCAAAATGTTGTGGAAAATCAGACGTCTATAAGCATAGCGACACGATACCGTTCTTTTTTATCTAATCTATTTTCTCTTTCCTTCCTCCTCTCACAAAATCTCATACAAGCTCGTCTGAAAGTTCATATTATTTACACAAACTCACTCTTCTCTTTTTTTATCCGCTTAGATGCCACCTAAGGATTAAGAATTTCATATATCGAAAAGCACCTCTAAGTTAGGTGCTCTTGTATGAAAAAAAAAAAAGAGACGCTTAGTATTATAGACTTTGCAAATAGAACCACTTTGAATTGTCGAGGGGGAGAGTGATGTGGATCCATTGGTCGTGTTCCTTGGGTTAGTTTTTAGGTTTTTATAGATTCGGGTTTTTTTTTAATGAACTCTTATTCAAAAACTAACTGTTAGTTATATTTTTAAATGTTAATTATCACAATTATAGACTATATTTTGGCGTATATTTTGCATTACTTGCATGTCTTCTTTGCTTATTTCATATGATACTTGTTTTAGTGGGATGGAAGCTACTTTAGTGTATTTCGTTTTGTTTTGTAGGTTCATACGATCGGTAGATAAGAAAAAGGCTTGTGGAAGTAATGAAAATATTATTGAAGAAAAATCTTGAATTTTAAAGAGTTCAGAAATGTTACTAAAAGTTTCGAATGTTTAGTTTTGTGATATGCTTATCGTTAAAACTTTAAAAAAATAGCTCAAAGTCAAAGACTAAAAAAAGAAATTAGTTGGAGGAGAAGATGATAAATAAGAAATCTAAAACAAAAAAAAAATACATCTTAGTAATCACTTTTGAGCATCCTTGGTCGACGAGCAAAGAGGCAACATCATGATTCTCTTTTGTTGAAATTCTTTAAAGATATTTTAATTATTTTGTGTTTGATTCGTAAGTTTATTTTCTTTTTGATTGATCTAATCGTTATATTCGTTTATAACAATTTTAACTTCAAAATTAAGGTTTAATTTCCCTTATTTAATTTAAACTTACATGAATCGTTTATGAGATCATTTTGTTTTGATGCTTTGTTTGTTTGATTCTTGATTTTAAACCCTTATCTACTCCGGTATATGTTAGATTGTTAGTAAATTTGACAACTTTATTAATTTCTCTTATAAAGTTCTTCAAGTTTTGAAACCCTAATAAAGTTTTGATTTTGATATAAGTAACAATTAATAGTTTGAGTTTGTCTATGAATCATTCTCGTTATAGAATTAGACAATCTAGTTAAACATCCCGAACATCGTGTGTGTTTAATTATAACCGATACTTCTATCATTGCAACCTGCACGCCAAGATTTGAACCCGCGTGAGCTTAGAGTAGCGGATTAGCTCTAATCAACGAAATGCGCTTGATTTGACATTAGATAGAGTGGATATACGAACAATGTAATGTCTAGTATTGATACAAATCATTAATTGAAAAGGGCCATTGCACTGTAATCGTTAATGATCTTAAACCGAATCGAATTAAGAAAATGCCTTAGCGTTTAAGTTAGTTTTCATATTTGAATATGCGTCACGATTTAGCTAACGTTTTTAGTAAAAAAAATCACAAATTAAAAGCAACAAAAATATCAAACTTTGTTTTTTCTGACAGAACTTTAACACAGCCGCGTAAAATTTTCTTTACAGTTTTGATACGGCTGTGTCAGCTTGCTGAAAATTTTTTACTTTTTGCAATTTGCTTTCCTTTTTATTTCTAATTGAACCCCCCATCTTAATTAATCCATAATCAATCAAAGTAATTATACTAAAACATTTCTGGTGTTAAAATAATTAACATGTATCCCTGAGAACATCAACCATACTTTCGCTTATACTATTTTTAGTGTATGCATAGTAGATTCACATTTTTATTATTTATTTGCTGAATTTAACACCCAACACTTATTTAAGTTCTTTTATTCAAGATTGATTTATAAAAGAAATCTACACATGGTTTAGACCCCTAACCACGGTTACCTCCTTAACTCCGACAACAAGATGCTCCTATAGCTCTGATTTTTCTATTCTACCTTAACAAAAACAACAGCACTTTTAAGGGGAAAAAAAACAACAACAACAATTAGATGTAAATATATATTTTTTAAATTTATCAACGTTATCTCATGAACATGAGATAAAATATCACACGTAAAATGATAACTAGAAAGTTTGGTACATAAAAAGAATAGATTTTTAAAATTCAATAAGTATATCGGTAACTAAGGTAAGTTTAAACACACATTTTCATATAATTTACCCTTGTATTTAGTGGATTGAAACACAGGCTCTTATCAGAAATATATGCATAGGAAAGAATAAAGTGAACACAAGAATTTCCCGAAAGATAAAACTAATCTTTACCATAAACACATTCATTTTCGCGTCCTCTAGTGAACACATTTAATGCCAGAAGATAATATATTTTTTGCACCTTACAAGTTGGCGACCAAAGTTTTTAGGTGTTTATGGCGTTTAAAAGAAACCTCTTTTCTTGGTAAGCATTTACTTTCACAATATTTCTAATAAATACGAGTAATGTCATTCAAACATTAGTCTTAATTTTCTGTCTTAATGACTTAATTTAATTTTGCTACGTATCGTAAATATACAAAATATATAGAGAGAGATAATATATACATTTTAACACACACCACAGTGACCACACACCTCACACCACATCACACATGACCACCACACATATGTACGTTATTTGTACCATGAGATGATCAATATATTTCAATTGTTACTGTAACATGTGCATTCATTAAATATGATGAAGATTGTGGAAGAGATGCCACGGCAAAAAAAGTAGTACATCACATCAAAAGTCTGGTTTATATGGTAACATTTATTGGACTGTAAAATAATTTTATTGTAAAACCTTGAAATGAGTTCAAAAAAAAAAAAAAAAACTTCTATACTCTTATAGATATTATTTTCCGCAGTTGCTATCACTTCATTAGAAACAACACCTAACAAACATGTATTTTCCTGGAGATACTTGTAGTATATGGTTTTACACATACAAGGGAAATAATAAAAGTTCATTAGAGTTGTCGGGACGAAGAAAGAACCAAACGTAATATGAAAATTTGTCATGTCGTTTATGCAAAAAATTTCGATGGGGACACTATATATGAAAAATGTGACATTCTGATACAAAAGCGTGCGGACGGACGAATTTAGAGAAAAGACGGTTCATAGTTAATATTGTTATATGTAAGATGATAATACTTGTTTTTTAACTATTACATAAATAACAAAAAAATTATAAAATGAGCCAATGGGTTGGTTAACCTTGAAAATTGACGGATAAAAATTGAATAAGTAAACAATTAAATTGGATTCGGCTGTTATTCGTGTCAAACGTCTTTTTGCCATCCATTATAAGGTCTAAAATCATTCTACCAAAATAAAGTATATTTCAAACAAAATTATTCATTTTGACACTATAAATCATATAATTCTATCTTGCAAAAACATTAATAAATAACATCAAACCAAACACAAAAGCCTAATAATACTCCTACTTCATATATGGACTTTGCACCGGGTCGGATCCTCAAACAAAACAAATACAAATACAAGTTTATCGATTATTACTTAACCCTAAACCCACATTCAAGCTCTCAGTTTAATCATAGCTCTAAGACTGTTCTTCATCACCACAGTAAACTCCAACTTCTCACTAAAATCCACCTTCGTACCCTCCGGATACGCGCTCCATTCAAACTCCTGAACCATTCGCGCAATCAACAAATTCACATGAACAGTAGCCATAGCCAGTCCAGGACATATCCTCCTTCCCACACCAAACGGCATCATCTTAATCCCCGTCACACCAGTAATGTCCGCATCCTCCCCACCGCTCAAAAACCTCTCCGGGTCAAATCGGGTCGGGTCGGACCACAGCTTCGGATCCTCCGCGATAGCGGGTAGGAAAAACTCGACATTCGTACCCGTGGGTATATCATACCCGGCTAACTTAGCGGGTTCGGTAACCGAATGGGTTAATGAAAAATAAGTGGGTGGGTGTTTGCGTAATAACTCCTTTACGACGGCGTTTAGGTAGGGCATATTCTCGACGTCTTTCTCGTCGATTTTCCGGTGGTGTCCTACGGTGGCGATAATCTCGTCGTAAAGCTTCGATTGGATGCTAGGGTTTTCGATGAACCGTGCGATCGCCCACTCCACCGCCGTGCCGGTGGTGTCGGTGCCGCCGTTGAGAAACTCCGAGCACAATGTCACGATCTCGGGGTTCGTAGGAGGATGATTCCGACCTTCAACCGTGAGATCAAACAGTGTATCGAGGTATGAAAACTCCGCCGCCGTGGGGTCGGACCCCGGCGACTTCACCGCCGATCGCCGCCGCTCGATAAACGGGACTAACGTGGCGATCTGCTGTTCTCTCACCTCCATCGCCTTCTTCCGTTGCTTCGAGAAGAAAGGCCTCAACAGCGGTAGATAATCGTCGATTCGAGGGTCTAAAGTGATCAACACCGTCTTCATCATGTTATCCATCTTCTCTATCGTTTCTTCATCCATTTCGACGCCGAAACACATGGCTAAAAGGATGCAAAACACTGCGAACCTTGCGTTCTTCAGCACCCAAACGGCGCCACCGTTCGCCGCCGCCTCCGCCTTCAGCCGTTCGACGAGCTTATCCATCGCCGTAACCCTAACGTGCTTAAACGTGCGCAATTTAGCAGCACTCAGTGCGTTCTGCACCATGTTCTTACGCAACGACCGCCACACCGGACCGTACATCGCAGCGTTGACGGTGAACTTGTTGCAGCTGAAGACCGTCCGGGTCGGGTTCTCCGCGGGTCGGGTCGCGAACACTTGACCCTTTTCAATCAACGCCTCATGAACCAAATCTGCACTAGACAAAATGATCATGGTTCGAGACCCCATTTTGAGGGTGAAAATCGGTCCGTACGTCGGCAACAATTCTCTAACGTACTGGAAGAACGGCTTGCCGGAGCCGGCGACCTGAAACAAGTTTCCGACCACCGGCCACCCCGGCGGCCCCGGCGGCAGATTCACACGTTTCGATTTTGAATTAACAGTGAGCAAGAAGATAACCCCTGATAACAATACTGCAACAGCTGCGAATATTATGTGATAATAAGAAGAAACCTCCATTGTTGGTGATAAACAGAGGAACAAGATGAAGAAAATGATGTGAATTGAGTGATGTTTGTGAGAAATTGAGGGTATAAAAAGGTGGAAATGCATGAATTTACAGGTAGAAGTGTAATTAAGAGGAGACATTCAACACCCTCCAACTGCATATCAATGAAGGGTGTTGGGGGGCCAAATTGGCTATTTTTTATTTAATTTTTAGCAAGAAATGGTTATTTGTTTTTATTATTGTTGTTATTATTGGTGTTTTGGTTGATGGATTAAAATGATGTTGTCTTACCTCAATCTTAGGTGTATGATGAAGTTATTATGGGTACTGTTTTACTCGTTTGTTGAATCTTTTTTGTTTGCTTGTTTGTAAATAGGGGGTCAAAGTCAAATTGTATTAATATCTTATAAATGCTTAAAAGTTAAATTTCATGTTAATAGATAGTTTTAAGATATATATGAGATGATACTTGGTACATTACACTTCATATGAATTAATTTTAATACCTGATTTATAAGCAAAATGATGCATCAGTTTAAAAAACAGTGAATTAAAACATAAATTAAGGTGTAAACACACTGAGAAATCTTCAAATTTTAAGCTGAGCAGAGATAGCACAAATTAAAGTTTGTGCCCCAAATTTTATATGTCAAGTTTGATTAAACTCTTAAGGATAAACAAACCTATTATTTATTTATTTATAATATAGTAATTACGTTTCTTTAAATTTAAGATTGACTAATTGAATAATGTGTATTTAGACAGGTAGATGAAACGTTAACTAAAATTAATCATATATGCATGTAAATAACATTATCATACTATTAATGTTAGTAAATGAGCCGAAACTAAGGTTTTATCATTTTGTTCCAAATAAGTTGAGCTTGAACTCTGTCAGATAAAACAAGTTAAACTTCTTGTCAAGTTAGACTAGCCAAGAATAACATGTGAGAACAAGAATGAGGCTTTTCCTTTAAACCTTATCATTGTCATATTGATAAAGGTATAAAAAAATAGAAGTCTTGAAAAAGCTTTAATTTAGGCTCGTTTAAGAGTATATTTAACAAGTATTTTTTTTATGTCTCGTATTAATGTAATTTTACATGTTATTGGTGTTAGCTGTTAAAAAAAACAAAGAAGTGAGATTGACTTAATGAGAATAAAATCAACAACTTATACATCCTCTTTTCCCATTTTGGCATATTGCAATCGAGTCATCCCCTATTCAGGGTCAAATGGCACTTTGACATATAACCAGCCATCAAAATGTAAAATACTTAAATGGAATATTTATGGTTTATAGGTGATTCAGTCCATTTCCAATAATCGAGTCCAACCACTCCACCCCCTCGTGCTTCCATTCAATTCGTTTCTGTCAAACGACTCACTACTCGAAATTCATTATCTTCCTAATTTATATATTTTCTTTGTCTAATTTATCTATAAATTTTATTGACAAACTAGCAAACTATTGTATATTATCCAACAATAATTCATATCGATTTTATTACCTATTGTTTAACACTGATTTATAACGATTTTTATTGGGCTAATTATTAAAAACCGTTTTTTTAATTTAAATGATAAAGATCAATTAAATTAATTTTATGGGTGAATTTGTGTAATGGGATTGTTTTTTTCTTATTGATAAATTCCAGTAGGAAAAGAAAACAAAAAAACATAAGTTATCAGTAATAATAACAAAATTGTACTTTGTATCATGATTTTCAAGAATACATGATAACGATAACTTTGGCAAATGCATTTACTATTTAGCAGTAAATGTTCTTAAAGCGTCTGTGATAGAAGACTCAAGAATATACATTGGCGGGTGTGACTCTCTCAAGACAGTATCGCTGTGTTCCCGAGTCTTATTTAAGGAGAGAAAAGAAAATAAATGGAAGGAAAGAAGAAATAGTTGTGTTACAGAGTTTTTTTAATGGAAGAAAATGAAAGGATTGTTACAAATTCATGTTCCCGAATCCCGAGTTTACTTAAGGAGGGAAAAGAAAATAAATGGAAGGAAGTGGAAGGAAAAAGAAGGCTAAAAACAATCCTTCCAAAATAAAAGAAAATGGAGAAAAAGGAAAAGAAAGGAAAAAAGAGAAAGGAAAAGAAAAGAAAATGTTTCATTTCTTTTCTTTCGTTAAGTAAACTCGGGAACATAACGTATATACTCAAGGACAACATGGGTTATGATAGTAGATGTTTGTGGCGGCAACAAACAGAAGATGTGAGCGAAGTAGAGAGGAAATGGAGAGAGAGTGATACAAGCGTCTGTAAGATTGGATAATATAGAGGAAGACATAATCGTCCTTAAAATTGAACTACATACACGCTTATTAAAAAGAATCACGTGATAGAAAACCACACAAATTGGTGGTGTAATTGTGTTTGTAATCTTGATATGTAAATAACTTAAGATTATGATAATATTGTTCTATGTATCAAAAGTTTATGCAACAACAATCAATTGTTTAGGACCTTACGTCAATCTCATCCTATTTTTTATAATAGCTCCAAACAAGTAAGCGTGATAATATTGTTCTATGTATCAAAAGTTTATGCAAGAACAATCAATTGTTTAGGACCTTACGTCAATCTCATCCTATTTTTTATAATAGCTCCAAACAAGTAAGCTTGATAAACAATCCTTTTATAGTACTTTTACAAAATAATACATCAAAGCATAAGTTTTTTTATATGCAAAAACATGTTTGACAATTAAGGGAAGGAATTGACCGACGTGAACAATGAAGCTGAGATATTGATGATGAAAATATATTATGTTTTATATTTTTATTTTTCTTATAATAGTTTTTGACAGTGACAAGCAAAGGGAATTCAGTATTTTTTATGTTTATAGATTAAAAATATTTGTAGATACTCCCTTGTTAATAGTTTTCATTTTTTATTATTTTAAACGGCTAAAGTCGATTGTCTGTCACGTTTCGAAGAGAAGCTCGTATTTATGTACACCACCATCATGTCTTAACAGTTCTAGAGATAACTCACACCACTGTGATAAGATCCCCGAAGTCAAGATCAAACTCGTGACCTAAAACCTTGCTCTACCATTTATCACGGTTGTTGATAGTTAAGGTAAAATCATTTAAGCATAATAACATTATTACGGGATTGTTATTGAAAAAACTAATCAAAAACTCTGGTAAGTTGGTGTGTATTTTGATCAACCATTTATGAAAGTAAAATGATGATAAAAGTAAACCTAATCAAATCATATATTTTAAATATGGTTAAGACGTATAATAAACTCCAACTATGGTGATCTAAGAATAGACGGTGTCGTGACCGGGGAAGGATTGCTCCGGGTGGGAACACCACCCCTTGATCCGATGAGAAAAATAACCCCCAACCGAATAAAAATTCCTGGGGATTCAACAGGTTAAAGATAATTCATACTATATCACCCATAATGCACGTTGGGGAATGTGAAGAAAAGTAAAATATGGGTGCACGTTGGGGGAATGTGAAGAAAAGTAAAAATATGAGTGCACGTTGGGGGAATGTGAGGAAAATTAAAAAACCACTATGCAAAACGAATAAATTTGAGGAGAAAAAATTTAATGTGTTGTTAACGTGACAACTAGGGAAACCAATGAAAGCTAGGACGACTCAAACCCCTGATCTAATAGATACTTGTTTTGATTTTAACATAATAGTAATTACTTTTTCCTATTTTAAAAAATGTTATTATCATAAGTTAGAATTCATGTTCGCGTGAAAATTGACCCCTTTTCCCCGTAAAAGTAATTCATTGTTATATTTAATCTCAAACTCACATAGTTTCTCCGTTGGTATAGTTTTATTGACATAATTTTAATGATGTATGGTAATAATGTTCATTTGCTTTAATATTAGGGAAAACTTTATAAAAAGATAACCAAGTTTCAATAGTGTTCCAATTAAGTTACTTATTCTTTTTTGTCTCATTTAGGTCACTTAAGTTTAAATGGATGTTCTAATATTATATATTTTACCTGTTTTACAGGTAAACATGATCGACTTTTTAGTTTCCACCATCAAGCTTGAGAGAACATGCAATAACCCTAATCGAGCGAAGTCGAATGAGAATAATTTTTCGCTGCCGATTCGAAGAAAAGCGAGTGTAATCGTCATTAAAGAAACAACGGTAAGTATTCGTTATGTTATCAGATCTATTAATCTATTCTAATTGTGATATGAATGTTCCGATCGATGTTGCCGTCAATGTTAGACTATTATCCATGTAGTTTTAGGTTTGACTTTTTAAGTTGAATATATTTTGAGTTTGCCATCAAAAACACCACATGTTGCCGTCACCGTCAATTTGATATTTCTTATGCTTTATTGTTTCATGTTTTGTTTAGATTAGTTAATTACTATAAGTTGAATATTTTTTATTCTTTTAATGTGTAGGTAAGATGAACTTAGAAGATGATTTTAATCCTTTTGAATTAAATCAAAATGATGATAATGAAGTTATTATGAACCAACCAATCAATGATCCTTTTTTGAGTGTATTTTGTTATGATAAGGATGATGAGAATGAAGATGATGTTATTTCTATTGAAGATTGGAGTGAAAGTGAACAAGATTATAAGAGTAATAGTGATGATGATTGTGAACATGAAGTTGCATATCCATGTTATGATCCTAATGTGGATTGGAAATTGATGAAGCCTATGATAGGAATGAAATTTGAGAGTCCTGCTCAACTAAAGGAAAGCTTAATTGATTATGGTGTTTCAAATGGTTACCAATTGGTGTTTTTGGTAAACAATCACAATAGGTTATTGGTAAGATGTGGGAAAGAAGAATCCGAAGAGGATAGTAAGGGGGAAAAAAAGAAAATATGGAAGTGTTCATTTAGGCTTTGGGCCTCTAGAAATAGAGGTGAGAGTTCTTTTCAAATAAAAACTCTAGATGATAATCATACATGCTCAAGAAAGTTTTCTTTAGGTTCTCTTGTTACATATTCTTGGATTGCAAAACGATATTTTAAGATTATAATTCAAAACCCTGAGATTAGTTTAAGAGATATACAGAGAGATATCATGAGAAAATACGAATGCAGAGTGAGTATTGGTCAATGTAGTAGAGCAAAAAAGAAGGTATTGGATGACTTTGAGGGTGGATTGAAAGAACACTATGCAAGACTTTCAGATTATAAAGCTGAGATATTAAAAACAAACCCGGGAAGTACTGTGAAGATGGCTGTGAATACGATGACAAATGGAGATATTTTCTTTAATAGTTACTATATTTGTTTTAAGGGTATCAAGGATGGATGGATCAATGGGTGCAGAAAAATTTTTTGCTTGGATGGATGTTTTCTGAAAATAGTGGTCAATTACTCTCGGCTATTGGAAGAGATGCTAATAATCATATTTTTCCTTTAGCATGGGCTATTCTGTCCGTTGAGAATAAGGAAAATTGGAAATGGTTTCTTGATCTTTTAAGGGATGACATTGAAATGGAAGGTGGGCTTGGCCTAAGTTTGATTTCTGATCAACACAAGGTATTTTGTACCAGTTACTCATCTTTGTTATGTATTTCTTGTTATATATTTGTTTATATGTTTTGTGTTTGTTGTTGTCTAGGGAATTATAGAAGCTGTGAAAGATGTATTTCCATATGCTGAGCACAGACAATGTACAGGACACATTTATGCTAATTTTAAGAAGAAATTCCGTGGGCTTCAATTTAAAAATCTATTTTGGGGCGCTGCAAAGTCAACTACCGAAAAACAATTTGAAGAAAAAATGAAAGAGCTAAAAACCATCAACAAAGGTGCGCATACTTATCTTATGGAAAGAAATCCAATTACTTGGTCAAGAGCTTTTTTAAGATTAATAGAGCTTGTGATGCATTTGAGAATGGAATGAGTGAAAGCTTTAATTCACGCATTCGAGTCGCGCGAAGAAAGCCTATCATCACTATGTTAGAAGAAATCAGAACATTTGTGATGCATAGAATTTTCTTAATGGCGAAAAAAGCAGAAACTTTAGAACATGATGTATGTCCAAGAATCAGGAAAAAACTAGAAGATATTAAAAAGAAACAAAGGTAATAATTGTATTTTTAAGTTTTTTATTACTTGTATGAATTTTTATGGACTTTGTGGGTTGATTGTGTAGGCATTGGAAGGTGACTCCAAGTGATAATATCATATTTGAAGTAAGAAACGAGAAAGATGCATTTGTAGTTGACTCTGATGAACATACTTGTACTTGTAGATCATGGCAATTGTCAGGAATACCTTGTGTTCATTCAGTAGCAGCTTTATCTTTCATCAACAAGGACCCAGAATTTTATGTTAGTAATTGGTTTAAAAAGGATATGTTTAAGGAAGCATATAAATATTCTATCAACCATTGAAAGGAAGTATGTATTGGCCTAAAACAGATGATATAAAACCGCTACCTCCAAAAGAAAGACGAATGCCCGGCAGGCCAACGGTAAAAAGGAAAAGAGATCCTTCAGAGAAAGAGAAGAATAACTCGAAAGTCAGATTTGGAAGAAATATGACTTGCAAAAATTGTCAAGGAATTGGACACAATATCAGGTCTTGCACTAAAGAGAAAAGAGATCCGGAACCAAAAGAAGCAAGGCCAAAGGGTAGACCTAAAAAAGTAAAATCAACAAGTGTGACCCGCGATGAGAATGTTGTCTAGTATTTTGTTATTTTCCTTGTTGTTTCTTGCAATTGTTTCGAATTTTGGACTAGTATTTTTAAGGTGTTTTTTATTTATATTACTGGATTGAAAAGAAAAAATTTATGGTGATTTTGTTGGTTATGACATATTTTAGCAAAAGGTTACTATCACAGGTTATGTGAAAAAACGGTTTAGTTTTTTAGTTACCAGCATAGCAAATAAAAATTACATTAATGTTTGTTAAGGAATTAAATTACAGGTTAGCATTATAGTCAATTAAAATTAGAATCATCCTTTTTAGATATTCATCATAGATATTAAATTATAAATCGTTGTAAAATAATTATCCTTTTTTGAATTTATTTGTATGCCACCATCGCATATAATCATTTTTCAAATATAAAATCTAACTAAGACTTAAAGTATTTATATTTAATAAATTTAAAAAAATGTTTTTAAATCCACATCTGTTATAAATAAAAGGAAAAACAAACTAAAAGAAATAAAATACAGCCACATCATCATGTTTACCTGTAAAACAGGTAAAATATATAGTATTAGAACATCCATTTAAACTTAAGTGACCTAAATGAGACAAAAAAAGAATGAGTAACTTAATTGGAACACTATTGAAACTTGGTTATCTTTTTACGAAGTTTTCCCTTAATAGTAAGTTATGAATGCACTTGAAAGTCAATCGATCAACAGTAAATGCATTATAACTTGAGTAGGTGTACTTTGACTTCAATACCATACTCTCGCAATGATCCAGATTTTGGCGAGACATGTCTTTTGACGTCTTTAAAATTCACACATGCTATGCCTTATGATACGGCCATGATGGTCCATTGGTCCCTAACAATTCCATGGCGAATGTATCGACAACGTATTTTCATTAGAGTTATCGGCAACATGAATGTTGCTTTGCGACATGGTACATGTTTTTACGATCTCGGGAATAAATATTTTGTTGTTTTACGATCATCCAGAGTATCTCAACAAGCATAAGATCTTCCATAGAGTCTCGGTCTTGATCATAGAATCGTAAAAAATAAGATTTTGACCATATCATATTTTACTTGACTTGAAATATCAACCTAAAATAAAAAATAAAATAAAAACATAAAGACTCACACGTTAAAGTAGCAAAAGTAATATATTATTATTAAGGTAATCTTTCATATTCAATAGCACAACACGAAAAGTCCAAATTATTAATACTTTAATTTTACAATTTAGAACACTAACCAAAATGCAATATTATTATCTTTAAAAGTTTGATTATTTTAATGGAGCTACAATCCACTTGATTTGATCCTTCCATAGTTCCATCCCAATTCAAATAGAGAAAAATGATCCATAATAAAATCTTAGTTCTAACCACATTATTTTAATATATGATATAACATAAGGTGCGAGTAAACAAAGCCATACACATTAAACTGGTTCATGTCTGCGAAGGAGATTTTACTTTTTAGTAGAAAACTACTCATCAAATATATAAAAGTAAATGGTAATTTTAACAACACCCTATAACACATTATAGATAAAATATGTCAATATCAATGATAACTTATTATTTTGATGAATCATTTCTTTAGAATTGTCACTTTCATGTCATATAAGCCTAGTTGCGTTCTCCCCTAAGAGAGTTCACAACCAAGCACGAAAACAATATTATTTTTAGAGTAAATTACCATTTGCATACCTGAGGTTTGATGATTTTAACCATTTGCATCCCTACAGTTTAAAAATCATCATATACCCCCTAACGTTTCATTTTTGTTTCCATTTGAATCCAAAACACTAACACAGTTAACTTATTCTGTTAACTTTTTATAAAATGACAAAAATGCCCTTAATTCACAACTACAAGTCGCCCCCTCACCGGAGATGGAAACCGGAGACGATTGGGTTTCTCTTCCTCCTCTGCATCCATCAATCCGATTCACAATAATCACAAAATCAACTGAACCACACGCTATCAACTATCAAGCTTTGTTTTTTGTCATCAATGGCGTCTCTTGCAACCTTCGCACCCACCACCGCCATTAACGGCCTCGCCGGCAGCTCCCTCGCCGGAACCAAGCTCAACCTCCGCCCATCTCACCGGAGCATCAAACCCACATCGTATAGGTACTAAAACACCTAATTTCTCCTCAATTTCACTTCAATTCCTCTTCGTGAATGCTTAATTGAATCTTTGGGCTTTTGGAGGCTTTTTTATGGGTGGTCGTGGATGTGTAAAGCTGGAGCTGTGGTGGCGAAATACGGTGACAAAAGTGTATACTTTGATCTTGAAGATTTGGGCAACTCCACTGGTCAATGGGATGTTTATGGCTCTGATGCACCTTCACCTTACAACCCCCTCCAGGTGTTCGACCTATTGCCTCAATGAAATTCTTGATCCCATTATCAGAATATTAAGTTGTATTGTGTTCTAATGTATATGGGTTGTTAATGGTTGTAGTTGTAGACCCTTGAATGATTGAATCTGTTGTTTTGATCGATTCGATTGCAGAGTAAGTTCTTTGAGACATTTGCTGCACCTTTCTCCGTCGGTTGCATCCTCTCACCCACCGCCGGTGTCGCCAAAGAGTTCGCCGACGAACTCGGTTTCTTCAAATCCGCCAGTGCTTCCTACAAGGACGTCGTTGTTGACGTCATCGGCGTTTTCGTCGCCGTGATCGCTATTTATCTACTGCGGAATTCCTTTTGTTTTCGCGATAGATCCGCGCAATTAGAGCAAAATCGAGGATATGAGATGGTTTGATTCATGTTTGGCTTCTATATACAGACTTCTGAATCTGCAGCGGAGGGTGCGGAGGAGTAGGCGAGCTAGCGTCATGGCGGTGGTGGTGGATGACGGTGGTGACGGCGGTGGAAGTGGTGACGGTGGTTGTGGTGGTGGAGTGGGTGGGGGTTGTGGTGGTGAAGTGGGTGGGGGTTGTGGGTTAAGGGTTAAGAGATAGAGAGAGAAATAGATAAAGAGAGAAAGGACAATTTAGTCTTTTTACAAAAAGTTAACAGAATAAGTTAACGGTGTTAGTGTTTTGGATTCAAATGGGGAAAAAATGAAACGTTAGGGTGTATATGAAGATTTTTAAACTGTAGGGATGCAAATGGTTAAAATCATCAAACCTCAGGTATGCAAATGGTAATTCACTCTATTTTTTAATAAAACAAAAAAAAATCATGTATAAAAACTTAAATGAAGGGGGTGGGGGTGGGATGGGATGTGGATTAATAAATTAAGCTCAACTAGAAAATCGGTGAAGGGTATGGTGGCCCAACCTCTAGTTCAATGCAAACATGATTTAATATTTTGCTTTTCACCTAGTTTTATTTTAACATTATTATTATATACGGCTAATACAAAAATAGTTAGCAGTTATTAGCCGCATGAAATTTATAACAAGGCAAGTTTTTAAAATTTGCACTTCACTTTGTTTGATAACAATTTTGGTTAATCATGCTTACCTAACTACAAATTTTAGTGCTAATAAAATAGAAGTTAAAATGTTCATGTTATAAGTATATATTTATGACCAGATCGCTATTTAAATGTTATAAGCATGTTTGACGTATTGTAAATTGAACATTAAGCATAAACGCGGGATTTGCTCGTGCGTTGCACAGGTTAGGTTCAAGTAAAAAATTTATACTTAAACATAGATATAAACAAGGATATCGTAACGTTACATTCGTACTTTGAAAATAATATATTATACTTGATCCGTGTTTTTTAGGGACGCCTTGTGGGGATACGCATTGAAATGTAAGTATAAATAATAACATCGCGTCATAATATTCTGGATTTAAACGTTAGAGATATATAATATTCGACTTGGGACGTATATAAGTTCTGAAAACTTAGACCCAAGTTGATTTTAAATAAATGTTATATCAAAACATGGAGAAAAACAAGTACATAATATAGGTTCTAAAAACTTATTAAATAAAGATAAGAAAAATATGCTATATACGATCAACGCCGTTTTCAAACAAAACTTACGCCGAAATGTAAATAAAGATAGGTTAATCGTTACAATTTTAAATGTAAGAAAATATATTTGGTTTTAATGACCAAAGTTTTGTGCATCAAAAGTTTCTCAAAAGGTTATCGAAATCTTCTATATATCTTTACGTTAATTACACGGACGGTATTTGTGATATTTTTAAAATACATGTATGATCCTAAACTTTAAGAAAGTACAATTATAATCTCAATTGTTTATCAAATCATAACACTAGTTATCCTTAAAATTGATAAGCGTTAAGTGTTTCAATCATAAAACGAACATAATTTAAAAACACTGACCGATCAAGACTAAACTAAGATTGAATTGTTTGCATATGTCCTAATCACCACAATAGTGATTCTGACTTTCTTCTTCTTCACATGGAAAGTTGTCCATAGTTACAATTAACTTTAAATCGAATATAATTAATCACCCTCCGTTTTCTTAAACATTAAATGCTAGACTACTAGAATGGGCGTACCTGGTGCTGCAAAGAGTTCCCGCGTTTTCGCAGGGTCCAGGGAGGGTCCGTCCCATTTAAGGGAAGATGTACGCGGTCTTTCCCCACATTTTGTGGGGAGGCCGTTTCCACGGATCGAACCTGAGACATTCGGTCCCTTAGGAACAGCTTTTACCGCTGCGCCAAGGCCCGCCTCTCTAGACTACTAGAATGGTAAATCCAAAATCTAAAACTAGCCTACAAGACCAATATTGATTACTAAACCTTAAATCATCTTGTGGGTTAAACAACAAAGTTTGATTTCTAATACCTTAAATCCCCACTGATTTTATGACGCACTACCAGACTACAAGACCATAACTAAATACTAATTAGTGTAAGAAGTTATTTTTTTAACGGTATATATACGGTATTGTTTCGAAAGATATGTATTATTTTAATCAGACTTACCTATACGTTTTTCAATCAGGACTGCACCACAGCCCCATCGGGGGAGGTAGTTAAGCACGGACATATGGTCAACAAATAACCAAAAGGATAGTATTATTAGTACGCCACCACTAATTAAACCCTAATTTACGTATTAACTTAACTAGGTTATAGACCCGTGTAAATACACGGGTAGAATAACACAATATCATATTAGCAATAACAAAATCAAAGTTGAAGGAAAATATAAAGTTGTACAAAAGTGAGATAAATGAAGAATGTTAATCGCGTACAAAGATAAATAATAAAAATATAATTAAAATTCACAAATCTGAAAATACTTCTTTATACACAACATTTGTGGTTTTGTTTGTAATTTTGCCGTCTTTATCAAGTATTAATAGCTTTAATCCATCTCTGCTTTTAACTCTAGATAACGCCACATATAGTTGACCATGTGTAAACACCGGTTGCTTTAGGTACAAACCCACCCGACAAAGCGATTGACCTTGACTTTTGTTTATGGTCATGGCAAAACATACAGCTAGAGGGAACTGTCTTCTTTGAAACTTAAATGGAATCCTTTTGTCTGATGGTATTAGCCGAAATCTAGGGATAAATGTTCGAGTGCCAATATTACTACCAGATATTATTTGCACTTCAATAACACGATTGCCAAGCGACAAAACTTGTAGTCGAGTTCCATTGCATAAACCATTCTTCTGATCAATATTTCTTAATAACATCACCGGAACACCAATCTTTAGTATTAATTTATGGTTGGGCAACCCTGAAAGTTTAAGTCCATTCAGGACCTCAGGAGAGTATAAACTTGGATCAAAATTATCATGAACATACTCTGATTCAGATATACTATCAGAACTAAGGTATTCCTTTTCTTCCCCTGGAAACATTGAAAGCAAACGATCATTAATCTCTTCCACGACTTCATTTGTAGGAGCAAGTATTGCTCTATCTTTGAAATATTCAGAATTTTTGAAATTCTGAAGAATGTATGGATACACAAAATCAATAAGAGACGAAACAGGATCATATGAGTCAGTAATTAAAAGATCATCGGGTATGTCTATAACAGCCTCACCATCATTACAGGAACCAACTTTTCCTTCACCTAAATGCAACAACCATTCTGCAAACATCTTTGTTTGTTGAATATTAGCTGACGTACCACCTGCACTTAACCTCATGTTTTTAGTCAATCTTAAAACTTTACAATGATGCCAAATGTAGTAAGAGCTTAAGGACGCATTGACGATGTCTTGCCTGCTACCGTTTGGGACAACCGGTAGTATTTGCCTAAAGTCACCTCCAAAGACAATAACCTTACCTCCAAATGGCATTTCATTGTTTGGAATGTCATCAGTAGTGAATATGTCTCTTAAGGTTCTATCCAAGGCTTCAAATCCATGCTTGTGAATCATTGGTGCTTCATCCCATATAATCAATTTTGTTTTCTTTAATAAGTAGGCAATATCGCTTTGTGGCAGAATGTGACATATAGAATCCTCATTCAAATTTAAAGGAATAAGGAATCTTGAATGAGCTGTCCTACCTCCGGTTAACAACAAAGACGCAATTCCACTTGAAGCAACATTTAAGACTATTTGTCCTTTTGATCTTATTGCCGTAGATAACGTCTTCCATAGATATGTTTTCCCAGTTCCACCATAGCCATAAACAAAATAAACTCCTCCATTGTTATGCTCTACAGCATTATTTATTTCTTCAAAAACCATTCGTTGTTCATCGGTTAATGAACTAAGTAGTGTATTAAACTCAATTTGCAGTTCATTCTTATCATACGATAGTTCTTCATTTATCAACCGATTGTTGGAGGAAGCTATACATTCATGATTTGGGAATGGCATGGTTGGGAAGTTACGTAACGTGGAATTGTTGCGAAGCAATATATTTTCTATTTCAAACAATGTCATATTCTTTATTTGATCTTCGTGAAGTGTGATATCTGTTTGGGGTCAAAACATACGTTATATAAAAATTTATTAAATATATATATTTAATAAAAGACAATTCATAAATATAATAAATAGGAAAGAGCATAGAATTTTCTTTCATACCTGGAGACTTCAAAATTAGTTGTTGCTTGTAAAGAATTCCATCAGATAGATACTCCCGTGTTTTTTCCCAAACATAATCTGGTCTCAATAAACTATTAGAAGTTAACATCGTAGAAAATAAATTTCTTAAATAATATCCAGAACTGGAATGGGCTGCTTCCTTAATTGCTTCAATATATTCCAAGTCATCATCCAAAAGCCCAAGAGAATAACATGCATCTCTAAATGTAGGCAGTACTTGTCCATTTACGGTACGTATTTCTTCAAATGACCTTGGACCTCTTGTTTTGTTCAATAAAATTCTTAAAAAATATGCTTCGCCATGTGATGGAGAAACTGAATGAATTCTTCCAAGAGAAAATCCCCTTTTTCTTGGTTCCCATATATTCGGACCAGGTTTCCAAACAAACTTAGTAGGAAACTCAACATAAGATAGTTTGCGCGCCTCTTTATAAACTTGATTACACTGCATCCAATTTAAAAACATCAATGAAGCAACTGAAGGTTTATCCAAAACCTTATCTATATCATCATCAACTTCATAGACAATCTGATGTTGTCCGGGAAGATGGAAGGGGAGCCTCATAACAGAAGGGGTCCTGTAATGAACATCATATCCATATATACGCCATGATGCCTCACAAGCAGATACATATCTACAGTCATAGTATTCTTTAATTTCATCTACCTTTGTCTGTTGAACATCTTCATTGTTGCTTTGGACAACAGAAACAGTAGCCCTGTCAGGACCTTTGTTGATATACTTGAACAAATATTTTATAGATGAAGCCTGGTTACACCACTCAACATTAATATGAGCTTCATATTTTTTCAAAAGAACCTTATTATAAGGAACCACACTCCGGTTGTCTAACCGAACTCCAGATTTTTCAACATAGCACCCATTATCTCGTCTTCTATATGCAGGGAATCCTTGGGCGTCTATAGAAGTGTTTTCACGGAATATTTTTGGGAAATTTTTTGAACACTTGTTATCGATCATGCAGGGACAGTTCATATTATGAGGACCACATGGACCATGGATCATCAACTCACTGACAAGATAATATAAATCGGGATCTTCTTTCTTGTCTGGTATCTCAGCAGAAATAAAAGGATCAATATGATCAGCGGTAGGAAGCTTGTGATCACCGTGCATGAATAAACAAATATGAGCATGCGGCAGACCTCGTTTTTGAAACTCGACTGTGTAAACAACTATAAAAAAAGTAAATGAACTAAGTGATAAAAATCATATCAATTATATAAATGTTATAAATGAAATATAAAACCAAAAGTACAAATTAAGTTGAAGGATTTGAATAATAAAAGTATTTAAAATTTATTAATAAAGAGAACCTTGTGCGGTTTGAATAATAAAAGTATTTAAATATTTATTAATAAAGAGATATAAACTATAACATGTTAATAATGAAATTAACAAAGAAAGAAAGTGACGCTACATGAATGATTAAGAAGGTCGATTAATTAAGAAACGAAATATGAACTTGATCTGAAATTTCATAACAATTATATTATAAAATATAACATTAGATAGAAATTGATCGAGTTTGTTATTGTGAAAGTGATAAAAATCATATCAATTATATAAATGTTATAAATGAAATATAAAACCAAAAGTACAAATTATGAATTATGAAATAATAATATAATGTATCATACCTGCTTGAACTTTACCCAAGATAGCTTTGTCCTTTAAATCTTTAATTAAAGAATCCAACTTAATTTTAAATAATCTGCATAATATATCAGGTCTATCTTCAGGATTAAGAGTTGCGTCTTTAAGGAATCTGCGAACCTCGGGCCATTTTGGATTACACGTAAAAGTGATGAATAAATCAGGGTATCCGAACCATTTACAAATAGACATTGCGTCTAAATAGTTCTGCATCATGTACCGAGCACCTCCAGTAAACGAAGATGGCAATATAACACGTACCCCAATATTTGAAATGTCTGATCCTCCTTGATTTTTTACGTTCTGTATTTTCTCATAAGATTCACATCTAAGTTTTTTTTGTTGTGAACGTATGAATATTAGTCTTTCACTTTCAATCATTGTATACACATCCACTAAAAACTGTTGGAATAACCTTCTTGAATTTAGGATCAATGAGAATTGATTAACTCTATCCTGGATTCTGAAAGCAAAGAATTGACGCATTGAAAGCATTTTTTGTTTTGTAGTTGATGAAACCGGTGTGTGTCTGTGAGGTATGTCAACTCGGTAACCATCATCACCGTAAGGAAATAATAGCGGATATTGGAGGGCAAGGTATGATGGATGAAGCTCACTTATACGTTCTATAGTTCCTGATTGAGTTTTAACAATAATATCCCTTCTATCGATAGAATCCCCAATCTCTCCAACAACTAATGTTGCAACTTCAGATACGGTGGGTAAGTTGTACGTACGACCATCTTTTGCCCTTTTACCAATTAAACGAAGTTTCAGGTCAAGATGAGGATTTTTTTTGAAGCAATCTCTGGCCATCCTATAAGATTTCACTAACTCATTATCTGAATCTAGCCTTTGCTTTAGATATTTTATAATTTCTTCATCTAGTAGTTTAGCCCTTTTGCTCAGCCCGTTTGATGAATCACTGTCAAGAATATGATAAAATATTATTAGATAAATAACTTTGTTAAAAAACATAAACATGTAAATATACATATACCAAATAGTATACATATATTAAAAAAAGTTGTTAATAATTTTAATCAGTATTGTGAAAACATACCTAAAAATGGTTGCCTATTTGAACCTCATTTTCTGTGTCATATATGTAAAGTTGAGAAAATCTTGGTTTGGAACCATTCATAGGTAGAAGACTTCCAATACTATGATAATTTTGTCCACTCATCCTGAATATAAAAGGAGCTTTCCCCTTATTAATGGATGAATCTATCTTACCCCCCATCGACGTAAAAGAAAACATAGAGTTATAACGTCGAATATTCTTTAAAAGAATTTGCTTTTTACATCCACACAACGATAAAGATTCTGATACTCCATATTCGGATCCTTTAAATTTGGTAATTCGACTTTTCCATATGCACAACATATAGAGTAACTTTGTTTAGCACGACTTTTTACTCCCCTATTTGCTTCTTCCTTCCATATTTTTGCAGAACATATTTGACAAATCACAGATTGATCACCATGATCAAGGTAATCTGTAAAAATAAGAAAAGTGAAAACTTTATAATATTATAAAAATAAGTATGACATAAATAATACCTTTGGAGATGCCTTTAAAGTTATCTTTATTAATTTGTGTGTTGTCATCACTTGGTTCTTGTGTGAGGTCTAGTGTAGTTATTTCTCCTGATGTAAGAGACTTTTGTTTCAATTTACTCTTTCCCGACGGCAACTTAGATGTTGTACATGATGACGCAGGGGTATTAAAAAATGGTCTTTGGTATAGATGATATATCCGGTTTGTAGATGACGGTGAAGTTATGATCTCATTTGTTGTATCTACATTTATAATTACACTTGTAAAGTTAAAAAATTGATCATATAGAAATGATATAAATGTAAATATAAATTTTGCGATTATCATTAATGGTGAGTGAAAGTAAAGGAGAAAATGAAAACTTACCTTTTTTTCTTAAAGATAGTGAACATGAAGAATTATTATTTGGAGATAGACTTTGTAATGTTAAATGTTGAAAAGTTGCAGGATAATTAACCGTAACATTTTCTTTGCCACTTGGAAAGTAATATATAAAAAAAATGAAGGTCATGCATTCTATTGATAGTGTTTACGCTCACTTTTGAAAAAAAAATTATTGAAATGATATTCTTAAGATTTTTATATCTAAAATTGTAAAAACAATGTAATTTGTAAATATGCTTTTGTTGTGACTCTTTTGACAGTGTTATTGATTTCTACAAAAGAGTCACAACAAAATTCTAGGCTCAAGTTAAAGAATTTAATGTTTTTTTTTCAGAACATTTGTAATAGGTAATTCAAATTTCATATTCATACACTGTTATTTGAAGATTTCAAGAATCTATTATCACTTTAATTGAGATCAAGGAATAATTTGGCACAAGATACGTCCTCTTGCGTCTACATAAGATTATGTAAAAATTATGACTCTTTTTACAAAGTTTGTGACTCTTTGTATAGAAAAAATGAAGGTCTATAATTAATAATTTTTATTCAATTTACTATCATTTTGTTGTGACTCTTTTGTAGAAATCAATTTTTTTAAATCATAGGTAAAATAAATTGTATATTTATCTTTCACAAATATTTTTTGTTTTATATGCAAATTAATATATTTACAATTATTAAACCTTGTAATACACGTGCTATAACCTATTTATCTATAAAAGTATTTATGATATACATGTTCAATACATAATTTAATCTAAAAATGAACAAAATATTACCTACGTAATTTGAAGTTACTTTAGAAGATCGAGACATGGAAGGAGACTGAACGTTTTTTGAGTCGAACATGTTTTGTTTCTTCCCATCCAAATATAATTTTCTGAGCTTTCTCGCATGTGTTGGATCATATTTTTGTAAAGTAATATCTACAGGAGGAGTATAAACGAAAAGTTAATTATGATTATAATACAAAATATAAATTATATAAAAGTAAGATATAAATTGCTTTGTTAATTGTAATTAAAAGTGAATTAAAAAACGTTTAAGATGGAATGAATGAAATACCATTTGAAATATCACTGAACGGTCTTCTATGGAGTTGGTCTACAAAACCATAAAATAAAACAGTCAGAATAAACTATACCTAGTAGAATAAATATATTGTTGCGATTAAAATGTTAAAGATATAGATTTTTGACGTATTTTTATAAATATAACAATCAGTGTAAGTTAAAGAACTTTAGCGACAGATAAGTCCGTTGGTAACTTCTCGCCAATTGTATGTTTTGTCAGTCAATTAGACATGTATAGAAACTTGTTAAAGATTTTATCAACAAATCACCCACAAAATTTACCAATAGATCACCCACGGCGATTGTGGTATTTAAGATCTACCAATAATCTTCTTAATGTTTTCATTGGGATTATTGTATGCAAGTAATTCTTTTATCTGTAATATTAACCTTTCTAGTAGTGGATTAAGGTAATGTATTTTTATACTCCTTAATTACAGAACTGAAAAGTGTTAAAATTCTCTCGTTTTGTTCTTTAAACTTTTAAATTAAATAAATTTCAGTATACAAATGTCTAAATCTTGAAACTTCTAAAATGAGTAAGACATATGTTACAATTAATATCTTCAAGTATTATTCAACAAAAACATGTATTATTTTTTAAAAAGAAATATTCAATATAATAATTAAAACGTTTTTTAGTTGGCACCCGTGTACAATAAACTGTTTGAATTTAAAAAGAAACTTTCAATATAAAAATTAAACTAAAATCCAAGCATAATAAAATTAATAACCATGTAACCAAATCCAACAAGTTAGTTCAATAACAATAAAGAATACGAAAATTGTAGCAATAAATACTGAAACAATTAAAAACTTTAAAACATAAAAGTAGGGATCATTTCTCGGTTTTTGGAATTAAAAGTTTTTGCTTTCCGTTTGATTTTTCATAAACGCCGGAAAATGTACGGGATTTGGTTGACAAATGACCTGGAACTTCATCGTCATCGTAAATGTCCACAAGATTACGTTTTAAAGCAGTCGTGCTTTCATCTTCTCTATCAACAACGGTCGTATTTTTGCATGGGGTTTGATTTGAGACCGGTGTAGCATTGTCTTCAGTGACAGAAACAACATCCTTTTCCTTCAATATAAATATATATAACAAATTTATATAAAATATTGAAAATAAACTTTGTAAAAATAAATTTATTATTAAACAACCAATTGATATATTAAATTAGTATATGTATTATATAACATCGTACCTTACGGTTGATAGTATCTTCAGATTGGAATTCCCCAGACATGCATGCTAACGAATCAGAATTTTCCTGATATGATACAATGAAAAAAAATGTCAACAGTTGTTGATAGCAAGACTGAAGCATGCTTGTGCTCTCAATATGCTCATATTTGCTTTTGATACAGTTGGGAATCACGTGTAATACACCATTAGAATTACCTGGAACTTCACCATTAGAAAGCCATTGACATCTTAATAGTGACTAAAAGTGAAAGCAAACAGTGAAAGTGGAAAAACTGAATAGTTTGAGGTTTTTATTAATTTATAACTTTTACCCAACATGTTTTTCACAACACAACAATCAAATTTAAATTGCTAACATAATACCGCAGATGTAATAGACATTTAAATACAACTCTAATGCACTAAATAATAGGTTACCTCATCAATGTTAAGCTTCTTTTGAAGTTCACAAAGAATCCTTTTGTCTTGAGTTAATTTGGAAATGGTGTAAATCTTGTAGTTGTTGTCCAAATTATACTTTGTGATTTCTACCTTGAACCCAAATCTCTGATCTATAAGATTTTTGAAATCATCTGGAAATAGATCTGAATCTAGAGGGGCCTGTACAATGTGCAACATATTTACATTAGATTATTGTTTAAGTCATTAAATGGAAAACAGTAAGAGTTATTCATACACTTAAAATTTCTTGCAATAATTCATTTGCTGTTTTCTTTAAATCTTCTTAGCTTCTCGGTCCCATAAAACTAAGTCAACAACACCAGTGGTATCTTGAACTTTGAGTATAATTTTCTACCTGTAAAATATGTCAACAAAACAATTAGATAGGGCGAGTTAAGTTATATTTTAAGTAAATAAGTAGATAATATAAATAAGAAAACAATTATTGTTAAACCTGATAATAGCATCAACAACTTTGCCTCCACATTTAAATATCTGTTTTTCTTTAGGCTCATTAGACCCATCAGCAACCTCTCTTGGATTCACAGGATTTACCATTTTGTTGCAAAATTTGCAAGCATGATAGTACCACTTGACATCTCGAGGAATAAATATAATTGTACCAAAGATGACAAACGACATTTGCTAGAAAAAAATAAATAATAGTTACCATTTAATTAAGTGGAAAACAAATTACATTCATAGCTAAAAAAAGCCCAAAAACTCCATACCGTATCAATACCATCAATTTTTGCCACGTGTTTGAATTCTGTCTGAAAAACGAAATCATCATGAAACGACATAAGCATGGATGGCCCGGTTATAACAGAACTTGATGATGCACCGTGTACTTGATTTTTCTTTTCCAAACTGTATTAAAACAGACGTATATTAATGGGATAATCAACTAATTTAATGAGTATTAAAGAAAGTGATTAATATAACAAACCTTTGTTTGAAATGGAGAATCTCATCAATGTTATCATTGATAAAAAGACGGCTGTGATTGAAGGAGTTTGAAACCGAAGTACGTTCTGTTGAAATACAATAAAAAAATGTTACAAAGCAAAGATGTGTAAATATATAATTTATTATCAAAATGAATTTAAAACAAATAGCCAATGTAGAAAAAACCATCATGAATCTTGGCGTAACCAAACTGAAGTATGATCACAACATGACCATCATCTTCTTTTGTGGTCAGGTAATTCGATATCTGATCAGCATAAGTATCCCATACAGTGAGAGAAACCTTTTTTCCACTGCAAAATGACCATTTTAGTCACCTATTATCGGCAAAAACATTTGTATAAAATCTGAAAATCAAATGTAAATTAAAAAAAAGTAAACTTACTTTAAATCTTGAATCATAAGACTCATTTTCCTACAGCTTGAACCATCCTTTTTTATAATATTTTCACTCTTATAGTAAGAAACAATAAGACCAATAACGTCTGTAACATGAGAATCATATTCAATTTATTTAAATTAAATTAAAAAACACTCAGTTGTTCAGCAAAGGTCTCCTTTGGGTTATTCTTGACCGGTTGTCGCCATAAGTGTATAATGCGAACCTTAATAGTTGAATCATCCTTAAAAGCACTCAGTTTGTTCAGCAAAGTAACATGTGATTCAGCCATTATATCTGCAATGAAGTAATGAAAATTGATTAAATGGTATAAAAACAGGGCAGAAGATCGTACACTGTGGCAAACTGAAATATAAAGCTGAAATCTGAAGTTTACATACTTGAAGTATGAACTTTAATATGATAATATGAATGGAAGATAGTGTTTATATAATGCTGAAGTTAGGAATTCAGTTGCTGAATTTACGTTGCAAAGTAAACTCAAAGTTGTAGATTTAAATTTTAAATTTTGAACAAAACTAAAAATAGCTGAAAAATAGGTATTGTTCAACAATTTTAATTGTAGATGCCTAAAACCATGCATAACTCGGTAATCACAAACCTAAATTTAATAATT
Source organism: Flaveria linearis (assembly GCA_024085815.1). Classification (NCBI taxonomy): domain Eukaryota; kingdom Viridiplantae; phylum Streptophyta; class Magnoliopsida; order Asterales; family Asteraceae; genus Flaveria; species Flaveria linearis. The sequence goes on from CM044006.1 coordinate 85,843,343, forward strand.
GCAGCATAAATTAAAAAAAAGTTGTTAATAATTATAATTGGTATTGTGAAAACATACCAACAGTTTAAAAAAGAAATTGAAAAAAAGAGTCATACCTGTTGAATGATATCCAATGAAAAAGCTTCTGGTTCCACAATTTCTGCCTCTGATAATCTAATAACTGAAGTAATTCGTGAAAAGTAACTCTTTTCTTCTTGCGTAGAATCTATTATTTGCCAAAGTTCATATAATGATGCAGCAATATCTTTCAACTGCATTTCATTGGAAAGCTCTTAACATGCAACAGCCAATAACACGTAATTTACGTTTTTCAGGTTTTATCTTGAGCTTACCTTCTGAAACCGCACTTTTTTCTCTGTTTTCAACTTATGAATGGCATTTTCTAGGCCTTCCAATGTGCTGTCACTAATATTTGTTGCTTGTTCTAAGCTTGTACCGTGCAAGCTTGGATGCACATCACTAATGGTTTTGCCAAAATCCAACCCAAGAACACTACACATCGAGTGCACCTCATTCACATGGGCCAAAACTTTATGAAGCCGTTCTGACTGCAAAATAAAATATATCAAGGTTTTATAAAATAGATGGTAGCTTTATGGTTTTTATTCTTAACAAAGTTGTTTTTATTAGCATTTTCTTTCTTATACCTTCTCTTTTTGCAGAGTACGAAGATGGGATTGGTATTCCCCGAGTTTTCTAAGAGACAAGTCTTGTTCTTCCAGATTCAATGAATCTACAAATTGACTAAATCCTGAAATTTCACCATTAATTTTTCAATCTGACTCTTCATATTTGCAAATTGTTTGATTCTTTCTTCTTTTTTACTTTCAAATCTTCTACAAGTGGTGTCACCATTGCAAGTTGAGCCTTCAATGATGACGATTTGTTTTCCGTATTTAGCTGCATGATTCAATGAAAAAGTATTAGCTTAAATAAGCTAAACTCAAATAATTATTGTTAACTCTTAAAAGTCAAAGACAGAAAGAGGTCAATGATACAAAAACACAACCCAAATTTTGTGGGGGGTAAAACAGTTTTCGTTACAATCATTATATATGTTTTTGGAAGTTTACATGTTATTTTTTCTATCTTCCAACTAAAATGATTGTTTTGATGCAAAAAGCAATTCAATTACATTTTTTGCAATAAAGCCTGCAGTTTTTACTTGTTTCCCTAAAGGTTCTACTAATCATAACAAATATGAAGCAGGTTAGCTACAACCCACTTTACTTTCAAAGTCAAAGTACATCTCTACATATAAAAAGAAAGAATATTAAAGCTAAGGAGTGGGTGGAAAGTCTAATAAAGGCAGCATAAACATAATTAAGATTAGGTACAGGAGACAATAATGTTGACAATGATATCTTCTTTGATTAAAACCATTTGTTAACCGGAAAATGAGTGTTAAGATCGCCAAGGGTCGCTATGAGGGTGGCGAGTTCTGCTTCTTTGGCGGTAACCGCTTGATGAAGGCGTGCTTTGGCGGTTGCAGCTTCATCAACCTTTCTTCTGTACACTTCCAAACACTCCCTTTCCAATTCCATTAACATTCTGTCCTTCTCTGCTTCATTTTCACCTATGTCCATCCATATTTGCTGCAAGACATGACACAATCCAAAATGGAAATTAGTAAATTGCACATTTTTGTTACATGATAGTGGAAAGGAATCTTGATTAGAAAAAATTAGTAAAATATTACAAAATTAATAGTAAAATTTCTGAAAGCATATCACAAGATTAAATTACTGTTAACATTTTTGTTAAAAAGTGCACATTTTTATATGCTCAGTTTAATTACTCTCCATCATCCCTGTTCTCTATGAGTCGATCTCACAAACTGAATGGATGAATTGGGGGCGAACAGAGGCACCGATGGATGGTGATTTCAAGCTAGAAGAAATCGAGATTCAGAAGAATCGAAGGATGATTTGAGCGGTGTATAAACCGAATGAGATAAAGATATTGAAAACATAGTCAAGAGATAATCAAAATTCGACTAACAACATACCTGTTGGGAGGAAGTTTTACCAACATTTAAAGAATCTTCTGGTGACCAGGTTTAATCTCAAACGTGGGTTAACGGGTTTCCGATATAATCGTTTGAAGATGAAAGAGGGATTTCATGAATCTGACCTAGGGTTTCTAGGGTTGTAAGGATTGTGTAAAACCATCAGTCTCTGTTGCCTGCATGGAGATGGATCGAAGTAAGCATATAGATGTGTTCTGATGGGGACAATTTGATAAGAACCGGATTAGAAAATCAAAGATTGAAACTAAACATACCCAAATCAAACTGTGGATGATTTCGTAATCGATAGCTGTGGAGAATCGATCTTCTTCCTCAAACCAAGATCTTGAATCGCTGCTGAAGATCTTTAATCCCTTTAACTTCATGATTAACAGACTTCCTATAGAATCGTTGTGGGATAAAATCAAAACTTTGAAAGGGAGATCTAGGGTTTAACAAAACATGAAGTGAAGAAGATAAAATCATACCAGATGCATTCGACTGAGAGAGAGTTAGGAAGGAGGCGTGAAATTTTAGGGTTTGGGTTGTATTAGGAAACGGTGTTGTATTCAACCGGGTCACTTGACCCGCGTATGGCTTTAATCGGGTCAGTTTTGGTGGGCGGGAAAATGGTTGTGAGGATGGCTTGAGAGAATGCCATGTGTCAATAGTTGTAAAGGTTTATTAGTATAGATTAACCACATTTCTCTCTAATCATGATCTTAGGGCTCAAATCCCACTCCAGCATTCATCACATCTCACCAATTCCACTAACGACCCCAATTCGAAAACCACAAACAACCCTTAAACCATCAATCCAGTTTCCACCAAATCAAACACATTTACAACTCAAATCGAGAAGAACAAACGCTAACGGATTCAAATCATCATCTTCAAAAGAATCAATCGGTAACGACGGCGGTGGAGACGCCGGAACTGAAGAGGATCTGAAAGAAGGAGGCGGAGATGAACTTCCGAGAGTTGATTTGAAATGGAACGAGTTGGTGTTGGATCCAGATCGTGATAATGTGGTGGCGGTGGGGTTAATGGGGGCGTTGGTATTGGCCAGTGTACGGGTTATGTGGCAGGTGTTTGTTGTGACGATGGCGATCTTAATTGCTGCTGTAAAGTATACTTTTGTAGGTGTTGTTCTGATCTTTGTTGTTATTACTCTCCTTTGACTTTTAGTTTTCTGCATCAGTGAATTTGACCATTTGTTCTCTGATTTAAAGATCCTTGTTTTCTTTTGTTGGATTTATTGTCTTTAAAGAAATGCAATGGAAATAGATGAAATTAAACTATTTTCGTTTATGATCTTTAAACATGCATAGCTACACAAATTGTGTTAATTATCATAAGAAGAGTCAATAAAGTGTAAGGGATCAAATCTGTAATGGCTCCAAATTAAATCATACGATTGACAAGATTATGTTAGTACAATGTATCATGTAAGGGGTTAAGAGAGTGAACATCCTAATCGTAATATGACTTTTAAAAATATAAAACGCAAGGATGACTTTTAAAAATATAGCAGGCTTAAAATAAATCTGTTTATTCGTCGGTTAGATTAAGAGTATGAAATTAAGAACTTTTTCATGAAAATATTCAAAACCATCTTTTAAATGATATTTAGAGTGACATTGCAATATCAGATTTTACAACAAAAAATAAATACTAAAACATCTTTTATCCCACATGTAGGCACGTCTATTTCAAATATATAAAGATTCAAGCCACCAAGTAAACTTTAGGGTGGAAGGCGCGCATGCCATGTGGCAACAACATGAATCGGCGGCGCCCGGCACTACCGCCGCCGCAACCCCCTTTTCAAGCCGAATGACATGCGTTTACGGCACCCACTTACGGTGTCTTCTCTTCAACAAATCCCTCAATCAACGACTAGTTTCACGTGGTGTGGTGTGGAAACACCGCCACCACCAAATTTTTGATTGTGATGTAGTGTGACATGACAAACTTGATCTTCTTTGGTGCAAACACATCACTCCCCGCCTGTTTTACCAGATTAAACAAAATCAAGTGTCAAATCAAGTAATCGACTAGATTGCCAAACTATGTCAAAACATAATGCATACTAATAAGTATGTAATTAGAGATCCTTACTATTTCTAGGCACTCATAGTCAATGCCAGCAGCCTCAATTGTAAGGCCCCCCTTTCCCAGGGAACCTCACAGTTGGTCATTCATAGCAAAATATAGATTTAAAGCAATCATTTACTCATATATGTATAAATATATATTGCAGCGGAAAGATACGGTAATTTCAATTCTACAATGTAGTTAAATTAAAACATAAACATCGTCTTTAACTATCAGAACTATTTAAAGTCCTCTTGTATACTCCTCCATCAGGGATGCCAGTATTTAGATGCCAAGAAGCTTCAGTCCCATGCTCCTATCCCATAAGCCCTAACTCTCACCTGTCAACTGATAAGCATACAAAAGTCAGTTTCGCTGAGTGAATTCTAGGTTTACTTTATTAAATAACTTTTGTAAAAAATATTAGCTTTAGCAGATTGAAAATAATCACCATCTATCAGAACATCAGTACACACGAGCTACCACTTTATCGATACTTTATCATTACGGGTTGATTATTATTCTTCTTTATCCGTCAATTCTCTGTCACTATCGGTGCCTATGATAAACACAGGACTTTACCGACACGTCAATTTAGGACTTACTGTCGTACCCAATCAGACAATTATTGTCATGCCAATCCAGGCCTTACTGACCTGCCTGTTCGAGCATTTACTTTATCACTTTATCAGGGTGAGGGCACGACGAACGCAACCCTCCTTTATCAATTGCTTGCAAGGCTTTACTTTATCAAGGTACACGTTATGGGCCTCACAACCTTTCTTTAAGTATCACTGTCATGTTTAGGTTATACATAATATAATCACATCATGTAACCAGATAATTTATCGGATCAATAGTCATAACACAATGAGAAAAGCACGATATCAATTCATTAGAAAAATATGTATTTACTATGCACATCACCCCAAAACATTTAAAACATGTATAAAACAGGGGATCTAGAACTCACCTGAACTTATCCAAATAGCTTAAATTTTAGGCCACTTAAGCTATAGCCTGAATACACGAGCTGCATGAAAGTTAATACACAAAAACGTCATTTTCTTCATAATTTCGCTGACAGTTTCGCTGGTAGTTTCGCTGTCAGTTTCGCTGTCAGTTTCGCTGGCAGTTTCGCTACCAGTTTCGTTGGGCAGCACTTCTGCCAGTTTCGCTGGACAGATTCGCTGCCATGAGCGCCCAACTTTCGTTGGAATTTCCTAGTTTCGCAATGTCTATAGGTCAGCCTAAGTACCCAGCGAAATTATCAGCGAGACTGTAGTTTCGCAGTAGCGAAACTGTAGTTTCGCTAGAAATCCTTTAGTTTCGCTGGATAAATGAACAGTTTCGCTGGGTGAATACTCAGTTTCGCTGGATCGGGGTCCAGTTTCGCTGGATGAACAGAAACTAAGAACCAGACCGTTTTTAACCCAAAATCTTAACTTTTTACGTCCAAATCCTTGGTTTACCATCCATGAAGCCATATCTAACCTTTTTACACGTTTTCATACGTAAAAATTTGACCTTTATGTGTTTCTTTGAAACTTTTCAAAACCCAAAACCCTAGAATCCGGGTTTGATCAACAGAAGGGTTTAGATGTCGATTCTTACCTGGTTTTGTTGCTCTTTTCTTAGGATTTGATGCTCCAATCACCCAGATCTTCAATCTTTCAACATTTCAAGCTCCAAATCTTGAGTTTTCTCCACTTTCTCCCTCTACTTTCTCTCTCTACGAATTTGGGGGCTAGGGTTGGAATGCATGAAATGGAGCTGATCATGCATTGTTTAATGGCTGATTAGGGCCCTTAAACCCATCAACACATAGCCCATTAGGGTTAATTTGGTCTATAGCCCACTAATTTACCTTTCTTTCTTAAATTAACCCTTAAAAGCCCATTATTATTAAATGGCTTGTTTCGGGAAATTTCGGGGCGTTACATCAATCTTCCTCAGCCTTTTCTGCTCTCCTTTCAAGATTCCATCTACCAACTTCTTGTGCTAGTCAAATGTCCTTCCTAAATAATAATCACATCATAACTAACAAAGTATTGACATTTGACAGAGTTAAATTCAAGGGCATAAAAGAGATGATTGCATACCTTGTTATGGTGTATGTTCGATCTGAACCCATTCCAAGGGTTTATAAAAGCGGTTTACACCTTTCCACCTGCTAACTACTTGGATAATGGGTCAAAACGGAACCAAAAAAGAGAAATAGCGAAATTAGATACGTTGAGGCCGCAACCTGTATGCGAAGTGCTTTTGTAGCCATTCAAGTTACAAAGTTTGGAAGTAGGCGTTGTATATAGGCAACATAAACATTTAGCTTTCTTTTTTTCTTTTAATTGTTGCATCTATTATTTAACTGACTAGGCTTATACAATTAAAAGAATGTATTATGTGTGTTTGAACGATAGAGAGTTCTTTGATACAATTGTAAATGCTTTGGGTTTTGCAGCTGATTTTGTTTGGTTATAATCCTCTCTTGCTCTGCATTAATCTTAGTAAGTTCCCTTGACCGTCAAAGTTTAAACCCCTAATCTCATCTTGATTCATCACATTTGCTATTACACATTTTTTGTCTCTGGATATTCGTCCTTGATCATTTAATACACAACTTTTTTTATTTGATCCGCCAATTTTATTCTCCATTTTAGTTTAAACAGGTTAAAATATATATTATTCTTTGTTTTAGTTTCAAACGGGCTAATAGGTCAACATGTTTATTTTAAAGCACTAAAAAGCTCATCAAGCGGCCCGTTTAATTAAGCAAGTTAAGCATGTCAATTCGAGCACATCACAAGCCAAAACTTGATTATTTTCATGTCGTTGTGGTGCTGGTGTTGTGTTTTCGTCATTTAATGCCAAATAGCCACCCCTGGCCTGTGTATGGTATTCTAGCAAGTAAAATCATATCAGTCCCCATGCTCCCTCCATTCAAACTACTGTTCAACCTTATATGTCAAAACAGACCACTTTTCAACATCAGTATGGAGCATCAATGTCCTGTTCCAGTTATAACTCCCAACTCCAATACTAAATACCATAAAGCACTTGAACTGGCTTCTAAAATTAAAAAAAAAATGGACTCCAACAACAAAAAAAGGAAAATTCTAACAACATTCTTGAATGTGGCTAATTCCATGTCATTCAATGAATAAAACTATCACAAGATGATCTTTGACAAGGTAGAGGAAAGACTCGCCACTACCATACCCCTCCCAGACCCTACTCTATGAGTGGGATATACTGAGTATGTTTGTTTGTTTGTAAGATGATCTTTGACAATTTAATGCCACCTAAACATGTTAGGTATTTCTGGAAAACGAATCAAACACAAGAATGATAGCAGACAATGAGCAGAATTATATCATTTTATATCAGCATTTTGTTCTTGGTTACAATGCAATATGCATGTTACACATTTAGTGACTTGCTTGCTAACCATATATCTGTAAGAACTATACTCTAGTTGCATAGGTCAAATTCTTCATCTATATTAATATTCTAATGAAAAATCAAAGCTATAAACTGTGGCGAATTGAATAAACCTGTTTTCAGAAGTGTAATTGAATAGCCTATTTGCAGTTTTGAAGCATGTACAGCAGCACCCTTAAGGGATGAAGATATTCCACTAAAAGAATTCACAATTCCACTATAGACTCCATATAAGGTCCTGAGATCATAGCCCTCAGCCTCTCTGAGAAAGCACCAGCTTGGTCATTAGAGGTAATTGGTGATACTATGGCCATAAGAACAATATTCCCATCATATTTAACATCTATTGCATAGACCTTGTGGAAAACATCTTTAAGTTTCTGCACCAGTGTTTTATAGAACGACTCGTTAGGAGGGATCACGTTGATGATGACAGCACCATGACTATGAAGAAGTGATCTCATAGCCTGGAAAACAGACCTCTCAACTAATTCCAGCGGTGGAGCACTAACGCCACTTCTAGCATCACTTGAATCCAAATCAACCATAACTACATCAAACTTATCATTCAAAACATCAATCTTGACATCTGAATCATTTGTGCCCCTAGAAGCCATTACAATCAGCTTTATAGCATCCCCAACAATAAGTTGAATAGATTTCCCTTCGTTTAAACTGAAATACTGTCTTGCAGCACACAAAACAATCTCATCAGCCTCCATCCCAACAACTTCAAAACCAAGATTACAGTTCAAGAAACTTAGCAAAGCACCACCACCAACTCCTAAACATAAAGCTCTAAGATCAAACCCTTGTTGAATTCGCGCGTCAAGAGGTGAAGCAATCGAGAACATACCAGATATCATTGGAGTCAAATATGGTTGTATCAATGTCCCTGTATCAACCCTAAACTCTACATTCTTCATTTCCCTTATACTTTGTAAACCTAACTCCAAACTACCAACACCATTAGAGAAAACAGGAACAATAGGGACCTGAGATTGAATCAAATTAGGCATTCTTTTGAACTTCAACCTGCGTCTGAGTTCTCTACTTTCTAATTCAACATCTTCAACAACAAATTCACCAACAATAGGCCCAACATATCTACCAACGATTACACGATGCAACACATCATCTTCATACATCAAGAATATGGTGTTCGGAACACCGTTTCGAAAACACACTTTGGGATGCAAAGCAAGTACCAATCCCTTCAATTCACTTTCTGTTTTCTCCTTATCCAACGGCTCACGAACCGGAGGACGAACATAATCTGATGGTTGTGGATTAGGGTCGATATTGTTACCTATAAGAATGAGGCGGGAGACATTTGATAAGTTGAACAAGAGCTGAAGATGACCGCATTCAGTGCAGAAGTTCCAGTCGGTCTCCCGGTGCTCCGGCACGATCATGGCAGCGATTATCGAAGAACCGTCGTCGGATTTAGCTGCCGGAGAGTCAAGGACAGCGATCCGGAGGAGTGGAGTGTGAAGGTAGCAGCGGTAGTTGACGGTGTTTGGGATTGTGAATGTGATGAATTGAGCTGGGGTTAGGGTTTCGAATGTTGATAAATCTAACGCCATTTCTAGGGTTTTTGACGAATAAGAAGAGATCAAATCGGAGAAGAAAACTGTGTAGTAATCGGAGTTGCTTTGAAGAATCGGAGAACAAATTACAAACTAATTAACTGTTACCATTTGCAGTTGGTGATTTATATAATTTTTTCTTTATAGGTTAAATAAGTTATTATGTAATGTTTTTATGTAAATTATTTTCTCTCTGTGGCATTCCTTCATTTAAACGCAGAAATACGAATTATAAACTCTATACAAATTAATACAGACATTAAAACTTAGCGGTAAGTTACAAATAACCAGTTTGCTCTCTTGCCCTGCGCGCGCGAAAGATTGAGTTTTTTCCCATGTCTTAAGTAATGTGACTTTGTTCGTTGTCAGCTTGACTCATTGGAAATCACAAAAGCGAATACTCAAACCCATTCTGATAATATATATACCGGCAATGATGATATATATACCGGCAATGATGATATATATACCGGCAATGATGAAGTTCACTCGTAATCGGGTTGGTTCGTCGTTTCGTCGCATTATCGCAATAGTAACGACACTCGTTATAGTGTATGATACAAAAAAATCACTCCATGTCATATGCCAACAAAAACTGTGATCAAAAAGCAAAAAACCAAACCTTTGTTGTAGCATCTCACTTACACCACCAAATGGCAATTTATTAATGTTTGATGTTAAAAACACAAAAACATAAACTTTTATGGTAAAAAACAAAAATAAAAAACTTTTTTGTGGCATGTCACTTGCTTTTTAAGAGGTATGTAATTACATAAAATTCATTTTGCTTGTAAATCTTTTTTATGTGAAAGAGGTTGATATTACTGTGGTTGTTATCTACCCTACATGAAAACAATTGGTATTGTCCTATTGGGTCAGTTTAAAAGATCGATTCAGGGGCTGTCTGATTACTGTTGACTCAATAGAATCTGACTGAGTCATAAGCTGACCCAGTTAAAACTTTTGACTGAGTCTGTATCTGATTGAAACTTGACTGTTTGATTCAGTATCCGACTGACTATGTTAAATGATAAAAATAACCATAATGTCCGGTAGTTCTTAAAAATAAACCACCAAACCGATCGAGTAACAGGCTAAAGTCAAGTTCCATGTCAATAATCTCACAATCTCAACAGTGGGTGTCGAAAGTAACAACCCAGAACATCAAGCATGCATTATTTAACTTGATAATACATGTTTTCTAACACAAGGCTTATCCATCACCAACCACCTAGCCCAACCGATCAATCCACCACACTCACTTTTATTAACTTCTCACAAAACACAACCAACACCCGACCCTTTACTTACCATATGGCCCCAATAAAACACCACCACCAACACCATGATCATCGATCAAAGTTCCTCTATGTCGGTGATCATCAAAGAATTACTCCAGTCGACTCCGACGCCTTCGAAATGAACGAATCCGACATGTGGAACACCGGAGTCGATGATCATTCAACCGACCCTCAATCCACCACACCCACTCCGGGGTCGCGTGGATGGGGTTCGCGGTGGGAAGACCGCCAGAGAGATGGGGGTTCGTGAAGGGGTCAGACTACGAAGGGAGGCCGATTGCGGTGGGTTTGGCGGAGGGGAGGCCGATTGTGGAGGGTTGGCGACGGGAGGGGCTGGGTCAGAATCACGATTTTTAAGGTATGGGTCAGAACCTCCGGACCCCGGTCAGACCACAACATCGCCACTATCAAACACGCTGGCCAGTTGACTGAGTTAGCCGATCAGCAACAAATCAAACGGAGCCTCACTTAAATTGGAGCAAAATCATTTAACATAATTCTAAAACATATATAAGATCATTTTAGGTTACATCCACTTACGTTTTACAAAATGTTTTGTGATTAACAATTCGCTTACAAAATACAATTATGCAGTAGATAACAAGTCATTATATTTTACATTTAGTTTTACGACTTGGTCTGGGGGCTGATTTGTGTGACAACCCGTATATTTCGGGTATTGTTATTAATACATATTTAATATTAAATCAAAAACAATTAAACGTAATAATAAAAATAATAATAATAAAAATACTATGGTTATTAATAGTTTGTTAGAATTATTAAGAAAATAAACAATTTAAAAAAAAATTATTAGATTTATAAAGTCCAGGGGTTGTTTTGTTATTTCTAAAACTTTAAAAGAAACATTATTACATAAAATATTAACTACTTAAACCACAGGGACCAAAGGTGTAAATAGTTTAAAACACAACCCCATTCCCACCCGTCGACCACCTCGCCGGCCGGCCACCTTCCGGCCAACTCCGACGACCCCCCCCAACACCTAAAACGAATGCGGTTTTGATCAAATTAATAATCCCGACACAATCTCGTGGATAAACCGAACTCGGGCCACTTTTCAATTGAAGAATTGGTAGTGCAATTACCACCAAACCGACCACCCATATTTTCGACCAAACAAACGGGCCACGATCACCACTAACACCAATAATCGTTTAATTAATTGAACCTGAACGGCTATATAACTGTTCCTAATCGAATGTGACATTCAAATTCATCTAAAACACAACCACACACCATCATCGATCACCACCATTGTCGCGGACCTGCAACTCTATTGAACACCGCCCTCCGGCCTTCATAACTTGCAATAAACATAGGGCTTTCGATCATTAGCACCATTAGAAGCTACCTGTGTGATTAATTTGATTATTATCATCAATTTCTCGCTATTCAAATTCACCTCGGTCGCGACTTGTTCTTCAAAGAGTTCAGCACCAAATCGCTTCCTATCTGGTAATTAAACATGCATACATACTCGATTTCTCATGGGGAATAAAAGCCCCATAATCATAAACACTAACTGGTTCGATTGGTGGTTCAATTGGGGATTCGATCGAACTAGGGCTCGAAGTGAATCCGGGGGTTTGATGGAATGCGTGTTTAAAATCATTTGAAACCCAAACCAAGCGCGGCCCTGGCCCCTTGGTTCACTGGTTTGTGTGTTGGATTTTAAAATAGAGGTCACGGGTTCGAGACCCGGCAGCCTCTTTAATTTTTAAAGCTTTTTTTTAAGCTATTTAAAGTTTCAGAAAATTTCTAAAAAAAAAATATAAAAATTATTCCATAAACTCTGTTTATTTTAAAACCACCGAATTAATTTTCTGGAATTTATGTTAACATTAATTATCTATTTAAACTATTTATTTATTTTATTATTATCCTTTGAAAACAAATAATATATATATATATACGAGACTGGACATTTTGAAAACTACAAAATTGAGAGACTAATAAATAAAAATATATATTGTGACGTAACATCTATTATTTACAAAAAAGCTTGTAATATATATTTTTCATAAAATACATGCGTCTTGTAAAAGCGTACATTTTGTGGTGTTAATGCATTTGAGTGTGTTTGTGTATGAATGAAAGTCATCGACAATCGACACCGAACCGTAACCGAGATATGAAACGCGAAACCATACGACTCTTATATTGTAATTAATATTAATTATATATATATATACTGAATGAAACACAGGTTAATTGGAAACCCGATCCTTTGTGTTTACAATTACTTGTTGCTCTACACTCGAGGTGAGTTCCACGGCCCCTTTTTACTTTATTTACTTTTTGGGGGAGGAAACATGCAAACACTATTTTTGTCATGGTTGCCAGTATTATTGATATCGCTTGTTATGTTAGTGCGAAACGCATTTGAAAGTCCTTACAGTATCAAACCGTTAGTAACGCGATTAGCGAGGTAATTTTGAGTAGTACTACTGGGTCTGACAAACCCCGCCCGGGCTAGTCGCGCTAGCTTGATTGGAGGTCGAACGGGTGCTAAATTGACCTGTAACGATTGCCACGGTCGGTTAAGACGTGGTGGAAAGGCACTAAACACACAGTCAGCTTCGGTTTGAAACACTAACTAACTTGTTTATAGGCTCGCGACCTATCGATATGCTTTATATACTAAACCATGTGAAACGCTTTTCGGACACATATCTGGTTGATGAAACTATGTGAAACGCTTTTCGGACACATGTCTGGTTGATGAAACTATGTGAAACGCTTTTCGGACACATGTCTGGTTGATGAAACTATGTGAAACGCTTTTCGGACACAGTTCTGGTTGATGAAACATATGAAACGCTTTCTGGTACATTTCTTGTTGATTAAAACCTGTGGACTCACCAACTTTATGTTGACACATTTTAGCATGTTTTCTCAGGTCACAGAAACGCACAAGATTAAGAACTCAGCTAGGATGCATGCATGGCATACATCACTACTCAACTGGTTTATTTTGTTGAAACGCTATTGTTGAAACACATGTTGAAACGATTCACTGTTGATTTCTGTTTTCGAAACGCTTCCGCAGGTCTGAAACACTCATGTTTGATTTAAACAACTAATCACTTAATGTGATGTTTTGTAATAACTGTGTTTGGTGTAACTGATGCTATCTGAGATCCTGGTGTGTCACACGCCTGACGGTAAAATCCCGTGAGCGGATTTTGAGGGTGTGACAATTTGAGGTTTAGAGTGAGTAATTTCGTATTCACATACCGCTTGATTCCATTGGGATGATTTGTTGGGACCAGATCGTTGTTGGGACTGGCCGGTTCAATCGGGGATCGAGTAGGTGGCCGGTGTGGTTCGCATTGAATCATTTTGGGCTGGTCGAACCGGCCGGTTCGTCCCGAACTGGTGGGCAGACCTGGAAACCGGATCGGTTCGAACCAGATTTTGAGTTTTTTATTTTTATTTTAACGGGTAAAAACAGGGTATTAAACCATAAATTAGTGTGTCGGATATACAAATATAGTTAAGTTTTATATGTAACTATAAATACATATATAAATCACTAGGTTATAATCCCGTGTAATACACGTGTTAAATAAATTTACGTTACATATTTAATAACATAAAAAGTTATGTTCTAAGTATTTTGTATTATACGGATCGAATAAACTTATGTATTACACATAATTGAAAATTTGAAGTTAACATATTTGAAATTTTAATTATGGATAGTTATTAATTAATGAATAGATATTATACCATTAATAGTTAAGAGGATAGAGAAGCGGGAAAATCAATTATTAGATAGTCTAAAATGGTGATAAGTGTCCGGATTTATTTTTATTTATTAGTATAGAGATATATAAATTACTTATATTTAGCTATATATATAACTATATATATAATATACTATATATATAATTATGACGTCAACCTGCTCTTAAATCCGGTCCGACCGGTTCGACTGGTCCGACCATCAAAATAACAAGATGTTTGATTCGATATCCGATCTGGTTCTAAAAGGTAAAAACATTAAGAAAAACCGTAATAAAACACATCACAAAGAACATTTTTGTAATTTTTCAAATCCAGGAGGTTTAAAAGCAAATATTCAAAATTTCAAGAGTATCCAACAAAAACGGGTCGGGCATATCATGAACCATGAGCCGATGAATATCCGTCGTGTTGCTCGAAACTTGAAAGAGGAGGGAAAACCTGCAATCGGCCGCCAAAACATGCAAACAACACAAGCGCAAATCAAGAAGACTACTGTTTCAGACCTCCTGTCACCCTCAGGTACGATTCTATGAATCAAACGTCGAGTTTCATCGAAGTTTCTACACTCTCCCTGTTGATGCTTAAATATTTTTTTTGAAAATCGTGCTAGAACTATGTGATTCTAGGGTTTACGTATCGATTCACTCATGTTCCAATCGATCAGGTACGAGTTATGTTGGATATGGATACAAGCGTTTTGTTTATTATTATTATCAGTAGTTGAGATCTCATCTGGTTTAGGTTTGATTTTTTATTGTTTGATCTGCTATCTACATGGAGCGATGGAGATACTGAGTTTGCTTTATGATGTGTTTTTTGCTGAGAAGTTGATAGAATGCGTGTTTGTAGGTTAGATTTTTGATGTTAATTTCTTATGTTATTAGTCTTCATCTTGCTTCTAGATTTTGCGAGCGTGTTATTTGTTATTACTAGTGGAGATCTCATCCAGTTTAGGTTTGATTCTACTGTTTGATCTGCAATCTACGTGGAGATACTGAGTTTGCTTTATAATGTGTTTACTGCTTAGAAGCTGATAGAATGCGTGTTTGTAGCTTAGATTTTGATGTTGATTTCTCATCGTTTTAGTCTTTATCCTGCTTCTAGATGCACTTGTTCATGTAACTATGTAAGACACTATTATTAGAAGTTACACTATGATAATGGAAGTATCATTTTGGATATCAAATATTTGGATTTGATATAGAACGTGAAATACAAAATTTGATTGGAGTCAAAACAATCATATAATGATGATGCATACATTGTCATTGAGATCGTTTGATTGTTAGGTTTTAGCGGAAATAGTAACATATGATGCTGTTTGTTTGTTTGTGATAATTGTATAATATGTTGGATCAATATAACAATAAGAGTGGTCATATGTGGAGCTGTGTTTCACTGGGATATCACTTTGCACAAACAATGGCTCCAAATGAATTGCATTATTTAAAAGTTGTTAGAAAGTACATACATGTATCAGAAAGTAAAAGGATTCTACTGCTCTGCTAAGCTCTTTCTTATGTAAATAGGCTAACTGATAAAAAATGGCTCTTTTTATGAGCATACGGCAATGAATTAATGATAATGTCAATCATGCATTTTTCTCTGCTAACTTACATATGTCATGGCGGTTGCCTTAAAGCATGGGCAGTTGAATGTAAAACCACTGGTTAGTTTCCGAGCTCTTTTCCTTGCAACAATTATTGAACTTGCAGCTTTATAGATCACTTATTCGCCTTTGTTTTTTGCGTGATTAACTTACTTGCTGGGAAGTGTAGTCTAGCCATCAGAGGTCTTGGCGCCCTGTTTATCCGATCAAATCCTCTAACACAAACAAATCCTGCAAATATTTCACCAGTACCATTTAAATTCAGTTTATAGTAGATTAGTAGGACATTTTACAGGTATATTATCTTAGATAACTGTAGTTTTGGCTATACTCTCAACAAATGATGTTATGCTCATGGCAAAATAATTGCAACATGAAAACCAGGATACAAACATTTTCTTATTTGAAGTTTAGCATTTTAACTATTTCCTTTGGTTTGATTCCTATAGTTCTGCTGTTAATGTTTCACAAACTTTTTTGAATCAGGCCATATCTTATTCTACATTATAACTTACATGCATGATTCTTGACATGCATTGCTATTTGTTAACTCTAGTATATTGTTTTACACTAAGCATTAACAGAAATAAGGAAACTAGATGGCTGTTATGATAACGATCACGTTGTGCAATTACATTAGGAAGTTTCCTTAAGTTAATTATTTAGGATTCCTATAGTTAGTTTTCATTTATTAGATTATTAGGTTTCTATTAAGAAGGGGCTGGAATATGGGATGTTCTATGTTTAATTTGATCGAGAAGTAAAGAAAATCTTCGGGTCTCGGCCGCTCAGGAGAGCGATTCAACTCACAAATATTTACTCAGTTCAGCGACAAGCCATTGTATTTTAGAGATTAAAGCAATACTGTGTTGTTCTGTACAGATATAAGAGCATACACTATTGAAATTATGGCTGCAAAAAAGGTCGGGGAACTGGATAAGATATTAGAGGCTGAAATTCTTGAAAGAGGCAGTGGGTCAGTTTTTAATATTATTGGATGTTCAACACTTTTAAACAAGTTATCTCTTTTGTTGGTTGTTCTGTTAATGGTGCTTTTACTGTTCCACATGTGCATGATTGTAACAAAGTAAAAACATTCTTAATTATGATTCTTATTGTGCAAACATCCACTTTCAGCATGATTAAAAGTCTTGTATATTTAAATTTGTTTGAAAATTGCGTGATGCGTACCTTTCCAAAAGCAGTATTGAATTCCCTCAGTAGTTAGCCCTAGCAAAAACGAAATGTTACTCTTAAAATTCAGCTTAAAAGTTAAAACACATGTAACTTTAGAAGAGATGCAGTATATAGTTCATGAGCTTGTACCTTTGAAGATTGTTGATACAGAAGTCCCAAAGTAAACTTTTTTTCTTGGCAAGTTCCAAATCCATTTCCTTGGAACATCAATTGGATTCAGGCTTGATGCATGATCTGCAAACATCTGTATAGAGTATATATATGGATGGAATGTTACTATGAATTTATTGATCTGGATTTATATGTCCTTAGAGCATAGAATATGACCAAAAAGCAAGTTGAAACTTATATATAATTTTATAATTTCAGATTGATATTACCTCATTCACTTGGAAATATGTGCCATTGAGTGGAAAGCTTCCTCGCATTGCTGTTCTACATGGTATCTGTTATAAAAGTAGTTAAAACTAGTTGGTCTATTTTGTTATGCTTGATAGTTACAATACACATCCTGTATTATAGCAGTAAGAGTTCTCACCAAAATAGTTCCTCTGACTACTTGTGAATTTGCTTCCTTTACACTGTTGCATGAAAAACATGTTGTTCGATCACACAACTGGCCTGATTTTTGGGCCGAACAGTCTGTTGTAGGAGCCTGTGTTGAATCTGCAGTTTCACCTGATATGAGAATTTCAAGTTAGTAAAACATCATGTAGATTAGGAGAAGCTTGTTTTTTCTATAGAAGTGAGTGTTCAAAGTGGGGGTTCTAACATACAAGATTTTTCAATATGTTTGTTTGAGAATTTGTATCCCATATGAACTTGCAAAGAAGGTATTGGTTAAGGTTTTACTTTAGAGTACTAAGTACATGACCTTATGGTTAATGAGTTAACGTGTGACATTATTTTTGTTTACGTGGAAAGTTTTTTGCCAACCTGGTGTCCATATTGCTAAAAGGTAGGGGCTTGGGTCATCAGGTTCTCTTTTGTCCAGCTGAAAGGAGTAGAACATGTAGGTTAGTTGGGAAATATAGTATGTGTCAAAACTGGTCATTAGCAAATTTACTAACCCCTTCCAAAAGCTGATGAGAATCTGGAAGTTCATACCTGCAGCAGGGTGAGAGTAATACAAGTCACATAATTAATGTAGAATTGTCTTTCATGTTTTAAACCCTCTTGTTATTTTTTACTATTAGCATTGAGTTGCCCGATTTCCAAAGCCCCATTCTGATTCTAATTGTTTTTTGTCAATTTGGACTTACACTAGATGTTCTGTTCGCAACCGGCTAACATCCTTGAGTTTAGGTGTTGGGATGGAAGCAACTTTAGGACTTAATGCAACTAATGCTTTGGACATATCATTGCTATCTTGCATTAAGTTCTGCAAATTGGTTGTGAATTCTTCCATGTTAAGTTTGATACTTGGAATTTCATCAGAATCTTCATAGTATTGATCCTCAATGTCACTTATTGATAATTCATTGGCTTCTGGCTCAGGTGTTGTTGGTTCCTCAATTATTGGTTCACAACTATTCCCAGAAATTTCTGCACCTCTATTTGATTCATTTTCAGCTGGAGGTAGTGACATGGGCCTGATAACAGGTGAGATTGGATCTATTGTAACAGGAGCATGTGAAAGCACCATTCCTTTTTCCTCTGGTCCTGGGAGGGCAAGTCTTGCACTGCACAGTATAGCTTTCTGTTATAATATCATATTTAATAGTGCACATACATCTTACAATATTACATTTTCTTGTATGTCTCATGTGGCCAACAGATTGCTAACTGGTTTATTGTTTTCAAGGTTTTGGTTCAGTCTTTCCGAAGACATGTGTGACTTGTACACTAGATATCCAGAAGTCAGAATTTCTTCAGGTAATATATCTTATCACCCTCTAATGTTGTTTCATCTATCAACTAGTACAGTGATGTATTCAAGGACTTATGCTCTTGTTTGTGGATAGTGTTCAAGTGCATTTTGCATTTATAAGTATATTGCCATTACAAATCAATAATAATTTTTATCTTAAGCACAATTGCGTTGAAATTGTAACATGATATAATTGATGCTTGAACTATTTTCTGGAAGAAACAAGGTTTACAAGCAAAAACGTTTCTTGAAATAATACTAGAGTATTTTTTACTGCTATTCTCTGTCTTCAATACAAAGACTAACCTAGCCTGTCTCATAAAAGTATTCTGGCACTATATTCTGTATTTCGACATGTGATATATGCCCATGTTTATCACTCCCTGTGCTTGTGTGTGTTTTACAAGCAGAAATTCATCTCCCTTTAGTACTTGTATGGTTATAATCTATTCCTCTACATCTCTTAAACAAAAATATATCCATAATTTGAAGTTGAAAGTAACTGTTATCAAAAGCAACCCACTAGTTTTACATGAATTGATTAGTTTCATGAGACATTTTTCCATGTGGCAAATAAACACCAATTTTCAAAAAAAGTATTTCCTCAATGCTCAGGTATACTAAATTAGTTGAGTAGACTATATGTGGTCAACTTTCTATCAGAGGTCATGCAATGCATCATTTTTTATCATTTAAACTACTAAAAGAAGCTGCCAAAGTTTAATAAAAAAAAAGTTATTGATTGTCATACCTTGCAAAAGCACTGGCAAAGTGTCTGCACTCTGCTCTCATGGGACATGCATTGCAGTTCGGTTTACTTTTTGTGCAAAAGACCTTCATTTAATTTATGCAATCCTCATCAACTCTACTCTTTTTTAACCAACTAATCTAGGAATCGAGGTGTAATTGTGTAAATGATGACATACCTTTCCAAATGTAATCATTTGGTAGTGGAGCTCATATCTGTCAAAAAACCACATGTTAGTCGTTACAAGTATCTTTAATTTTTCATACATGTTTGCATTGAAGTATAATAAAATGATTTTTTTTCTGTCTTTTAGTTTTTTGATGTACAGTTCTTGGAATAAGTGCGAGTTACAATGTCAACTGATCTAGCTTGCACAGCCTAGGCCAAAGATATTTCTGAATGGACTCCAACACTGGATACCTGTGTGAAAACTTAATCAGCATACTTTTCTTAACTTAAACATTACATGCTCAACTTTTATCTACTTACATTTCCAGTAGATGCAATTGGAGTGATTCTGGTAATGGTTGTAGAGGGACCCACCCGAGTCTCACTGCTATCCTCCCGACATTTGTGTCAACCTGGAAAAAAGGTATCAAATAAGTAAACTTTTTCTAACATGTCTAAATCTGATAAATTCATAATTACAACATGAACTTACTGGAAAAGCAAGATGATGAAGTGTTAACAAGCGCACACATTCCACACTTTTCAGCCCCAACCCTCGAAAACTCAGCAAGTAATCCCTTGAATACACAGTTTAGAGGTAACTCATAAGCTATTAATTTAATGAGTGCATTACTTGTACTTTAATTAACTGCTTATTTAGAGCTTACTTTGCTTTATCAGAGGGTGCATCTCTTAACCATTCTAGGTCAATTGACCCATGATCCCTCACCAGGCGGTTAAGGAATTCCTGCATGTAGGCAGTAACCATATGTTACTAGCTACTACTACACAAAGTGCTTCAATAGTTTAATTGTTGTACCTTCATTCTATCAGCTAACAAGTTGTTCATTCCACGTTCCTTAATAGCATCAGAAATCTCATTAACATCAGCTTGTCTCAGTGCTTCATAATCAATTGTGTCGTTTGCATCTTTGCTTCTCTCTTTCTTTTCACCATTGGATAGGGCCTGTTTTCTTAAGCTATCCCAGTCAATTTCTCTTTTTCTTTCATCCTCAGGTGTTTCCTTTCTTTCCTTAGGCATATTTGGGCCTGGCCCACTTATTGGTGCATGAGGAACATTTTGCTTCTTCGAGTTTGCTTCAGTGACTGTATTCTCAAAGCAATTCTGCTTCTTAGCTACTGAACTCCTGTCCTCAACACTGATAATAGATATTTCGTCAAACATAGTTGAAATTTGTTTTGGGGCACCATGCCTTGTTGACTCCTTGTCGTATTCTGTTGCATGTTGATCAGTGTTCAAAAGCTGACTTGCATGGCTACTTGGTAACTTATACATATCTTGTGTTGGTGTTTGGAACTTTGGTATATCATTATTTTGATAGGTTACATTACTTTTATGGTATGCTTCTGTCACTCCAGAGACAGATGAAGGCAAACCTGTTGTCGTATCCATTTGAAACTGACTGGATGGACTATCCAAATTGACACCGTTCGTTCTAGGAATTTGTATGTTACATGCAGATTCTTTTGGTGGCGGATTCATGTTTGCTGCCAGGTCATCATTAATGGAATGGTCTTTGAGCATGGTGGATTTTTCTTTCTGTGGTGTACCTGATTGCTTACTGGTTTCAAAGTCTGTTGTTACATCATCTGCTTCTGAGTTTGACCCTGAGCTTGACCCACATTCATCAATTGTTTGAATGGTGGAAGAGTCAAAGGAATCTTGTGATAGAATCATCTCTTCCTCTGATATCTTGCTATGCTTATTTTCTGCATCTCTTATTGATGAGGCTTGATGTGTCATGTTTTCAGATAAATTTGAGCATGTTATGTTTTCATGACATTTTGTGATGTCATCTTGGCAGCATGTTTTGTTGGCCGTTGTTGACTTAGGGGGAAATTTTGCTGCCAGAGACATGAAGGCAGAACTGCATACATTGCATAAGTAACAATGCCCATTAAAATTTGTATTAAAAGGTGTTATCTCAAAGGTAATTAGACAGCACAAGTTATCAGTTTTACCTTGAAAGATGATCAGAAACGTTTTGCGTGAGAAAGACACCAATCACCGAGTCAACTACAGATCCTTTCCATCGTGAGAATCTTCTATCTCCTGAGGAAGGTAATATGTATTGACATTATATATGTAACCTTCTTTATTTTAAAAAGAAAATTGAGTTATAAGGAATTAGTTTGTGTTCATACTTCACTCTATGGGTATTTTGAGCATTTTATCAGCAATGTTACCCATTATTTTCGTTTTTCTAGTTTTGATCTATTCATGACCTGCTTAAACCATATTCATTAGTGTCACAATTTCAATAGCTATAAGTATTTGTGATGCAATGGGACCCGAACCCGATCCTGAACCGGACCCGGTCCTGAACCGGACCCGGTCCCGGGAGATAATTCTGTTGGAGCAAGTCATTAACTAATAATTATAGTTTATCTCTAAGTTATGGTTTATCTTTAGCGTTTATCTTTATTTTTGAATTATGATTTATCTTTGAAGTTTGTTAGCTAAAAGTTAGGAGTTGAAAGACTTAAATACGTTTGCTTTGGAATAAAGTTCATCAGTTGATTGTTTTGAGAAATTTTATTGTTTGTGTTTCTCTGATTATCCCTTGCCTCTGATTCGCGTGAGTAAGATCGCATCAGTTGGTATCAGAGCTCAGCACAATGGCAGGACGTGATGGTTATCGCAGACGATGCCCTCGTAGAGACGCCGGCCGAGGCAACGAGGATGACGGACGCGACCCACGGGATATCGAGATCGAAAGGCTGCGACAAAAAGTCCGGGACTTGGAGTTGCAGGGGGACGATCATTATCAAGACACGGATGACGGATCCGTATTCCGGAAATATGGCGACGTTGACGATAATGTCTTCGGTCGACGGGATCGACACCAGAATACTCGCGACCATGATCTCCTCCGGAACATGGGCATTAAGTTCGAAATTCCCGAGTTCGATGGTCGTCTACAACCAGACGATTTTATCGACTGGATCAGTACTGTGGAGCGTATATTCGACCTCAAGAGTATCCCCGACTTTTACAAGGTAAAGATTGTTACTATTAAGTTACGAAAGTCGGCTTCTTTATGGTGGGATCATACAAAAAAAAAACGGGCGCAAGAAGGGAGATCCAAAGTGCAAACTTGGGATAAGATGAAGAAGCTGTTGCATGAAAAATTTTGACCCGTTAATTACCGACAGGAAGCATTCCTGGAGTATCATAACCTATCCCAACGGTCCTCTACCGTTGAGGAACTTATTGCGGACTTTGATAGGTTGCGAATGCGATGTGGCGCCGAGGAGGAGGAAGAGCAGATCATTGCGCGTTTTCTGGGCGCCCTACGATCTGACATTGCTGAAATCGTCCAACTACAGCCATATTGGAGTTTTAACGATGTATGTTGCCTTGCATTGAAAGTGGAGAAACAAATGCGCATGAGGAATAAGACCACGACTCAACGGACCGGCCCAATCAAAGCCGATCCACCCCGAGTCGATGTTCCCTCTTCGACCGGATCACAAAGCAGCCCATTCAAAGCTGACAAGCCAGGCGGGGCAGCTCCACCCGCCGGTTCCTCTCGAGTAACGCGGTGTTTCAAGTGTTATGGGTTGGGGCATTTTGCCCGTGACTGCCCTAACAAACACCTCGTCACACTAGCGGAAGAACCACTACCTAAGTACGACACAGGACCAGAAGATGATTTGGAGGAAGGAGCTGAAGTCGTTTCTCCGGACAAGGGAGAGACACTAGTCCTTCAACGGGTTCTCAACGTTACAGCAGCCCCACTTGATGACACATTGTGGCTGCGAAATAACATCTTTAGAACCCGTTGCACAGCCAAAGGCAAAGTTTGTACCGTTATTATCGATGGGGGAAGCTGCGAAAACATGGTAGCAATCGATATGGTTGAGAAGCTCGGCCGAGCCCCATCCCGATCCATATCAATTGACCTGGCTGAAGAAAGGAAATCTTGTGAAGGTGAATCAACGGTGCCTAGTCTCGTTCTCGATAGGGAACAAGTATACGGACGAAGTTTGGTGTGAAGTCGTACCCATGGACGCTTGCCACCTGCTGCTTGGTCGACCGTGGCAATATGATCGACATACACGACACGATGGGTTTCGAAATACTTATTCGTTCCGGAAAGCGGGGTTAATGTCGTTCTTACTCCTCTTGACAGCCGTGAAGTGGGTACCAAAGCTGTAGTCCTTTCGAAGGCAGCCTTTAGTGATTTTACAAACCTGCAGAAACCCCCGGTAGTATTCACTGGTCTTACTCGAACCGAACAAGGCTGCTGGAGACCCACCAGCTGCTGTACAACCCTTGTTACACGACTTCAGGGCTGTTTTTCCTGACGAAATACCCGCGGGATTACCTCTTATGCGAAACGTCCAACACTGTATCGACTTCTATCCAGGAGCAACGATTCCAAACAAACCCGCGTACCGAATGAACCCAAAGGAGTTCGAGGAGCTACAGAGGCAGGTTAATGAGCTGTTGGAAAAGGGCTTAATCCGTGAAAGCATGAGCCCCTGTGCAGTCCCGGCATTGTTAGTTCCGAAGCCGGGTGGGGCCTACCGCATGTGTATTGATAGCAGGGCTGTTAACAAAATAATGATCAAGTATCGCTTTCCGATTCCCCGTTTTGAAGATTTGCTTGACCAGTTACACGGGGCCTCCATCTTTTCGAAAATTGATCTTCGGAGCGGATACCACCAGATACGGATGCGCCCGGGGGATGAATGGAAAACCGCCTTTAAGACGCGTGACGGACTTTACGAGTGGATGGTCATGCCGTTTGGTCTTTCCAACGCCCCGAGCACATTCATGCGACTGATGAACCAGATTTTTAAACCTCTTATTGGGCGCTGCGTGGTTGTTTATTTCGACGACATCCTGGTCTTTAGTACCGGTATGGAGCAACACCTTGATCATCTTCGTCAAGTTTTTTCAATATTGGAGGAGCAAAAACTCTATGCTAATCGGGGCAAATGCCATTTCTTATCGTCCGAGGTCCTCTTCTTGGGTTTTCTTATTTCACAGCAGGGCCTTCGAATGGATGAGTCCAAAATCGATGCAATCAAATCTTGGCCAACCCCACGCTCAGTTCACGAGGTTCGCAGTTTCCATGGTTTGGCTTCATTTTACAGACGCTTTATTAGAAATTTCAGCTCGATTGTAGCCCCCATGACTGATTGCTTGCGAGGACAGACCTTCGTGTGGTCTACGGCTGCAGACAATGCCTTTGAGGAGTTGAAGAAACGGGTCACGCCAAGCCCCGGTTCTTGCCCTACCTAATTTTCAGCTCCCTTTTCAGGTGGAATGTGATGCATCGGGGCTAGGCATTGGTGGAGTGCTTAGCCAAGAAACCCGCCCTATTGCATTCTTTAGCGAAAAATTGAGTGATGCTAGGCAGAAATACAGCACATACGACAAAGAATTCTACGCCATAATTCGCAGCCTAGAATATTGGCGGCATTATCTTCTTTCGGGGGAATTTGTTCTCTACTCGGATCATCAAGCCTTACGATTTATTAATGGGCAGCACAAACTAAACCCCCGACACGCTAAGTGGGTCGAATATCTCCAAGAATTCTCCTTTGTGATCAAACATAAAGCAGGAGCCACCAACACCGTCGCGGATGCCCTTAGTCGTCGCCGATCACTTGTGACGTCCTTACGAGCACAAGTGGAAGGGTTCGACGTCTTCCGCAGCCTTTATCATGATGACCCCGATTTTCCGAGGCATGGCAGACCTGTCGAGCAGCCCTTGCTGGGGAGTACACCATACACGACGGGTTCCTATTCAAAGGGGGCCGACTTTGTGTTCCTAAGTGTTCCCTACGAGATGCAATTATCTTAGAAAGTCACCAAGGGGGGCTCGGGGGTCATTTCGGGAGGGATAAGACGTTGAAGTTGGTTCAAGAACGATTTCTTTGGCCGCGCATGAGTCAGGATGTAGCGCGCATCGTGGATCGTTGTCACACTTGCCACATTGCAAAAACGACCCACTCAAATGCGGGCCTCTACACACCATTACCCGTACCCGATGCACCGTGGGAAGATGTGAGCTTAGACTTTGTAGTTGGCCTACCTCGGACACAGCGACAGAAAGATTCAATCATGGTCGTGGTTGACCGCTTCTCAAAAATGGTCCATTTTGTTCCTTGCAATAAAACATATGATGCTAGCCAGGTCGCTCGATTATACTTCGCTGAAATCGTAAAACTTCATGGGGTACCAAAGTCTCTTACTTCAGACCGCGATGTTAAGTTTGTGGGCCACTTTTGGCGCACACTATGGCGTCGTTTGGGGTCTCGTCTCCACTTCAGCAGCGCCCACCATCCTCAAAGTGATGGTCAGACCGAAGTCACCAACAGGAGCTTGGGCAATCTTCTTCGCAGCCTAGTCAGCAGCCAACCCCGGCAGTGGGATGAGGTCCTTCCGCAAGCTGAATTCGCCTACAACCGCTCCACTCACCGGTCGACGGGTATGAGCCCCTTCTTGGTTGTATACGGTCGTAATCTTTTTACACCCCTTGACCTGGCCCCATTACCTGCCACAACACACTTCAGTGCCGAGGGGGAAGAGCGGTCTGAGCAGATAAAGAACATCCACAAACAGGTGCGGGAGAAAATCGAAAGCAACAACATCGTGTACCAGCGTCGGGCAAATCTTCGCAGAAAGAAGGTGGTGTTTAAGGATGGTGACCTTGTGTGGATTCATCTCAGCAAGAACCGTTTCCCCGGAGGTCGTTTTGGCAAACTACAGCCACGTGCTGATGGTCCTTTTAAAATCATCCAGCGCATCAATGACAATGCTTACAAAGTGGACTTACCGGGTCACTATAATGTCTCGGCTACGTTCAATGTTGCTGACCTTTCACCGTTCATACCGGAAGAGAAGATCCATTTGACTCGAGGGCGAGTCCTTTCGAAGAAGGGGAGGATGATGCAATGGGCCTGAACCGGACCCGGTCCCGGGAGATAATTCTGTTGGAGCAAGTCATTAACTAATAATTATGGTTTATCTCTAAGTTATGGTTTATCTTTAGTGTTTATCTTTATTTTTGAATTATGATTTATCTTTGAAGTTTGTTAGCTAAAAGTTAGGAGTTGAAAGACTTAAATACGTTTGCTTTGGAATAAAGTTCATCAGTTGATTGTTTTGAGAAATTTTATTGTTTGTGTTTCTCTAATTATCCCTTGCCTCTGATTCGCGTGAGTAAGATCGCATCAATTTGTTTTTCTTCGATTGTATTGTCTACCGCCTAAACTTGCATGTACTTTTATCACTGATGATTTTTGCTAAAAAGCAAGCTCAGGTTTCTAAGCAAGGAATTATGAAATAACAAATTGTTGTTTAACCTAGATAATGGTACTACTATACTACTACTCAATAGAGAGAAATTGCCAATGTAAATTCCAGGCATGTGCAAGGGTTGTGGGTTTAAAAAAGAGAGAATGGAAATGGAAATTATAGAAGGTGCTGTGGTTTGGAATTAAGAATCATATAATCAAAATTTGGGCTTCGCTATACCTGTCTAAGAGGTTGACTTCTAGATATTAGTTCTCATTCCCATTCTACTCTGTTACCAAATTCATACCTATAGGCTATAGTGATATTGACCACAAACAAATGACACCTAGAAGTTTGAATAATTTATACCTTGAACAAGATGCATACGAGCAATGAATGAGTCTGTTCGCCCACGGAACACTCGCCTTTCGTTGTCCCACCATTTTTCTTTCTCATTATCTAGTTTCTCAGCACCCTCACTCCCTTCAATACCCATCAATAGATTCCATAATCTTTCTGTCTCTGGATCTAGGTCTACTTTGGGACGTTGGTTTCGTTTCTTGATTGGCTCAAATGGAATAATAGCCTCACTACCTCTGTACAGAACAAGTTCATTTAGCTGTTTCTTATTACCGTCATATATGTGTAGTCTTTCTAGCATATATGTAATATAGTCCACTGAAGCTTCAACTTTCTGTTTCCTTGGCCTTCCTGCACAAATAGCTAGAAATATTCAAACACGCTAAACTTTATAACATTCAAAATCAGTACTTTCTTTGCTCAAAACTATCTACAGGTGGCATCTGTAATCCATTTTTTTTACTCTAAATGGTACACTAAATAATTAGCTAAACTGGAATCAGGTTGAACGGGTGGAAAACCACTCAGTTTTCATAATGAACAAAACCTTCTAAACTCTTTTGCTAGAAAATTTAGCTTGCTGTGATAATGCAGTTATTTTCTTATTCAACATACTAAACATTTATAAAGTTTATAAAAAAACAAAGCGTTTCTGTGTCGGCCTGCCCAGTACTATAAAGTTACCCATTGTGGTATGTACCCATTTTCAGCCGTAATGCTCTACTAAAACATGTTTTATGCTGATTTTAAACAGGCACCTCTTGCTACTGTTGAGGATTGCTGGTAACCTTTTGAGGAATTGTTATGATGTTGCTGAATCATCTCATTCAATCCATTTAACCTCTGGTTGTAT